>CM075173.1:231750214-232158525 GCA_037576465.1 Parascaris univalens | reverse complement strand
GACATTAATATATATTTTGTACCGACGTTCAGCGATAATTTGTGGCTAGCTTGCCTTTGATGGTCAATCATGATATGTTCTACCTCTAGTGATCGATCAATGCGTGATTCTTAAGACAGAAGGCGGTGGGGGATGTGAATGGAACTTAGGATGGTACTTCTTGAAAAGAAGCTAACCTGGCGAGGCGCTGCAATACTACCTGTTTTATTCTTAGCACAGTTTATATCTCGTTGTGCTTTAATATTGTTCTTTGCTCAGTATAATGTTTTTGTGCTTTAGTGTGATTCCCTTTAACCTTTACAAATCACTTTCCACATTTGTATACCTCTATGCGACCAACTTTTTTCTTCTCTTAGAGTGGAGGCAATAGGAGAGGAGGGAGGGGATGGATGAGAGATAAAGTGGAGGAAATAGGAGAGGAGGGAGGGGATGGATGAGAGATAAAGTGGAGGAAATAGGAGAGGAGGGAGGGGATGGATGAGAGATAAAGTGGAGGAAATAGGAGAGGAGGAAGAGGATGGATGAGAGATAAAGTGGAGGAAATAGGAAAGGAGGGAGGGGATGGATGAGAGATAAAGTGGAGGAAATAGGAGAGGAGGAAGAGGATGGATGAGAGATAAAGTGGAGGAAATAGGAGAGGAGGGAGGGGATGGATGAGAGATAAAGTGGAGGAAATAGGAGAGGAGGGAGAGGATGGATGAGAGATAAAGTGGAGGAAATAGGAGAGGAGGGAGGGGATGGACGAGAGATAAAGTGGAGGAAATAGGAGAGGAGGGAGGGGATGGATGAGAGATAAAGTGGAGGAAATAGGAGAGGGGGGAGGGGATGGACGAGAGATAAAGTGGAGGAAATAGGAGAGGAGGGAGGGGATGGATGAGAGATAAAGTGGAGGAAATAGGAGAGGAGGGAGAGGATGGATGAGAGATAAAGTGGAGGAAATAGGAGAGGAGGAAGAGGATGGATGAGAGATAAAGTGGCTGAAATAGTGAAATTTTTTTGTTTCTCATGTTTTTATTCATTGTCGTTTTTTTTGTTTGTTTGTTTGTTTTTCTTTTTTTGTTTTCTTTTAAGAAATGGAAATTATCAAATGTTTCGCTATGAATAAATCGTTTCGCATTTAAGTTTACTTTTTTTCTCTCTTAAATTTCATTTTTTTCACGTATAATTTTTTATTGTTTTATTGTTATGTTTTATCTTTTATTGTGTTTTTTTTGTTTATTATTTTCATTTTATTTCTCAATTTTTATGAGTAAATAAATTCACTATTAAATTCTTTTTTGTGATAAATCGTTAATCGACGAATACGTTGAATAGTTCGCTCCACTTATTAGTGGATATCGCTATGTCGATTTTGCTCATCTCTAAATTAAAGTATGACGTCATGATGGGAATAATTTCCATTTGATTTTATTCGCTTCCGGTGTTTAAAATTCAATTCTCTATCCTTTAAGAGCTTTTCTTATGAGATGCTATCAGAAAAGTTATTATATTTTGCGCCCTAATGATTTCTTTTGAATTCATTCATTTCTATGTTCTC
This sequence comes from Parascaris univalens, assembly GCA_037576465.1. Taxonomy (NCBI): domain Eukaryota; kingdom Metazoa; phylum Nematoda; class Chromadorea; order Rhabditida; family Ascarididae; genus Parascaris; species Parascaris univalens. The sequence goes on along the minus strand of CM075173.1, from coordinate 232,156,988 downwards.
TCTATATATTTGATATTCAGTTATATATTTTACCCAAGTCGGGAATGTAAATGGGATCGGATCCTGATGTTGGGTAATTTGTTGCCCGAAGTTCGGATTCTGATGTTGGGTAATTTGTTGCCCGAAGTTCGGGAATTCTGATGTCGGGTAATTTGTTGCCCGAAGTTTGAAGAGACCTCAGGTATTTGGCGTTTTTTTCATTCGGACGAAGTCGACGCTAGAATTATCTGGAGGGCTTAATATCGATGTGATGTTACGAGCGATGATATATCCCACAAGTCTCGAGTAGATATGCTGAATTTGTTAAGCGACAAAGCTTCGATAGATAGGCGATTGGTCATATCGTTGATTCAGTTATTGCAAGTTAATAATTCGTCACTTTGCCATACCGGAAGGTTGCGGTCAGTTGTTACGTGATGACCAGTAGTGACCACTGACCAGCAGTGAAGATTTTACAAGAGGTGATTACCTCAACGATTTAATCGGAAAGTGTCTGTCATATGCGAGAGCCGATATCGTTCATAGGTCGGGAGGCGGTATTTTGCTCTGTGGCTCTTTTTTGAAATTTTCACTGGCCTCCCCCACCTTGCCCGGCCGCATTGTTCCACATATGTCCTCTGCTTGTTAAAGGGGGGAGCAAGGAGGGAATGGGAGATTGGGGGATTTGGGACTCTAAGAGGGAAATCACTTCGATGTCATTAGTTGTTATTTTTACTTATCGTTGTGAAAAGGAAGAAAGTAAACGCGAATAAATCGATATATGTGGTAAGATATCGTTGATTGTATGATCTTACTTTATTATTAGGCATTTTGCTTCTTTCCGGAGGTATTGGACGGTGAAGTTGTGGGAATTTCGTTGTGTATGCAAAGAAGCGGAAGTGAGGAGCCGCCGGTCGAATTCATCGGGAACGAACTCACCGCATTCTCGAAGAATATCGCAAATTGCCTCTCGGCTATCTCACTGAAGGTCCTTTTTCTCTTTCTGACGCCTTTTATTGCTATTTTATAGAATTATTTTCGATAATACTTTATTGGCACATTTGTGGATATGATCAATTTGCTTGTTCCGTCGTCTCGATATTGATTGGCCTCAATTTGAAAGCTGTCGAAGTTGCCGTTTGGAGATTCATTCCTTTTAATTAGTTATTTGCAAATTTGGACTGAACTGAAGTGAAGTGAAGTTTTCTTTGTGGAGAAATAGGTAGATTGTCTCTTTTCTTTGAAGGATAACTTGAGTTAGGTATTATCCGTAGTCAACGAATGTCGGTTCCGTCTTGCTGAGGCTGGAGAATTAAATGAAAGGTATGGTTAGTCCAGGTAGATTAGAAGAAATGTGTTTAGTAGAATAATGCTATCCGATAGGAGTCCACATTATGTAGGTAATGTTCCACTAAATCGTTGGTATTGGACTTGGTGAGTGCAGATTGAAAGGTTAATAAATCTCTGAAGCAGACTTTTCTTTGCTGTTTATTAGTGGGATTTGCGATTCGTGCTCTTCGGAGTCCTTTCTCGAGGATAGTGCTTCGAACCATTTAGGGGCTAAGCGATCGGTTTTCTTCCTCATATTGTTGGTAAAAGTCGTCTACCTGTACAGGTATTTCATCAATAGGAGGGTACACCTGTTGTGCAAACTTGCTTTAGTTGTGTGCGGACGAGGGGACAGTGTTGTGTGCGGAGGAGTGCCTCGTGGCAACGGAGGAACTGTATACGTTGGGCGAACTTGTCAGAAGTGAGATCAACGTCGTGGGAGAGACATTTTCTCGTATTGACGCTCAATTAGAGCAACTCTCCGCACTCTTCCATAATATCGAACAACTAGCCGATTACGTTGCTCAGGTGTGCATTTTACCTGTCTGCGAGCAATTGATTCAGTGGATTGGCTCGAAAGAATAGACGGGGAGCAGTGTTTTCAACGCTACACGCTAATTATTGTACCTCCGTTTTGTAGGTTTTTAAGGAATTTTAGGAGGGGGAGAGATGGGTACATATAATCGAAAGAAGGGAGGGGTTGGCAGGGGCGAACAGTTTGTGATCTCTCCTCTATATCTGATAAATCTCTCTTAATGGTGCGTATTTATTGGTGTGAGATATAAAATAGAGCTTATTATTTCATCACGTTGCTCATCTGCATCATTAATCTCTGCCTTTCTTAATTTTAATTATCTTATAGCTCGTTGACTATAAAACTGTCAGGTTACCTACGAGAAACCTCTATCACAGTATATCCCCCACACCTTAACAAGTAATCAACAGGTAATGCCGTAATTAATTGTTTGCCCTACCTTAACAGGTAATCCATTGTTGGACAGATTAGGATATCTCTTAAGGATTCAGTAGGGTGATGCAATTGTCAGTAATGTATTTCTTTATATTTCAGAAGAAAGAAGAACTAAAGCAGTTTGAAATTGAATTGTGCCAAGCTGAAAAGCTGATCAAAGCGGCTCAGAAACCAAAGTGATCCGAATCGGTATGCGATCGTTTTTTGATATCTTCACTTAATTTAATATGGGAAAACGTATGAGAAGTCTGAAGCATAAATAAAAAGATGAGGAGAAATTTCTTTGATCCATAATCCTGATGAATAGGGCGGCACTCGTGTATCGCATGAAATATCTCAGCGTGCCATTTAGTTAGAATGGATGAATTATTCGTTAATGATATTGTCTCTAATGGTTTAGCGGATACGTGGATGGGACGGGTAGGGATATGTGGATGGGACGGGTAGGGATACGTGGATGGGACGGGTAGGGATATGTGGATGGGACGGGTAGGGATACGTGGATGGGACGGGTGGTCGGTAACCGAAGATGAGAAAACGGTATTGGCAAATTTACAGTTCTCTTCTTAAAAATTAGTATATTTTTGTATGTTCGATCGCTCAAGCGCTCAGAAATTATTACCTCCAATTTATATTCAATATTGCAGATCCATATGCACTTATTACAATAAGCGTTAGTCTTATAGAGAGGGTGGATTCCGATTTATTCAATAGAGAAATTTGGATGTTAGTCTGCGTTGAATAGTTTAGCCTCCTCTATAGACAAACGAAAACACATCTATTAAAGTTATTAAAATTATAGCGCGATCGGATAAGATACTGAGAAAGTGGAGCGAAGAACAGATCGTCGGGAAATCACGAACGCTCTCTTCAGGAAAATAGCATTTCTGAGATCTAGAGAGAGGAGCTGGAAAGGTGTTGTAACCCTGTCTCGAAGGGATATTTACACTTCGAGAGAGGGGCAGAGATTGGAATCTCACTTTGAAGAGAATATTTTCTAGTAGATAAGTAGCTTCATTTTGGAGGATATTGAGCCTCATGAAGCATTTGTCGTTGCGTGTTCGATTTACTCCCACATTGATATTATAGGGAAGGTATCAGTGCATATGTTACCTTCTAAATGAGAGGTTCCTTTATCTTTGGTTGTTGAGAAAGGTGGTTTTGTATCTGTAGTTGTTCACATAGATGCTCTCTTGCCTGTGATCTGGTAGGTGATAGCTGAGAAAATCGGCGATAGTGGTCATATTTTTCACCTCTTGAAAGTCCGCAGCCATATTCAATATACGAATAGCTAGCTGTCTGGTCGATATATAGATGGATAGACGGAAAGCGGTAATTGTTAGCACGTAGGGATTTAGAAAGTAATTTTCTGCAAGGGTCGTCCTGAGGTGATCTATTCTTGACGGTTCTCTGTTGAGAGTTGTATCCGTGGAAAATTTTAGTCCCTTTCTATGTAGAGTTAAAAATTTCCATTAGCAATATGGAGTTGTTTAAAGGAATGCCTGAGGAGAAGCCAGAATTCCTGGAAGAGGACGTGCAAAGTGATGACGAAGCTCCAGAAGAGCTATCCACGAAAGAACGAGATCCCGATCTTCATTCTAACTCGCCGAGTGCATTTGAAAAGGTGCAGGATGTTGCTTAATTTTTTTGTGAATGGGAAGGAGGGGGGAAAGTGGGGCATCGTTCACCTCTTAGGAGTTCCTTTTTTCGCAAGCAGTAAAGGATGCGCAGCTGGGTTGCCTGTGTATCTTGGTAGTTTTAGAGGTTTCGCTTATATGTTGAAAGGGAAATAAGACTGCTTCGGAGGTCCGGTTCCCGAGCTCTCGAGTCTTTTATACAGTTTGATTGTGATCTGAAGCAGCTCTCGGCCAACTTATTATAGTATGTAGTTCGACGTGTTGGAAGAGTTCAACGGCAGAGGCACATAGTCGAAAACAAGCATTAAACTTGAAATATGCAGTTGATAGCCGTTGCTTTTGCTTAACGCAACTTTTCTTTTATGATAACGAAATACAGTTGGTTATTTCTTTATAATGTCTTTTCTTGTGGAAAATTCTTGCGCATGGGTTGATTTGCTTCATCGGTTGTGAATGATTACGGAGGTTGAAAGTCCAGGAATATTGTGGCGGAAATGTCCGAAACATTTAGGTGGAAAATGCTTTTTCGCATGTAATTTTATATCTATTTGAGTATTTTTATCCTCTATGTTTGTGGGATTTCATATTTCTTTTAAGACTGCTGTGTCATACTTTATATGACACAGCAGTCTTTAAAGCATCAGTAGTAGTAGATTATAGTGGATTCTGTTTTTACGGAGGGAATCTGACAGAAACTTTCATTTCAGAAGCATTAGGTGTCCTGTTTCTTCATACTTTTATTTCTTCCCATCACTCTCCCCCCCCCCCCCCTCCCCTCTTTCCCAGCCTTTCATCTCCACCCATCTATGCCCTTTAACGGGTTTTTTGGAGCGGAGGTGTGCTTCTGGAAGTCATTTTGATTTTTTTCAGGAAGCTTATTATTTTGCAGGTAGAGCAACGAAGAGAAGAGAGGAAGAAGCTAAGAAAGAGGAAAAAAAGAAGGAAGATTACAAAAATCGGTGAGAATGAGTTCATTGTGAATGCTGGGTAAGTAGTTTTTGTTCGGAAATTTGAGTTTTTATCCGACTGCAATTTAATTAATTTGTTACCGCAGCATTGAGTAGGTTTAATTGTTTCGTAGGAAGTGGCCAGGCTGATTGGTTTTGATTCGCGTTTTCTCCCTCAGTTCTGTGTTTTTGCAAGAGATTTATGCACCTTAACAAGTTGATATTAGCTCTCTGAACTTTAATTTTAAGCGAATCAGGCTGTTCAGTTTGGGTATTCATGGTTATAATCCGTTCTGTTTTCTTCGAGAAAGTGTTGGTCTACTCTATGCGGAATCTATATGCGAGCTTGTGAGGCATCTGAATCCTTTATAGTTCCCCTTTTGAGCAAGGCTCAGGTCCTTCGAACCAGCACTGGAAGACCTCCTATTCAGAAGGATAGCATGGGGCATATTTATAATGCTCAGCATCTGATTTGCATATGCCTAACGGCGTCCCGGGAGAGATAAGGAAAACGTTCCCTTTTATTTTGTTTCTTCATTTTTAGCATTTTTGCTCTCTATTCTTCTCTTCTTCCTTCTGGTTTGTATATTGTCTTTGAAATTATTTTTATATATTCGCAGAGATGCTTCGTTCAAAGTGATACCTCTCGAAAAGTTCAAGCAACCGAAACCTGAGGTCAGTTTTCGCGAGCAGTTGCTCCTGAAAAGGACGCAGTGTAACAGAATAAGAAGTTAGTTCTTACTATTGTTCAATATATTCTTTGGGTTCATGAGGGAAAATTAATGGAATTAATAATTGAAATGTTATGAATAAAATTTAACTATCCTCTTCTGATTATGTAAATGCACAGGGTACAAGGTACCATCAAACCCATATTTGTTGGTACCTTGAGGGAGGTTATTTCAGGTTGCACATGATGAAGAATGGCGAATATGAGTGTGAGGCATTATGGACAAATTGAGGTTTTTTTAGAGGTGACGAGGAGGGGAAGATAGTTTTGACGGACGCTTTTTGCTTATTTTCCGTTTTTTCTTGTTAAGAACATCAGAAGCGTTAAAAAATTCCTTCATGCGAATATTTACTTCAGAAAGTGAGAATGCGGGTCTAATGCACAAAGCGAAGTGGCTAAGAAGATAATATCGAGTGATAATTTGTGATTCGCTTCCATTGTCGGTTTCGAGGATATTTTCGCTTTTTTGTGCTTTCAAATTGCCTTCTGAAATAAATATTTTATTGCTCGTTGTTTTTCCAGCCTTATAAACACTTTATTGTTTCAGATGTCCGTAATCACCTGGAAAACTTTCATTTTTTCATCTTGACCTGAGGTCTAATAAGTAGAACTTTGACGAAATCTGAGGATAACGTCGGGTCTTTGAGAGGATCTTGAGCTAGAGGTTTTTAGTCGTTCTTGAAAATTTCAGCACTTACCGCATAAATTACCAACTTAATGTTCACTAATTCAGCTATTCGCTTTGATATCATGATTTTCAATGCCATTTCATTGTCTTTCTTCGTAGTTTGACGAAATTATCCCCTCTATCCATCATTTTAGCGTACAAGAGATTTGAGCGCACTCGAGACTTCGATCTATGCCAGGTTCCCTCGACCCGTGGATTGGTTTTATCATAACTTTAGGATGTATCGTCGAAGATTTAGGCGAACCCAAGTTTATCATCCATTTCGGGTTGTTTTACTTTCTTGTCTAACTTGAGATCTATTAAGATTCCATAAAATTTCCATATAAAACGAAGCGATGAGATTCGCATACGTTATGATAATAATAAAAAAAAAATATGCAAAAGTATATCATAAGTATTTTATAAATGAATGAAAAAATTGAACGATACGTTTATTTCTAAAGATGAGTGAATCGCTTGAGGATAGTTCTACTGAGCTTAACTTGAAGAACTTAATTTCGGCGCTCGAAGAATGGATATTCGTTGGTGACAATTATTTAAGGGATCGTCTACGAATGTTACAGGTTCTAATTTTCTCAATCTTTCATTTTCTTTAACCATCGGATAGAAGTTAATTAATTACTTGGCTTATTTCTCGTTAATTGCTGCAATATTTTGAGGAGGAATTCACATCAATTAATGATATTGAATTAATTTCTTCATTTTTCTATTGTTTTAGGCGAAGACACCATTCAATCGTCGTATTTTTATACTTCTCTTTTGTATCGTTTTTCATGTATCATTGATCAAAAATCCAGCCGCATCGGCAATAGCACATTTTGCCTCTATTATTTATCCGATCTATTGGTCCGCATATGTAAGCTTATTATGCCTCTTCTATAATTTTTGATAATATACTTAATAATATGAAAATTAATCGAATAGAATGTTAATGATATAACCTCTCTATTGCTTAACTTTAAACGCCGTTGAAAAGTTCAACGCTAAGGATTTACCAACAATTGAGAAGATGATGAATGCATAATAAAATAACGAGAGAAATTTTGTCTCTTTCGAGTGGAAAATTCTTAGGAAATTCTCTTAGATTCTAAGTCGATCTCATGAATCGTCATACTTCCATATATCCGATACTATAATGGCGACGATACGTCGATACAAATATCGGTTGAGATCAATTCCTCATACTTCCATATATCTAATGCAATAATGGCGAAACGTCGATACAAATATCAATTATGAGCGTATAATTGAATTTTTTTTAGAATTTAGTAAGTCCATCATTATTTCCTAATCCAAATGATCTCAAGAAATTATCATCGTTTTCGTTTATCTCAATGAGAAAGAGCAATTCAATCGATAATCGAGAAATCGGAGCTATTTTAGTATTTTGGATTATCTTTGCGATTTATACTCAGGTTTGTTGCTCGATAAACTATCGTTTCAATTAATCCCACTATTGAATGAATCCGTTTCCGCTCATTAATATAGCGTGAAATTTTCTAATTTATAATTTCCCCATTTAGAAAATTATTTCGATAATTTGAATATTTAATCGATGAAAGTTAAAGAAATTTTTTTCCTCAATAATTTAAGATTATAACAAAATTTGAAATACGTTTAATCGCTAATAATGAAAAATAGACTGATTAAAGAACGGATCGAATTGATCACCATCTCATCTAAAGTCCCACTGAGGTGGTGATATTGGCTATCAACGTACATAGAGATCGGTTGAGTGCTTTCTGAATTCTCAATGAGAGTTGAATCGTTTCGTGAGAGGAAAAATATCCAAAGTATAACTTTAAAATGCTGAATTTTTAAACTAATGATAAAATAAGAAAAAAATAAAAGCATTGAAATTATTTATTAATTAAATATAGGTGTGATTTCCACGATTATTTTCCCTCATTCATAATTCGCTTTTCGAAACATATTTTAGATTTCAGCTGTTGACATTATTTCCGCTTAATTTTCTCTATTTTATTGAACCGGCTTTGAATTTCTATCTATGGTGTCCAATAATTGGTGGCGCAAAACGACTTCATCAACGATTCTTTGATCCAATTTGTCAACTTCTTTTTCATAATCATTTCGATCCGATAGCATGGAAAAAGGTTTCATTGTTCTTTTTTTGTTACTGTTGTTTTGTTTTTTTTTTTTCTTAAATAGATTTCAAAGATTTCGAAACGTTTTCGCAGAGGAATTTGATTTTTAGTGAACCTAAGAATGGCTAATTTTATTGGTCATTGAGAAATATTTGCAACAATGAAAAATCTTTTTAGAGAAAATATCGTTTCATTATGATTGCGAAATTATAATCGAAATTTGATATCTTTCAACTCTTTTGTTTTATTCGTTTATAGTCATATAAAGACAAATACTTTATTGCTCATCTGTTCTTCAAAGTTTCATTTTATATGGAAATTTGAAAAATATATGACGAATAAATTTCATATGAAATTTGAAAAATATATGAGGAATAAATTTCATATGAAATTTGAAAAATAGATGAGGAATAAATTTCATATGAAATTTGAAAAATAGATGAGGAATAAATTTCATATGAAATTTGAAAAATAGATGAGGAATAAATTTCATATGAAACTTGAAAAACAGATGAGGAATAAATTTCATATGAAATTTGAAAAATAGATGAGGAATAAATTTCATATGAAATTTGAAAAATAGATGAGGAATAAATTTCATATGAAATTTGAAAAACAGATGAGGAATAAATTTCATATGAAATTTGAAAAATAGATGAGGAATAAATTTCATATGAAATTTGAAAAATAGATGAGGAATAAATTTCATATGAAATTTGAAAAATAGATGAGGAATAAATTTCATATGAAATTTGAAAAATAGATGAGGAATAAATTTCATATGAAATTTGAAAAATAGATGAGGAATAAATTTCATATGAAATTTGAAAAATAGATGAGGAATAAATTTCATATGAAATTTGAAAAATAGATGAGGAATAAATTTCATATGAAATTTGAAAAATAGATGAGGAATAAATTTCATATGAAATTTGAAAAATAGATGAGGAATAAATTTCATATGAAATTTGAAAACAGATGAGGAATAAATTTCATATGAAATTTGAAAAACAGATGAGGAATAAATTTCATATGAAATTTGAAAAATAGATGAGGAATAAATTTCATATGAAATTTGAAAAATAGATGAGGAATAAATTTCATATGAAATTTGAAAAATAGATGAGGAATAAATTTCATATGAAATTTGAAAAATAGATGAGGAATAAATTTCATATGAAATTTGAAAAATAGATGAGGAATAAATTTCATATGAAATTTGAAAAATAGATGAGGAATAAATTTCATATGAAATTTGAAAAATAGATGAGGAATAAATTTCATATGAAATTTGAAAAACAGATGAGGAATAAATTTCATATGAAATTGAAAAACAGATGAGGAATAAATTTCATATGAAATTTGAAAAATAGATGAGGAATAAATTTCATATGAAATTTGAAAAATAGATGAGGAATAAATTTCATATGAAATTTGAAAAATAGATGAGGAATAAATTTCATATGAAATTTGAAAAATAGATGAGGAATAAATTTCATATGAAATTTGAAAAACAGATGAGGAATAAATTTCATATGAAATTTGAAAAATAGATGAGGAATAAATTTCATATGAAATTTGAAAAATAGATGAGGAATAAATTTCATATGAAATTTGAAAAATAGATGAGGAATAAATTTCATATGAAATTGAAAAATAGATGAGGAATAAATTTCATATGAAATTTGAAAAATAGATGAGGAATAAATTTCATATGAAATTTGAAAAATAGATGAGGAATAAATTTCATATGAAATTTGAAAAATAGATGAGGAATAAATTTCATATGAAATTTGAAAAATAGATGAGGAATAAATTTCATATGAAATTTGAAAAATAGATGAGGAATAAATTTCATATGAAATTTGAAAAATAGATGAGGAATAAATTTCATATGAAATTTGAAAAATAGATGAGGAATAAATTTCATATGAAATTTGAAAAATAGATGAGGAATAAATTTCATATGAAATTTGAAAAATAGATGAGGAATAAATTTCATATGAAATTTGAAAAATAGATGAGGAATAAATTTCATATGAAATTTGAAAAACAGATGAGGAATAAATTTCATATGAAATTTGAAAAATAGATGAGGAATAAATTTCATATGAAATTTGAAAAATAGATGAGGAATAAATTTCATATGAAATTTGAAAAATAGATGAGGAATAAATTTCATATGAAATTTGAAAAACAGATGAGGAATAAATTTCATATGAAATTTGAAAAACAGATGAGGAATAAATTTCATATGAAATTTGAAAAATAGATGAGGAATAAATTTCATATGAAATTTGAAAAATAGATGAGGAATAAATTTCATATGAAATTTGAAAAACAGATGAGGAATAAATTTCATATGAAATTTGAAAAATAGATGAGGAATAAATTTCATATGAAATTTGAAAAAAGATGAGGAATAAATTTCATATGAAATTTGAAAAATAGATGAGGAATAAATTTCATATGAAATTTGAAAAATAGATGAGGAATAAATTTCATATGAAATTAAAAAAAACAGATGAGGAATAAATTTCATATGAAATTTGAAAAATAGATGAGGAATAAATTTCATATGAAATTTGAAAAATAGATGAGCAGTAAATTTCATATGAAATTAAAAAAACAGATGAGGAATAAATTTCATATGAAATTTGAAAAATAGATGAGGAATAAATTTCATATGAAATTTGAAAAATAGATGAGGAATAAATTTCATATGAAATTTGAAAAATAGATGAGGAATAAATTTCATATGAAATTTGAAAAATAGATGAGGAATAAATTTCATATGAAATTTGAAAAATAGATGAGGAATAAATTTCATATGAAATTTGAAAAATAGATGAGGAATAAATTTCATATGAAATTTGAAAAATAGATGAGGAATAAATTTCATATGAAATTTGAAAAATAGATGAGGAATAAATTTCATATGAAATTTGAAAAACAGATGAGGAATAAATTTCATATGAAATTTGAAAAATAGATGAGGAATAAATTTCATATGAAATTTGAAAAATAGATGAGGAATAAATTTCATATGAAATTTGAAAAACAGATGAGGAATAAATTTCATATGAAATTTGAAAAATAGATGAGGAATAAATTTCATATGAAATTTGAAAAATAGATGAGGAATAAATTTCATATGAAATTTGAAAAATAGATGAGGAATAAATTTCATATGAAATTTGAAAAACAGATGAGGAATAAATTTCATATGAAATTTGAAAAATAGATGAGGAATAAATTTCATATGAAATTTGAAAAATAGATGAGGAATAAATTTCATATGAAATTTGAAAAATAGATGAGGAATAAATTTCATATGAAATTTGAAAAACAGATGAGGAATAAATTTCATATGAAATTTGAAAAATAGATGAGGAATAAATTTCATATGAAATTTGAAAAATAGATGAGGAATAAATTTCATATGAAATTTGAAAAATAGATGAGGAATAAATTTCATATGAAATTTGAAAAATAGATGAGGAATAAATTTCATATGAAATTTGAAAAATAGATGAGGAATAAATTTCATATGAAATTTGAAAAATAGATGAGGAATAAATTTCATATGAAATTTGAAAAACAGATGAGGAATAAATTTCATATGAAATTTGAAAAATAGATGAGGAATAAATTTCATATGAAATTTGAAAAATAGATGAGGAATAAATTTCATATGAAATTTGAAAAATAGATGAGGAATAAATTTCATATGAAATTTGAAAAATAGATGAGGAATAAATTTCATATGAAATTTGAAAAATAGATGAGGAATAAATTTCATATGAAATTTGAAAAATAGATGAGGAATAAATTTCATATGAAATTTGAAAAATAGATGAGGAATAAATTTCATATGAAATTTGAAAAATAGATGAGGAATAAATTTCATATGAAATTTGAAAAATAGATGAGGAATAAATTTCATATGAAATTTGAAAAATAGATGAGGAATAAATTTCATATGAAATTTGAAAAATAGATGAGGAATAAATTTCATATGAAATTTGAAAAATAGATGAGGAATAAATTTCATATGAAATTTGAAAAATAGATGAGGAATAAATTTCATATGAAATTTGAAAAATAGATGAGGAATAAATTTCATATGAAATTTGAAAAATAGATGAGGAATAAATTTCATATGAAATTTGAAAAACAGATGAGGAATAAATTTCATATGAAATTTGAAAAATAGATGAGGAATAAATTTCATATGAAATTTGAAAAATAGATGAGGAATAAATTTCATATGAAATTTGAAAAATAGATGAGGAATAAATTTCATATGAAATTTGAAAAATAGATGAGGAATAAATTTCATATGAAATTTGAAAAATAGATGAGGAATAAATTTCATATGAAATTTGAAAAATAGATGAGGAATAAATTTCATATGAAATTTGAAAAACAGATGAGGAATAAATTTCATATGAAATTTGAAAAATAGATGAGGAATAAATTTCATATGAAATTTGAAAAATAGATGAGGAATAAATTTCATATGAAATTTGAAAAATAGATGAGGAATAAATTTCATATGAAATTTGAAAAACAGATGAGGAATAAATTTCATATGAAATTTGAAAAATAGATGAGGAATAAATTTCATATGAAATTTGAAAAATAGATGAGGAATAAATTTCATATGAAATTTGAAAAATAGATGAGGAATAAATTTCATATGAAATTTGAAAAATAGATGAGGAATAAATTTCATATGAAATTTGAAAAATAGATGAGGAATAAATTTCATATGAAATTTGAAAAATAGATGAGGAATAAATTTCATATGAAATTTGAAAAATAGATGAGGAATAAATTTCATATGAAATTTGAAAAATAGATGAGGAATAAATTTCATATGAAATTTGAAAAATAGATGAGGAATAAATTTCATATGAAATTTGAAAAATAGATGAGGAATAAATTTCATATGAAATTTGAAAAATAGATGAGGAATAAATTTCATATGAAATTTGAAAAATAGATGAGGAATAAATTTCATATGAAATTTGAAAAATAGATGAGGAATAAATTTCATATGAAATTTGAAAAATAGATGAGGAATAAATTTCATATGAAATTTGAAAAATAGATGAGGAATAAATTTCATATGAAATTTGAAAAATAGATGAGGAATAAATTTCATATGAAATTTGAAAAATAGATGAGGAATAAATTTCATATGAAATTTGAAAAATAGATGAGGAATAAATTTCATATGAAATTTGAAAAATAGATGAGGAATAAATTTCATATGAAATTTGAAAAATAGATGAGGAATAAATTTCATATGAAATTTGAAAAATAGATGAGGAATAAATTTCATATGAAATTTGAAAAACAGATGAGGAATAAATTTCATATGAAATTTGAAAAATAGATGAGGAATAAATTTCATATGAAATTTGAAAAATAGATGAGGAATAAATTTCATATGAAATTTGAAAAATAGATGAGGAATAAATTTCATATGAAATTTGAAAAATAGATGAGGAATAAATTTCATATGAAATTTGAAAAATAGATGAGGAATAAATTTCATATGAAATTTGAAAAATAGATGAGGAATAAATTTCATATGAAATTTGAAAAATAGATGAGGAATAAATTTCATATGAAATTTGAAAAACAGATGAGGAATAAATTTCATATGAAATTTGAAAAATAGATGAGGAATAAATTTCATATGAAATTTGAAAAATAGATGAGGAATAAATTTCATATGAAATTTGAAAAATAGATGAGGAATAAATTTCATATGAAATTTGAAAAATAGATGAGGAATAAATTTCATATGAAATTTGAAAAATAGATGAGGAATAAATTTCATATGAAATTTGAAAAATAGATGAGGAATAAATTTCATATGAAATTTGAAAAATAGATGAGGAATAAATTTCATATGAAATTTGAAAAATAGATGAGGAATAAATTTCATATGAAATTTGAAAAATAGATGAGGAATAAATTTCATATGAAATTTGAAAAATAGATGAGGAATAAATTTCATATGAAATTTGAAAAATAGATGAGGAATAAATTTCATATGAAATTTGAAAAATAGATGAGGAATAAATTTCATATGAAATTTGAAAAACAGATGAGGAATAAATTTCATATGAAATTTGAAAAATAGATGAGGAATAAATTTCATATGAAATTTGAAAAATAGATGAGGAATAAATTTCATATGAAATTTGAAAAATAGATGAGGAATAAATTTCATATGAAATTTGAAAAATAGATGAGGAATAAATTTCATATGAAATTTGAAAAATAGATGAGGAATAAATTTCATATGAAATTTGAAAAATAGATGAGGAATAAATTTCATATGAAATTTGAAAAATAGATGAGGAATAAATTTCATATGAAATTTGAAAAATAGATGAGGAATAAATTTCATATGAAATTTGAAAAATAGATGAGGAATAAATTTCATATGAAATTTGAAAAATAGATGAGGAATAAATTTCATATGAAATTTGAAAAATAGATGAGGAATAAATTTCATATGAAATTTGAAAAATAGATGAGGAATAAATTTCATATGAAATTTGAAAAATAGATGAGGAATAAATTTCATATGAAATTTGAAAAATAGATGAGGAATAAATTTCATATGAAATTTGAAAAATAGATGAGGAATAAATTTCATATGAAATTTGAAAAATAGATGAGGAATAAATTTCATATGAAATTTGAAAAATAGATGAGGAATAAATTTCATATGAAATTTGAAAAATAGATGAGGAATAAATTTCATATGAAATTTGAAAAATAGATGAGGAATAAATTTCATATGAAATTTGAAAAATAGATGAGGAATAAATTTCATATGAAATTTGAAAAATAGATGAGGAATAAATTTCATATGAAATTTGAAAAATAGATGAGGAATAAATTTCATATGAAATTTGAAAAATAGATGAGGAATAAATTTCATATGAAATTTGAAAAATAGATGAGGAATAAATTTCATATGAAATTTGAAAAATAGATGAGGAATAAATTTCATATGAAATTTGAAAAATAGATGAGGAATAAATTTCATATGAAATTTGAAAAATAGATGAGGAATAAATTTCATATGAAATTTGAAAAATAGATGAGGAATAAATTTCATATGAAATTTGAAAAATAGATGAGGAATAAATTTCATATGAAATTTGAAAAATAGATGAGGAATAAATTTCATATGAAATTTGAAAAATAGATGAGGAATAAATTTCATATGAAATTTGAAAAATAGATGAGGAATAAATTTCATATGAAATTTGAAAAATAGATGAGGAATAAATTTCATATGAAATTTAAAAATAGATGAGGAATAAATTTCATATGAAATTTGAAAAATAGATGAGGAATAAATTTCATATGAAATTTGAAAAATAGATGAGGAATAAATTTCATATGAAATTTGAAAAATAGATGAGGAATAAATTTCATATGAAATTTGAAAAATAGATGAGGAATAAATTTCATATGAAATTTGAAAAATAGATGAGGAATAAATTTCATATGAAATTTGAAAAATAGATGAGGAATAAATTTCATATGAAATTTGAAAAATAGATGAGGAATAAATTTCATATGAAATTTGAAAAATAGATGAGGAATAAATTTCATATGAAATTTGAAAAATAGATGAGGAATAAATTTCATATGAAATTTGAAAAATAGATGAGGAATAAATTTCATATGAAATTTGAAAAATAGATGAGGAATAAATTTCATATGAAATTTGAAAAATAGATGAGGAATAAATTTCATATGAAATTTGAAAAATAGATGAGGAATAAATTTCATATGAAATTTGAAAAATAGATGAGGAATAAATTTCATATGAAATTTGAAAAATAGATGAGGAATAAATTTCATATGAAATTTGAAAAAAGATGAGGAATAAATTTCATATGAAATTTGAAAAATAGATGAGGAATAAATTTCATATGAAATTTGAAAAATAGATGAGGAATAAATTTCATATGAAATTTGAAAAATAGATGAGGAATAAATTTCATATGAAATTTGAAAAATAGATGAGGAATAAATTTCATATGAAATTTGAAAAACAGATGAGGAATAAATTTCATATGAAATTTGAAAAATAGATGAGGAATAAATTTCATATGAAATTTGAAAAATAGATGAGGAATAAATTTCATATGAAATTTGAAAAATAGATGAGGAATAAATTTCATATGAAATTTGAAAAATAGATGAGGAATAAATTTCATATGAAATTTGAAAAACAGATGAGGAATAAATTTCATATGAAATTTGAAAAATAGATGAGGAATAAATTTCATATGAAATTTGAAAAATAGATGAGGAATAAATTTCATATGAAATTTGAAAAACAGATGAGGAATAAATTTCATATGAAATTTGAAAAATAGATGAGGAATAAATTTCATATGAAATTTGAAAAATAGATGAGGAATAAATTTCATATGAAATTTGAAAAATAGATGAGGAATAAATTTCATATGAAATTTGAAAAATAGATGAGGAATAAATTTCATATGAAATTTGAAAAATAGATGAGGAATAAATTTCATATGAAATTTGAAAAATAGATGAGGAATAAATTTCATATGAAATTTGAAAAATAGATGAGGAATAAATTTCATATGAAATTTGAAAAATAGATGAGGAATAAATTTCATATGAAATTTGAAAAATAGATGAGGAATAAATTTCATATGAAATTTGAAAAAATAGATGAGGAATAAATTTCATATGAAATTTGAAAAATAGATGAGGAATAAATTTCATATGAAATTTGAAAAATAGATGAGGAATAAATTTCATATGAAATTGAAAAAAAGATGAGGAATAAATTTCATATGAAATTTGAAAAATAGATGAGGAATAAATTTCATATGAAATTTGAAAAATAGATGAGGAATAAATTTCATATGAAATTTGAAAAATAGATGAGGAATAAATTTCATATGAAATTTGAAAAATAGATGAGGAATAAATTTCATATGAAATTTGAAAAATAGATGAGGAATAAATTTCATATGAAATTTGAAAAATAGATGAGGAATAAATTTCATATGAAATTTGAAAAATAGATGAGGAATAAATTTCATATGAAATTTGAAAAATAGATGAGGAATAAATTTCATATGAAATTTGAAAAATAGATGAGGAATAAATTTCATATGAAATTTGAAAAATAGATGAGGAATAAATTTCATATGAAATTTGAAAAATAGATGAGGAATAAATTTCATATGAAATTTGAAAAATAGATGAGGAATAAATTTCATATGAAATTTGAAAAATAGATGAGGAATAAATTTCATATGAAATTTGAAAAATAGATGAGGAATAAATTTCATATGAAATTTGAAAAATAGATGAGGAATAAATTTCATATGAAATTTGAAAAATAGATGAGGAATAAATTTCATATGAAATTTGAAAAATAGATGAGGAATAAATTTCATATGAAATTTGAAAAATAGATGAGGAATAAATTTCATATGAAATTTGAAAAATAGATGAGGAATAAATTTCATATGAAATTTGAAAAATAGATGAGGAATAAATTTCATATGAAATTTGAAAAATAGATGAGGAATAAATTTCATATGAAATTTGAAAAATAGATGAGGAATAAATTTCATATGAAATTTGAAAAATAGATGAGGAATAAATTTCATATGAAATTTGAAAAATAGATGAGGAATAAATTTCATATGAAATTTGAAAAATAGATGAGGAATAAATTTCATATGAAATTTGAAAAATAGATGAGGAATAAATTTCATATGAAATTTGAAAAATAGATGAGGAATAAATTTCATATGAAATTTGAAAAATAGATGAGGAATAAATTTCATATGAAATTTGAAAAATAGATGAGGAATAAATTTCATATGAAATTTGAAAAACAGATGAGGAATAAATTTCATATGAAATTTGAAAAATAGATGAGGAATAAATTTCATATGAAATTTGAAAAATAGATGAGGAATAAATTTCATATGAAATTTGAAAAATAGATGAGGAATAAATTTCATATGAAATTTGAAAAATAGATGAGGAATAAATTTCATATGAAATTTGAAAAATAGATGAGGAATAAATTTCATATGAAATTTGAAAAATAGATGAGGAATAAATTTCATATGAAATTTGAAAAATAGATGAGGAATAAATTTCATATGAAATTTGAAAAATAGATGAGGAATAAATTTCATATGAAATTTGAAAAATAGATGAGGAATAAATTTCATATGAAATTTGAAAAATAGATGAGGAATAAATTTCATATGAAATTTGAAAAATAGATGAGGAATAAATTTCATATGAAATTTGAAAAATAGATGAGGAATAAATTTCATATGAAATTTGAAAAATAGATGAGGAATAAATTTCATATGAAATTTGAAAAATAGATGAGGAATAAATTTCATATGAAATTTGAAAAATAGATGAGGAATAAATTTCATATGAAATTTGAAAAATAGATGAGGAATAAATTTCATATGAAATTTGAAAAATAGATGAGGAATAAATTTCATATGAAATTTGAAAAATAGATGAGGAATAAATTTCATATGAAATTTGAAAAATAGATGAGGAATAAATTTCATATGAAATTTGAAAAATAGATGAGGAATAAATTTCATATGAAATTTGAAAAATAGATGAGGAATAAATTTCATATGAAATTTGAAAAATAGATGAGGAATAAATTTCATATGAAATTTGAAAAATAGATGAGGAATAAATTTCATATGAAATTTGAAAAATAGATGAGGAATAAATTTCATATGAAATTTGAAAAATAGATGAGGAATAAATTTCATATGAAATTTGAAAAATAGATGAGGAATAAATTTCATATGAAATTTGAAAAATAGATGAGGAATAAATTTCATATGAAATTTGAAAAATAGATGAGGAATAAATTTCATATGAAATTTGAAAAATAGATGAGGAATAAATTTCATATGAAATTTGAAAAATAGATGAGGAATAAATTTCATATGAAATTTGAAAAATAGATGAGGAATAAATTTCATATGAAATTTGAAAAATAGATGAGGAATAAATTTCATATGAAATTTGAAAAATAGATGAGGAATAAATTTCATATGAAATTTGAAAAACAGATGAGGAATAAATTTCATATGAAATTTGAAAAATAGATGAGGAATAAATTTCATATGAAATTTGAAAAATAGATGAGGAATAAATTTCATATGAAATTTGAAAAATAGATGAGGAATAAATTTCATATGAAATTTGAAAAATAGATGAGGAATAAATTTCATATGAAATTTGAAAAATAGATGAGGAATAAATTTCATATGAAATTTGAAAAATAGATGAGGAATAAATTTCATATGAAATTTGAAAAATAGATGAGGAATAAATTTCATATGAAATTTGAAAAATAGATGAGGAATAAATTTCATATGAAATTTGAAAAATAGATGAGGAATAAATTTCATATGAAATTTGAAAAATAGATGAGGAATAAATTTCATATGAAATTTGAAAAATAGATGAGGAATAAATTTCATATGAAATTTGAAAAATAGATGAGGAATAAATTTCATATGAAATTTGAAAAATAGATGAGGAATAAATTTCATATGAAATTTGAAAAATAGATGAGGAATAAATTTCATATGAAATTTGAAAAATAGATGAGGAATAAATTTCATATGAAATTTGAAAAATAGATGAGGAATAAATTTCATATGAAATTTGAAAAATAGATGAGGAATAAATTTCATATGAAATTTGAAAAATAGATGAGGAATAAATTTCATATGAAATTTGAAAAATAGATGAGGAATAAATTTCATATGAAATTGAAAAATAGATGAGGAATAAATTTCATATGAAATTTGAAAAATAGATGAGGAATAAATTTCATATGAAATTTGAAAAATAGATGAGGAATAAATTTCATATGAAATTTGAAAAATAGATGAGGAATAAATTTCATATGAAATTTGAAAAATAGATGAGGAATAAATTTCATATGAAATTTGAAAAATAGATGAGGAATAAATTTCATATGAAATTTGAAAAATAGATGAGGAATAAATTTCATATGAAATTTGAAAAATAGATGAGGAATAAATTTCATATGAAATTTGAAAAATAGATGAGGAATAAATTTCATATGAAATTTGAAAAATAGATGAGGAATAAATTTCATATGAAATTTGAAAAATAGATGAGGAATAAATTTCATATGAAATTTGAAAAATAGATGAGGAATAAATTTCATATGAAATTTGAAAAATAGATGAGGAATAAATTTCATATGAAATTTGAAAAATAGATGAGGAATAAATTTCATATGAAATTTGAAAAATAGATGAGGAATAAATTTCATATGAAATTTGAAAAATAGATGAGGAATAAATTTCATATGAAATTGAAAAAACAGATGAGGAATAAATTTCATATGAAATTTGAAAAATAGATGAGGAATAAATTTCATATGAAATTTGAAAAATAGATGAGGAATAAATTTCATATGAAATTAAAAAAATAGATGAGGAATAAATTTCATATGAAATTTGAAAAATAGATGAGGAATAAATTTCATATGAAATTTGAAAAATAGATGAGGAATAAATTTCATATGAAATTTGAAAAATAGATGAGGAATAAATTTCATATGAAATTTGAAAAATAGATGAGGAATAAATTTCATATGAAATTTGAAAAATAGATGAGGAATAAATTTCATATGAAATTTGAAAAATAGATGAGGAATAAATTTCATATGAAATTTGAAAATAGATGAGGAATAAATTTCATATGAAATTTGAAAAATAGATGAGGAATAAATTTCATATGAAATTTGAAAAATAGATGAGGAATAAATTTCATATGAAATTTGAAAAATAGATGAGGAATAAATTTCATATGAAATTTGAAAAATAGATGAGGAATAAATTTCATATGAAATTTGAAAAATAGATGAGGAATAAATTTCATATGAAATTTGAAAAATAGATGAGGAATAAATTTCATATGAAATTTGAAAAATAGATGAGGAATAAATTTCATATGAAATTTGAAAAATAGATGAGGAATAAATTTCATATGAAATTTGAAAAATAGATGAGGAATAAATTTCATATGAAATTTGAAAAATAGATGAGGAATAAATTTCATATGAAATTTGAAAAATAGATGAGGAATAAATTTCATATGAAATTTGAAAAATAGATGAGGAATAAATTTCATATGAAATTTGAAAAATAGATGAGGAATAAATTTCATATGAAATTTGAAAAATAGATGAGGAATAAATTTCATATGAAATTTGAAAAACAGATGAGGAATAAATTTCATATGAAATTTGAAAAATAGATGAGGAATAAATTTCATATGAAATTTGAAAAATAGATGAGGAATAAATTTCATATGAAATTTGAAAAATAGATGAGGAATAAATTTCATATGAAATTTGAAAAATAGATGAGGAATAAATTTCATATGAAATTTGAAAAAACAGATGAGGAATAAATTTCATATGAAATTTGAAAAATAGATGAGGAATAAATTTCATATGAAATTTGAAAAATAGATGAGGAATAAATTTCATATGAAATTTGAAAAATAGATGAGGAATAAATTTCATATGAAATTTGAAAAATAGATGAGGAATAAATTTCATATGAAATTGAAAAATAGATGAGGAATAAATTTCATATGAAATTTGAAAAATAGATGAGGAATAAATTTCATATGAAATTTGAAAAATAGATGAGGAATAAATTTCATATGAAATTTGAAAAATAGATGAGGAATAAATTTCATATGAAATTTGAAAAATAGATGAGGAATAAATTTCATATGAAATTTGAAAAATAGATGAGGAATAAATTTCATATGAAATTTGAAAAATAGATGAGGAATAAATTTCATATGAAATTTGAAAAATAGATGAGGAATAAATTTCATATGAAATTTGAAAAATAGATGAGGAATAAATTTCATATGAAATTTGAAAAAAAGATGAGGAATAAATTTCATATGAAATTTGAAAAATAGATGAGGAATAAATTTCATATGAAATTTGAAAAATAGATGAGGAATAAATTTCATATGAAATTTGAAAAATAGATGAGGAATAAATTTCATATGAAATTTGAAAAATAGATGAGGAATAAATTTCATATGAAATTTGAAAAATAGATGAGGAATAAATTTCATATGAAATTTGAAAAATAGATGAGGAATAAATTTCATATGAAATTTGAAAAATAGATGAGGAATAAATTTCATATGAAATTTGAAAAATAGATGAGGAATAAATTTCATATGAAATTTGAAAAATAGATGAGGAATAAATTTCATATGAAATTTGAAAAATAGATGAGGAATAAATTTCATATGAAATTTGAAAAATAGATGAGGAATAAATTTCATATGAAATTTGAAAAATAGATGAGGAATAAATTTCATATGAAATTTGAAAAATAGATGAGGAATAAATTTCATATGAAATTTAAAAAAAAGATGAGGAATAAATTTCATATGAAATTTGAAAAATAGATGAGGAATAAATTTCATATGAAATTTGAAAAATAGATGAGGAATAAATTTCATATGAAATTTGAAAAATAGATGAGGAATAAATTTCATATGAAATTTGAAAAATAGATGAGGAATAAATTTCATATGAAATTTGAAAATAGATGAGGAATAAATTTCATATGAAATTTGAAAAATAGATGAGGAATAAATTTCATATGAAATTTGAAAAATAGATGAGGAATAAATTTCATATGAAATTTGAAAATAGATGAGGAATAAATTTCATATGAAATTTGAAAAATAGATGAGGAATAAATTTCATATGAAATTTGAAAAATAGATGAGGAATAAATTTCATATGAAATTTGAAAAATAGATGAGGAATAAATTTCATATGAAATTTGAAAAATAGATGAGGAATAAATTTCATATGAAATTTGAAAAATAGATGAGGAATAAATTTCATATGAAATTTGAAAAATAGATGAGGAATAAATTTCATATGAAATTTGAAAAAACAGATGAGGAATAAATTTCATATGAAATTTGAAAAATAGATGAGGAATAAATTTCATATGAAATTTGAAAAATAGATGAGGAATAAATTTCATATGAAATTTGAAAAATAGATGAGGAATAAATTTCATATGAAATTTGAAAAATAGATGAGGAATAAATTTCATATGAAATTTGAAAAATAGATGAGGAATAAATTTCATATGAAATTTGAAAAATAGATGAGGAATAAATTTCATATGAAATTTGAAAAATAGATGAGGAATAAATTTCATATGAAATTTGAAAAATAGATGAGGAATAAATTTCATATGAAATTTGAAAAATAGATGAGGAATAAATTTCATATGAAATTTGAAAAATAGATGAGGAATAAATTTCATATGAAATTTGAAAAATAGATGAGGAATAAATTTCATATGAAATTTGAAAAATAGATGAGGAATAAATTTCATATGAAATTTGAAAAATAGATGAGGAATAAATTTCATATGAAATTTGAAAAATAGATGAGGAATAAATTTCATATGAAATTTGAAAAACAGATGAGGAATAAATTTCATATGAAATTTGAAAATAGATGAGGAATAAATTTCATATGAAATTTGAAAAATAGATGAGGAATAAATTTCATATGAAATTTGAAAAATAGATGAGGAATAAATTTCATATGAAATTTGAAAAATAGATGAGGAATAAATTTCATATGAAATTTGAAAAATAGATGAGGAATAAATTTCATATGAAATTTGAAAAATAGATGAGGAATAAATTTCATATGAAATTTGAAAAATAGATGAGGAATAAATTTCATATGAAATTTGAAAAATAGATGAGGAATAAATTTCATATGAAATTTGAAAAATAGATGAGGAATAAATTTCATATGAAATTGAAAAATAGATGAGGAATAAATTTCATATGAAATTTGAAAAACAGATGAGGAATAAATTTCATATGAAATTTGAAAAATAGATGAGGAATAAATTTCATATGAAATTTGAAAAATAGATGAGGAATAAATTTCATATGAAATTTGAAAAATAGATGAGGAATAAATTTCATATGAAATTTGAAAAATAGATGAGGAATAAATTTCATATGAAATTTGAAAAATAGATGAGGAATAAATTTCATATGAAATTTGAAAAATAGATGAGGAATAAATTTCATATGAAATTTGAAAAATAGATGAGGAATAAATTTCATATGAAATTTGAAAAATAGATGAGGAATAAATTTCATATGAAATTTGAAAAATAGATGAGGAATAAATTTCATATGAAATTTGAAAAATATGAGGAATAAATTTCATATGAAATTGAAAAATAGATGAGGAATAAATTTCATATGAAATTTGAAAAATAGATGAGGAATAAATTTCATATGAAATTTGAAAAATAGATGAGGAATAAATTTCATATGAAATTTGAAAAATAGATGAGGAATAAATTTCATATGAAATTTGAAAAATAGATGAGGAATAAATTTCATATGAAATTTGAAAAATAGATGAGGAATAAATTTCATATGAAATTTGAAAAATAGATGAGGAATAAATTTCATATGAAATTTGAAAAATAGATGAGGAATAAATTTCATATGAAATTGAAAAATAGATGAGGAATAAATTTCATATGAAATTTGAAAAATAGATGAGGAATAAATTTCATATGAAATTTGAAAAATAGATGAGGAATAAATTTCATATGAAATTTGAAAAATAGATGAGGAATAAATTTCATATGAAATTTGAAAAATAGATGAGGAATAAATTTCATATGAAATTGAAAAATAGATGAGGAATAAATTTCATATGAAATTTGAAAAATAGATGAGGAATAAATTTCATATGAAATTTGAAAAATAGATGAGGAATAAATTTCATATGAAATTTGAAAAACAGATGAGGAATAAATTTCATATGAAATTTGAAAAATAGATGAGGAATAAATTTCATATGAAATTTGAAAAATAGATGAGGAATAAATTTCATATGAAATTTGAAAAACAGATGAGGAATAAATTTCATATGAAATTTGAAAAATAGATGAGGAATAAATTTCATATGAAATTTGAAAAATAGATGAGGAATAAATTTCATATGAAATTTGAAAAATAGATGAGGAATAAATTTCATATGAAATTTGAAAAATAGATGAGGAATAAATTTCATATGAAATTTGAAAAATAGATGAGGAATAAATTTCATATGAAATTTGAAAAATAGATGAGGAATAAATTTCATATGAAATTTGAAAAATAGATGAGGAATAAATTTCATATGAAATTTGAAAAATAGATGAGGAATAAATTTCATATGAAATTTGAAAAATAGATGAGGAATAAATTTCATATGAAATTTGAAAAATAGATGAGGAATAAATTTCATATGAAATTTGAAAAATAGATGAGGAATAAATTTCATATGAAATTTGAAAAATAGATGAGGAATAAATTTCATATGAAATTTGAAAAATAGATGAGGAATAAATTTCATATGAAATTTGAAAAATAGATGAGGAATAAATTTCATATGAAATTTGAAAAATAGATGAGGAATAAATTTCATATGAAATTTGAAAAATAGATGAGGAATAAATTTCATATGAAATTTGAAAAATAGATGAGGAATAAATTTCATATGAAATTTGAAAAATAGATGAGGAATAAATTTCATATGAAATTTGAAAAATAGATGAGGAATAAATTTCATATGAAATTTGAAAAAAGATGAGGAATAAATTTCATATGAAATTTGAAAAATAGATGAGGAATAAATTTCATATGAAATTTGAAAAATAGATGAGGAATAAATTTCATATGAAATTTGAAAAATAGATGAGGAATAAATTTCATATGAAATTTGAAAAATAGATGAGGAATAAATTTCATATGAAATTTGAAAAATAGATGAGGAATAAATTTCATATGAAATTTGAAAAATAGATGAGGAATAAATTTCATATGAAATTTGAAAAATAGATGAGGAATAAATTTCATATGAAATTTGAAAAATAGATGAGGAATAAATTTCATATGAAATTTGAAAAAAGATGAGGAATAAATTTCATATGAAATTGAAAAATAGATGAGGAATAAATTTCATATGAAATTTGAAAAATAGATGAGGAATAAATTTCATATGAAATTTGAAAAATAGATGAGGAATAAATTTCATATGAAATTTGAAAAATAGATGAGGAATAAATTTCATATGAAATTTGAAAAATAGATGAGGAATAAATTTCATATGAAATTTGAAAAATAGATGAGCATAAATTTCATATGAAATTAAAAAATAGATGAGGAATAAATTTCATATGAAATTTGAAAAATAGATGAGGAATAAATTTCATATGAAATTTGAAAAATAGATGAGGAATAAATTTCATATGAAACTTGAAAAATAGATGAGGAATAAATTTCATATGAAATTTGAAAAATAGATGAGGAATAAATTTCATATGAAATTTGAAAAATAGATGAGGAATAAATTTCATATGAAATTTGAAAAATAGATGAGGAATAAATTTCATATGAAATTTGAAAAATAGATGAGGAATAAATTTCATATGAAATTTGAAAAATAGATGAGGAATAAATTTCATATGAAATTTGAAAAATAGATGAGGAATAAATTTCATATGAAATTTGAAAAATAGATGAGGAATAAATTTCATATGAAATTTGAAAAATAGATGAGGAATAAATTTCATATGAAATTTGAAAAATAGATGAGGAATAAATTTCATATGAAATTTGAAAAACAGATGAGGAATAAATTTCATATGAAATTTGAAAAATAGATGAGGAATAAATTTCATATGAAATTTGAAAAATAGATGAGGAATAAATTTCATATGAAATTTGAAAAATAGATGAGGAATAAATTTCATATGAAATTTGAAAAATAGATGAGGAATAAATTTCATATGAAATTGAAAAAAAGATGAGGAATAAATTTCATATGAAATTGAAAAAATAGATGAGGAATAAATTTCATATGAAATTTGAAAAATAGATGAGGAATAAATTTCATATGAAATTTGAAAAATAGATGAGGAATAAATTTCATATGAAATTTGAAAAATAGATGAGGAATAAATTTCATATGAAATTTGAAAAATAGATGAGGAATAAATTTCATATGAAATTGAAAAACAGATGAGGAATAAATTTCATATGAAATTTGAAAAATAGATGAGGAATAAATTTCATATGAAATTTGAAAAAACAGATGAGGAATAAATTTCATATGAAATTTGAAAAATAGATGAGGAATAAATTTCATATGAAATTTGAAAAACAGATGAGGAATAAATTTCATATGAAATTTGAAAAATAGATGAGGAATAAATTTCATATGAAATTTGAAAAATAGATGAGGAATAAATTTCATATGAAATTTGAAAAATAGATGAGGAATAAATTTCATATGAAATTGAAAAACAGATGAGGAATAAATTTCATATGAAATTTGAAAAATAGATGAGGAATAAATTTCATATGAAATTTGAAAAATAGATGAGGAATAAATTTCATATGAAATTTGAAAAATAGATGAGGAATAAATTTCATATGAAATTTGAAAAATAGATGAGGAATAAATTTCATATGAAATTTGAAAAACAGATGAGGAATAAATTTCATATGAAATTTGAAAAACAGATGAGGAATAAATTTCATATGAAATTTGAAAAATAGATGAGGAATAAATTTCATATGAAATTTGAAAAATAGATGAGGAATAAATTTCATATGAAATTTGAAAAATAGATGAGGAATAAATTTCATATGAAATTTGAAAAACAGATGAGGAATAAATTTCATATGAAATTTGAAAAATAGATGAGGAATAAATTTCATATGAAATTTGAAAAATAGATGAGGAATAAATTTCATATGAAATTTGAAAAAATAGATGAGGAATAAATTTCATATGAAATTTGAAAAATAGATGAGGAATAAATTTCATATGAAATTTGAAAAATAGATGAGGAATAAATTTCATATGAAATTTGAAAAATAGATGAGGAATAAATTTCATATGAAATTTGAAAAATAGATGAGGAATAAATTTCATATGAAATTTGAAAAACAGATGAGGAATAAATTTCATATGAAATTTGAAAAATAGATGAGGAATAAATTTCATATGAAATTTGAAAAACAGATGAGGAATAAATTTCATATGAAATTTGAAAAATAGATGAGGAATAAATTTCATATGAAATTTGAAAAATAGATGAGGAATAAATTTCATATGAAATTTGAAAAACAGATGAGGAATAAATTTCATATGAAATTGAAAAATAGATGAGGAATAAATTTCATATGAAATTTGAAAAATAGATGAGGAATAAATTTCATATGAAATTTGAAAAATAGATGAGGAATAAATTTCATATGAAATTTGAAAAATAGATGAGGAATAAATTTCATATGAAATTTGAAAAACAGATGAGGAATAAATTTCATATGAAATTTGAAAAATAGATGAGGAATAAATTTCATATGAAATTTGAAAAATAGATGAGGAATAAATTTCATATGAAATTTGAAAAATAGATGAGGAATAAATTTCATATGAAATTTGAAAAACAGATGAGGAATAAATTTCATATGAAACTTGAAAAATAGATGAGGAATAAATTTCATATGAAATTTGAAAAATAGATGAGGAATAAATTTCATATGAAACTTGAAAAACAGATGAGGAATAAATTTCATATGAAACTTGAAAAACAGATGAGGAATAAATTTCATATGAAATTTGAAAAACAGATGAGGAATAAATTTCATATGAAATTTGAAAAATAGATGAGGAATAAATTTCATATGAAATTTGAAAAATAGATGAGGAATAAATTTCATATGAAATTTGAAAAATAGATGAGCAATAAATTTCATATGAAATTTAAAAAACAGATGAGGAATAAATTTCATATGAAACTTGAAAAATAGATGAGGAATAAATTTCATATGAAATTTGAAAAATAGATGAGGAATAAATTTCATATGAAATTTGAAAAACAGATGAGGAATAAATTTCATATGAAACTTGAAAAATAGATGAGGAATAAATTTCATATGAAATTTGAAAAACAGATGAGGAATAAATTTCATATGAAATTTGAAAAACAGATGAGGAATAAATTTCATATGAAATTTGAAAAATAGATGAGGAATAAATTTCATATGAAATTTGAAAAATAGATGAGGAATAAATTTCATATGAAACTTGAAAAATAGATGAGCAATAAATTTCATATGAAATTAAAAAAACAGATGAGGAATAAATTTCATATGAAACTTGAAAAATAGATGAGGAATAAATTTCATATGAAATTTGAAAAATAGATGAGGAATAAATTTCATATGAAACTTGAAAAACAGATGAGGAATAAATTTCATATGAAACTTGAAAAATAGATGAGGAATAAATTTCATATGAAATTTGAAAAACAGATGAGGAATAAATTTCATATGAAATTTGAAAAATAGATGAGGAATAAATTTCATATGAAATTTGAAAAATAGATGAGGAATAAATTTCATATGAAATTTGAAAAATAGATGAGGAATAAATTTCATATGAAATTTGAAAAATAGATGAGGAATAATTTGTGAGTATGATTTAAATGTGATTTTTTTAAATGATTTAAATATACTATAAGATGGGATATACTTCTCAAATATATGAGTTTCTTTGAGAATTTCATTAATTATGGATGAATCTCGAGAATACATCGTTTCTATTTTAGCAGTAACCTATCGAATCTCATAGGATACCTTCCGAATTTAACTAGCACACCTATCTTAAAACCTTGATTACCTTTCAGGTTTATCCTCTGGTAGCTCTACTGATTCGAATATCTGATCTATCTGGTTTGCGTAATCGTTTAAGTGCTGACGAAATGAGGCAATTCAATGAGACACTAAACGAATTGACTAATACTAGAAAGGAGCCGATCAAATCGGAGCCGAACTCCGATAAGCAACCAGCAACTCCTAATCAGTGAAATACATCCATTGCGAAACCGAAGTAATTTCAGATGCGATCGAAGTCACTCGACAGAATTCACCACAAATGTGATTTAATTAATCCTTTTTAGGTAAACCGTTTAACAGTCATAATTACTAGGAGTAACACTATGATAAATACGTGCAAATGGCATTATTTCGTATAAATATTCGATCAATGCCCAAATCAATAACAGCATATTTGACAGTTATGCAATTAAACATATAACACAATAGCTGATATCTTCCTCGGCGTTTTTATCTGTATGTGTTTACACGTAGAATGAATAGGCGTTGGAACTAGGTAGACGGACGTTGTGAGCATTATTCGCCGCCTATTTAAAGGAAGAAAGAAAAAGCTCAAAGATGCTCTTATTAAATGATGAGCGGAAAATATTTTATGAATCAATCGTGAAGATTTGAGATTCCTCCGGAAATAATTCATCCGGAAAGTTTTCGTGGTGACAAATGAGAATCAAGTTGGATTTTTTCTTTTTTTTTTGATTACTTATCGTATTTTATTTCAAAGCTTTTCTCTCCTAATTAGACGGATAAACAATCAGGTGGACAAAGAGAGAAACGAAAAATATCTTTAGCACCTAACGGACGGGTGGAATATACGCGTTACGCATAGATACATCTATGTATAATGGAATATACGCTTAAAGATACACTATGCGAATACACGTGCACGGACACACATGCGCACAGACGCGCACGGACACACATGCGCACAGACGCGCACACACATGCGCAAGACAGACACGCGCACGGCCACATGCGCACAGACACATACGAAATCACAACATAGATCTACAAACACAGTCTCAATGCATGGATGGCTATATCATCAGCTGCGTATCTCATTTTGCAAAGAGCAAATACTATATTCCCTCGCAACCGATTTTCTTTTATTTTGAAGATGAAAGGAGAGAATTTTCGAGTTTTTTCACTGAATATTTTCACATAAATTAATATTAAAAATTGAACTAATAATGAATAAAATTTTAAATTTATTAATAGAAAATTTATTTAAAAAATTAATAATTCTCTTTTTTTTTTCAAAAATAAATAATTTTTCAAATAATCTTTTTTTTTAAAGAACGAAAGAAAATAAAAGAGAGAAATAGAGATTATTTGAAAGAAAGAAAGAAAAAAAAAGAGACGTAGGGTGGAGTGGGAGAGAAAATGTGCTGATAAATTAAATGCTTCAAAATGAAGTGATAAAAATACCTATTGTACATCTCTATCTCTAAGGGCAAATATTAGCTTTCTATAGACGAGCATACGTTGATCGCTAATGTTCGCTCGTTTCTTGCCTCTCTTCTAGTCGACTTTTTTCCTTAACCCCTTTTTGCACTAATTCAGTCTCTCACCCATCCCCCTTTCTCCCCTGCTTTCACCCTTTGTCCCCTCTCCCAACCACCCATCCCACCCATCCCCCTTTCTTTTGCTTTCACCTTTTCCCCTCTCCCATCCCACCCATCCCCCCTTTCTCCGTTGCCTTCACTCTTTGTCCGCTCTCCCATCCCACCCATCCCCCTTTCTCCTTTGCTTTCACCCTTTGTCCCCCTCTGAAGCTTTTTATTGACGATTTTATCAATAGTGATTGTAGACGCTAGAATCGCGTTGCATTTCCCTATTTTCTTCATTTCTTTTTTATTTTATAATAAGACTTAATTGCCTTATTAATTTCATTTGCAGGTGTAATTTTGAATTTATACAGATGGGGTTCTACTAAATAGGATACGGTATATATTAGAGATATCGCTCATTTAGACAGTATACGTATGCTTAAGGAAATATCTTCAACGTCATTCAATAAATAAGATAATTAAATCTTCTCCTTTAGTGATTATATGTTGATTTTAGACTTAATATCAATACAATTGAATATTCGCTGATAATATAAAGAAAAAAAAAAAGAAAAACGAAATAATAATAGAATTTTTATTCGAAGAAATGAGAGAGGTGGGGGATGAGGGGAAGGTGGTGAAATACTTCAGAAGAAAGTAGGTGGGAATTTCAACAACACGATAAGAATCAATAAGGATTTTTTTTCGTTCGTTTGTTCATTACTTTAGTGACTCAACTAGCTCATCTCATCAATGTACGTGCAATTCCAACTTCTAATCGATCGGGTTTTTGCTTTCCAATTGTGCTGACCGTAATAGCTTGAATAAAGCCCCAGGGGCTATAAAAAGCCACCAAGTTATGCTGAACAGAGAGGGAAATTGAGGTGAGAGGAGGAAGCGATTACTGCAGAGTACACTTGTAACGAATGGATCGAACGGTTCACAATGTCAACAAACGATGGTGTTGAGACATCGGAATGAGTACATTGAGAGGAGAGGGTGGTTGTTTTCGAAATAATTTTAACAAAAGGTCATCCGAAAATGTTTCTATCAATGGTACTAAGATCAATTAATTTAAAAAAAGGTCATCCGAAAATGTTTCTATTAATGGTACTAAGATCAACTTAACCTCAACTAATAAGTGGAATAAATCAGAATGATTGCTGTTGATGTTTTCGTAGTGGGCAATTATATTATCTGTGCAATTACAATATAAAATTTAAATAAGAGGTGATAATTTAAAATAGACGATTAGTGAATTGAAATTATGAAGTAGCGGCGGTTGCTGAGAAATTCTTGGATATTCGGAAGGGTTATCCTGAATTTTCTGGATAACTACAATAAAGCAATCTAAATAAAAAGAATATTAGAATAGTTGACAATAAAATATGCACTTTTATATTATTTTAGCAAACGAATTTTATCGATTATAAAGAGAGAGAGAAAAAAAAGAAATTTTTAAAGAAAATATCTTATTATTTTGCAAAATTAATTCATTTTTCTGGATAAATCTTTTCCAGAAAAAAAAGAGGAAAATAAAGCCGATAGATTAGAAATCAATAATATTATCAGTGATATTTTAGGGGGGGTGGGGGGATGGATGTGGGAGGTGAGAAGGGAAATAAGCTGAGTGCAAAAGCATTTATAATAAACGTTGTGATGAGAGGGGGGAGAGGATGTGTTGTTTGCACGTCGCTCATAACGTTTGCTTTTATTTCTATGCTAAAAATAAATCTCAAAAGACGATTCCACTCGTCGATGTATGTATTTAGCTCGTTAGCTATTTAGCTTATTAGCTCAAGCTATTTCTTTTATTTCGCTAATTCTTTTCTATATTCAATTATTTAGTCTATTCATTTGCTTAATTAACTCAAAAATATTAATTATTAGCGTTTAATACAGTTCATTAATTTATTATTAATCAGCACCTTATCGAGGAACTTGGAATGAGGTGAACGGGGAAGGATAAATATTAGGAAGGCAATTAATTTAGAAATTACCTCCAATCATTGCCTTAATAGTCTCATTTTTTCATATTATGGAATTATAAACGCGAAAATTTCTATGATTATCATATTGTGATAACCGTTTAGTAAAAATTTAAGGTAGGGCTTTCGACGAAGATCTTTTGAAATCTTAGTGAAGCGTTCATCGAATTTGATCGAATAGTCAAGAATGAGTTCGAGGTTCCCGAACTCTTTGTAGCTGCTGTATAAAAATTGTCCCTGACCTTTCTGAGAATGTTATGTAGACTTCTTTCTTGACCTTGTTTTCATTATTATTTATAGACGTGATGTTTTAACGTTAGAAATATCATATGCTTTCATCGAGCAATAAATGAAAAATTTCTGATATTTTCTTGAAAACCGCTTTTTTTTCGATTTCTGGAGATTAAAAAAAAAAAGAAAGATTATGTGCTTTTTGTAATATTAATTAATAATTAATTGACTATAGAAAAACACAACAATGTGCTTTCCCATAAAATCGACTATGTATTGAGATCTCTTCCCCCCTTCCCTCCACACCCTCCTTTCAAAATAAACCATTCTCAGTTTTTCGCTCTCATCCGATAGATTATGGATTTAAAGTTTAATTTATGGATGAGCAAATTCTCATCGATAAATGAAGAGGCAACAAACAACTGGGCAGAAATACAAGCGAAATGAATAGACAAAACTTTTATTTTCAAAGAAAAAAACGAAAAATTTTTTGCAAGGAAATATATTAAACACTATAAATTTCATTTCTTTAATACTTAAATTTTCTTTTTTTTTTTAGCTCAGCTATATTCCAGAGAAATTTATTTAGTTGTACGCTGAAAAATGCTATCCAGGTGAATTTCTCTCTTCCAGAAAAAAGGAAAGGGAAGGAAATTATATTTGTTGAGTTGAGCTGGATGAATCCTGAAAAATGTTATCCAGGCGAATTTCTCTCTTCCAGAAAAAAGGAAAGGGAAATCATATTTGTTAAGTTGATCCGGATGAATCCTAGCTAGCCGCTACTCATTTTGTTCGTTTAGGTATCCTAAAGCAAACATCATTCGTTTTCAGCCACGTAAATCAACATCACATTTGCCATCATCAATATCGTTCGACAACAATTCATCGCTCACGAATTCTTCATTTTCTCAAAAAAAAAGCTTTTCTCTATCTTTGAATTTTTCCAGGATTATTTCGGATTTTCCTCTTTTCTTTCCAGAATTATTTGGGATTCTTCTCTCTTTTTTATAGAATTATTCAGGATTTTTCTCTTTTTTCCAGAATTATTCGGGATTTTTCTCTCTCTTCCAGAATTATTTAGGATTTTTCTCCTTCTCTCCAGAATTATTTGAGAATTATTTGGGAGTTTTAATTTTTAGTACCATCGAAACTGTTTCTCCAGTTCTCCCTCCCGCTCCCCTCTCCTCTCCTCCCCCTCCCCCTCCTCTCCTCGTTTTGTTTCCAATAAGCAAACACCTGGTTGAAGAGGAATTTTAGAATTATAAAGGCGATACTGATAATAGAGTGGTTAACTCTTTCAGTGCTCACTCTCTTCAAATATTCGCTACTCCACTTCTCTCTTTTCGTCATATCATAGTGGATTCGAATATAATTCCTAAAAAGATGTAACAAAATTCGTGGTACTTTGATATAATTTCGGTTGTTTTTTGATTTTTCAAATATTAATTTCAGGTTTTTTTCTGTTTTTCAAAAAAATTCCTATTATGCCATCATAATTGAAAAAATATTATAACTTATATTTTTTCAAATTTTTTTCATAGCAAATTTCAGTTGAAACTTTTCCAACGATTTATTGATATTTTTTCATTATCAGAAATAACTTCTCCACCTTATAATTACTTATTTCTTTTCTTTTTTTCCATCTTCATAAAAGAAAAAATTACATTCATTTTTTTTTCGATCTGCTTTCTATCTCTAATCGCACTATTCTTATAACTAATGAATCGACATTTATGTTAGTTTTATTCAGCGATCGATTATCGATTATCGACTATCGATTACCTATCACTGAATCGATTAAGAGTGATCAAAGAGTGTGATCGATTTTCAACGAGCGGTGAAAAGCTACGAATGGAAGAGAGATTAAAGGTCAACCTGACAATATCGAAAATGCCACACGATATGGAAGAAGATGCTATTGCATGTGCGAAGATTGCCGTTGTAAAGTAAGTTAATTCGGCAATATGATATATTCATAAGAAAATTTTTATAAATGGAGGTGGAGTTTTTAGGCCTTTCTACTAGGTGGTCTTCACTTTCCTCATATCCGACGCCTCCTCCCCGTCTATCTTCGATCAAAAATACATCTCTCTTTCATAGTAGTCAGCGCTCCCCCATATATTCCATTGCCCACTTTGTAAAATGCTATAGCGT
Organism: Parascaris univalens; assembly: GCA_037576465.1. NCBI lineage: Eukaryota > Metazoa > Nematoda > Chromadorea > Rhabditida > Ascarididae > Parascaris > Parascaris univalens. Next base: position 232,120,771 of record CM075173.1, on the reverse strand, counting down.
TTCCACGTTCAGCTCTTCATTCAACTGAAAAAACACAGTGATATAGCCAACTTCACCTGCTCCTGAATTCCGGAAAATGGAAAATAAATAGGATTCAAATTCTCCGGTATTCCACGATTAACTTCACTTTTATTAGTCAATTTTTGAAATAATCAACGATTGAATCTTTGGAATCTTAATACTATCTTGCTAAAACAACGCTTTCATTGCTTTGTTCATTAAGAAAAAACCAAAACGAGTGAAATGTCTCGAAGAAAAAGAAAAGAAGCTTCAACCTTTCTTGAAATTGCCACCACCATGGAGTGCTACAAAATGAGAGTTTAGATTTTAATGCTTTGAAGTCGCTGATACTTGAACTTCAACCGTTGCCGATACTTGAACTTCAACCGTTGCCGATACTTGAACTTCAACCGTTGCCGATACTTAAACTTTCAAGTATATAATGAACTCTTTTTAAGATATCAAAGCAAAAGTGATATTGCCGCTTTTGTGCGCGAACAATTCGATAAGAGGTATATGCCACGATGGCACTGTATAGTTGCCGATGATTTTGGCTATTCTGTTGTACCGGATGCAATGAATTATATTTGTTTCGAACTTGGCTCCTATGGTGTGTTACTTTTTAAAAGTGGATAAAAATAATTTATACTATTTTATTGTCTCGTTTACTTTATTTTATCAAGAAGTTTCTTGTTGTATAGGCTCAATTTTGTTCATAATTTATAGATATTGATATTAAATGCAGCTATCAGTTTTTAAACGTTAATTTCCATCCGTAAAATACTTCCTCGGCTAGGGAACTGAAATACTTTCCCGGCTAGGGAACTGAAATACTTTCCCGGCTAGGGAACTGAAATACTTTCCCGGCTAAGGAAGATGTACCTTTTCTGGATGCATAATCGTACAACTATAATCGCCAATACTGCTATATATTTTTATGTGGTCTTGCAAAAAAAAGCAATTAAATTTTGGCTTATTGCATAAAAAAGCAAATCTCATTGATCATTTATCTGCTACCCGAGAAATGCCTTTCCTCTTTTATGAATTCAAGTCATTAGGCATGAAAATTAGGCCGATTAAAATTCCACAGATATAAACCATAATAGAATTTGGCTCAATTTCATTCTCATTTCATATCTTCTTTATTCATCTTTTTAGATTTATTCACAATTTTTGTAATCGGTTGGTCTGATGATCCACACGTAATAATTTACCTATGTCATCTATGTAATATTTCATTTATTGTTATTATTTGTATTGTTTCCTTTATTATAATGAATATGTGAAGCTTTGCAATTGGTGAAATGAATGCTTATAAATAAACTCTTGCATTAATTAAGTCGAATATAAATAATCATTCGGATCAGATATCTCTATGAAGATTTTCATAAGCTGAGATTGATGATGTTATGTTGAAATTACGAAAATTCCTTTTCAAAAAACGATAGTTCATTGCATCGGATGTGTTAATAACGACGGATACCTATTGCTTACCTATTCATTAATTGGACATATCAAAAAAACTTCAATGACTTCATTAAGTTGATTAATTTAAAAACTTTAATAACTTAATTAATTAATTAATTAAAATTAACTTTGATAACTTCATTAAATTAATTAATTATTGGAGATGCAGTTTGTGGGTATTTCATTCCATCTGAAAATTCACAGTTTCATCGCTTCGAGCGTCAATTTTCAACGGATCGTTTTCTCATTTGTATGGGAAATAAACAATAGGAATTGGCGACTGTAATAAAATATTAGTGAAGTTTTCCGAATTTTAAATTTTATTTTAACATCATTCCAGTTTAAAAGGCATTATTGCGTAGATCGTTAGTAGCTTTATTGTTTAGTATCGCCAATTATTCGAATATCACTCAACGATTTAATCACCTTATCGTTTTGTTAAGATATCAGTCAATTATATTTAAAATATAATATAATATTATATTATATTATATTTTAAATATAAATCCAATTATAAATTACGATCAATTATCATTATTCTCATACTCATAAAATATTCTCAATTCATCGAGGATTTCATTTCATAATTGAGTTTTTTATGAGGATCTGGATATGTGCATTTTCATGAGTGATTAAATTTCGCATTCAACTAAATCTGTCACCGCTAGCAAATATCATCCTCACAGAATGTTCAATCCCCATCGGATCAGATCAATATATCGAACTTCCAGCAAAAAATCATTGTACATTTCGATCTGTACGCATCCCAAAACAATTTCCATCCGGAGACCCGTCAAGGATCTATCCGGAAAGTTTCTAGGATTTTCATTTTTCTGGAAAGTGATTTGATAATTTCGGCCTCAATGAGATTTGTGAATCCATTTTATTGACGTAATAATATATATTTATGCGATTTTCTGCACTGATTTTTGGTTCTTAATAAGCTATTTTTCTCAGCTATAATAAATTCTCCCTTTTATCTTTGTAGCCTCTATGCTTAGCGTAGAATATTTTTTCTCAACCATTAAGAAATATTTATCAATTTTTTCTTTTTCGATTTTACTTATATTTATATTATTTTATATTATTGCATTTTTTTTAAATTATTGAATAAATAAATAAAAATATAAATAAATGAAAAAAAATTCCAGTCGTCGAAGATATTCGAAAATTGCGTCGATAAATATACCCCAGTCCGGATTCTTTGATATCCCATGCTTTAAATTTCAATTACTGGGACAGTGGGATGACGGAATATACCGCGGCCCTGTGGCCTAATGGATAAGGCGTCTGACTTCTAATCAGAAGATTGCAGGTTCGACCCCTGCCTGGGTCATTGGTTTTCTCCTAGAGTTGTCACATCTAACACAAATTTCGATAGTCAGACTTACACATGCTATCACTCCTTTTATCGAATAAATTTCATTTAATGTAAATTATGTTCGATTGAACGCAAAAAATTCCTTCTCTTTCATTATGATTCTTCAAAAAAAAAAGGAAAGATAAAAATCATCCTTAAAAATTCCTTTGAATTTTTCTGATTCCGAAGGAATTTTCTTTTCCATTGAACTTTTCCTTTTATCATCTTTAATAATTAATCGAATTCTCTCAAATAATTTCATAGTAATTAATTTTTTCCAATTAATTTTTCAACATAAATATTATTTTATTCATCTAAAAGAAAACGTTATAAATATTTATTTAAAAGTTTGAAGTAAATATTCCCGCCAATAATTAATTATTCGCTCGCAAGTTTCAAATAAAATAATTTCGATTAATTTATTAAAATAATAATTTTAATTTTAATTGTTAAATAAATTGAAAAAACAAATAAATAAATAAATATAACAAAAATAAAAGAATGAATAAATAAATAAATTCAAATTTTATAATAAAATAAGAGAAGAAAGACTGAAATAAAATTCTAATTCGTAAAATAAAAATCAAAAAAAAATTAATAAATAAATTTTTTTCCTTTGATTTTTTTTTTCAAATAATCATTTAACGAAACAAAAAAAGATCCCATATTTAAAAAAATGAAAAAAACGAATTTATCGGAAATTTTCGAAAATTTTCCCTCAAAATTTTTTCCCTTTCATTCGAAATAATTTCAATAATTTCTATTAATTTCAATTATTTATAAAAATTTTAATTTAATTTAATAAAAAATATCGATAAAAAAACGTCTATAAGGCAATCAGCAAAGTGATCATAGCAATTGTTTTCATATGATCGAAACGTTTAATGATCTTTGATCTTCGATCTTTCCGATCGCTATAAATACTTTTCGATGTCAACTTTCATTTATTGACTGTTTAGGCTTACCCTCTACCCTTATCTCAATTGTCGTTCGGAAATCGTACCAGCCTAGGCTGTCACGTAGACGCGTTCGTTCGTTGATCATTGAATACTCGAGTGCAGATGTACTGCTACTATCTGACTTATAATAACCGATCCCACCTGAGGAATTCATCTCATTCAATGAATTAATAATCTTCATTGAATATTTTGCGGTTTAAATTATTCCACGAAATACGTATCGTTGATTAGATGTATCGACTTATTTATTTATTTATTTATTTATTTATTTATTTATTTGCTTATTTATTTATTTGTTTACTCATTTATTTATTTATTTACTTATTTATTTATCTATTATTTTCTTGTATATACGAGCACTTTTTTTTTGTTTTCCTAAATTTCTCAAATACAAAAATAAATGCAATGAAAAAAAATTAGTTCATTTATTCTCTCATTTCTAAATATTCAATGAAATATTAATGCAAAACTTTTCCTCTATGAAAAAATTCATTAATATATAAAGAAGAAAGAAACATCTTTTGACAATAATTAAAGATGATTAAATATGATAAACGTTTGCATTGATAAGATGACGAGAATAATTATTTGTATAAGTGGATAATCCTTACTCAATTTTCCCATTCGTCCCCTTTAGCCATCGATTTTTTTTTTTTAAATATTTTTTTAAATATTTTCGATTTTTAAATATATTTATTCAGTATGATAAAATAATTTCAGTATAGCGATAGTGAGTTCCCTCTTGAACGAAAAGCAATGAAACAAATTATGCGGTGGTTTTTCCGGAGCGCTAAAAAGTCATCCGGTATGTCCGGCATCGTTTTATATGTCAGGAATGCAACCGGTGTTTTTTTAGCATATCCGGAAACAATCCGGTATTTATCGATTTATTTTTCTCCACTTATCCGGGAATCATTCGATGTTTTTGCTCGAAAATTATAAGCTCTTCGGCTTTTTCTTAACTTCTTACAAGAGGATTTACTCTCAAAGTTCTCGGATATCGACATTTCCGGATATTAGTATAAAATCGACGGATTTTTTCTCGTGAAATTAATTTTCCATTCTTTTTTTTAATATTTTGATAAAAATTAAGATTATCGGAAATTATTTTCCCTTCCCTCCATCAAAAAACAAAAAATTACTTTATTAATTTCTTTTATTTTTCTGTATTTAATTTCATTTATTTTTGATAATTTTATCTATTAATAATATGGACAAATTCAAAGAAAATAATTAAAAACTCTTTAAGAATTTAAATCCTTAAAGATATAAGTGTAAATGTAATTCTTGTAGTAGAGAACAAAATATGATATACGGTAAACGAAAAATTCAGCGTAACTTCCAATCTTAAGGTTCCAACATAAGGTTACCCTTAAGGATCTATCCCAATTTCAACTATGAGCTGCTAAAATCCAGGATTAAGGTTCCAACATGTACCCTTAAGGATCTATCCCAATTTCAACTATGAGCTGCTAAAATCCAGGATTAAGGTTCCAACATGTACCCTTAAGGATCTATCCCAATTTCAACTATGAGCTGCTAAAATCCAGGATTAAGGTTCCAACATGTACCCTTAAGGATCTATCCCAATTTCAACTATGAGCTGCTAAAATCCAGGATTAAGGTTCCAACATGTACCCTTAAGGATCTATCCCAATTTCAACTATGAGCTGCTAAAATCCAAAATCAATTCTCGAAGTGAATAATTTCAAACGATAGAATTATCCGTCGATGTTTCTATGCAATTTTGTTTCATTCAATTTCCGATTGAAATATCGCAATTTTTCCACAAAAAATTTAAATAAAATAAAATAAAAATAAAAAATAAAATTATAAAATAACTGATGAGAAGAATTTTTTACATTCGAGAAATTATTTAATCGTATAATTTAACGAAGAGATTTGTTTGAATTTATTTAATTCGTTGGGAGAAATTTTCATTAAACGATAGTGAAATTCTCCACAGCAATAGTGTTCCATTAGTTCATAGCATATCGACACTCAACATCCTATGTGTGTGTGTGGGGGTTTTTGTGGAATTATCGACCGATCGAATGAGGCGATTCGAAATTTGCTCGAACGGATGCCGGCCCGATGTGAGGGTATTTGAGGTTTGATGAAGTGATGGAGGGGGATGGGTGGTGCTTTACGGGGTTTATTTAGGAGATTTAGAAGAGCCCGATGTGAAGGTATTTGAGGTTTGGTGAGGTGGGGGAGGGGGGATGGGTGATACTTTACGGGGTTTATCAAGGAGATTTAGAAGGGCCCGATGTGAAGCTATTGGAGGTTTGATGAGGTGATGGCAGGGGGGGCTAGGTTTGCTTAGGGCATTTAGAAGGGATTTAGACCCCATTGAAATTATGCCCTCTCATTATCGTTATGGATTTATTTTATGGATCGTAAATAGTTTAAATGATATCTATGGTATTAGCGTATAACGAATATTAAGCGATCTATATGATCGTTGTAACAATTATGATATTTATAAATGAATAGCATTAATTATTAGTATTATTTTTTTAATATTCACATATGATTCATTCTCACTCTCGATATCGGGCGTTCCACTATTCAATCCTTAAAAAGTTGTGATTGAAACTTGAAGATTGAAGTACGACTATTTACCCGAACTAGTTCATGAGCTCGATCTGAAATAAATTCTATGTGAGATATAGAAATAATCTATCGATTGATTAATTGCGAAAATGAAATCTCCTTAATTATAATATTAGACTAACTAAATTAATCTTTTTTTTTTGCTTTCAACTCCACCGAGGTAATTCTTTTTCGATGATTATCGAGTTTTTGCGATCGTATCGCGTTTAAGTTAAAGAAAGATCTTATCGAAAACCCGTCAAACTTCGAATTTTTAATTAATTTCACATTTCAGTTGGTAATTAAAAGGTATTTTTCAATCTTCACACGCTCATTAACTTAATTACCTAATGAGTTCATTTTAGTGGACGTAATTCATGTTAAGCGATTTTGTGATCGATGACTCCGGAGTCAGACTCGTAAATAATTCTAAAGCGTCGCTAAATTGCTTGGAAACTTTCAATGATTGATATTTACAAAGTAATAATCATATAAGTAAGATTAGGAGAATATTAGTCAACCATATGAGCGAATGAAGTCTAACTTCAGAGTCAAGCAACGCGCGTAGATATTTCACTATTCGTATTGGTTATCGTTGAATTAGAACAAATTATTCAGCATTTTCTCTTAATCACTCAAATATATTACTCAATAAAAGCATCTCTATGCTATATCCATTAATTAATAGCGCTAATTGTGAGACGGCTCGATTGCAAGCAAAAAATCCACCGAGTAGCCAATGACCAATAGTGACCCCGGTCGATGGATGACCACTAGCTTGAGGATAATTTTACAATTGTGATCGAAGGATACAAATCGAGCACGTATAATAATTCGACTAATTTTATAGCATATAATATGATTTTTATAGAAAATATGATGGTTAGTTCTCCACTTGCTGAACATCGTGCTCACGTTAAATTTCCCTTTCGAGTTGCGCTTGAATTTTAATTTTTTATTTTGGCACTTATTAATGTTTGTGTTTGTATTTTATGTCGGTAGCTAGGCATGGATTGACTCCGGCATCGGTCACATCCACGGATATGGCCGTTAGCAAGAGAGCATCTAGGTGAGGGAGGGCTTAGTTCGGGTCCTGCCAACGGTCATGACTGAAGGAATTTATAGCTGAAGGGACTTTTCTCGCTGAATATTGAGAAATTGCTACTCCAAATGGCCCGTCAATAAATAAGAGAGAAAAAAACCGTCATCATATTAGGTGTTCTTAATTAGGGCAATTTTTATTCATCCAGTAAGTAAGAGGTGACGAGATCGAGTCCGTTTGGGGATGAACTGTTAAGCGATGTTTCTATGAAAGCTCATTTACCTATTCGCCTCTGATGAACGCATTCATTCCCCAAACTGTTTATGTGGAGATACATGTAATGAATGATTCGGTTAACTGCGTTGATTGCTCGGAGTCGATAATCTTATAGAGGAGTCTTGTCTTATTTATCTCCGTAGAGGAGCATCGCTCCTTTGCCGACTATTTGTGGAGCCCATCGATGTAATCGGAGAAGTTTTTGAGTGTTTTATTCGCTCAATAATATTTTACCCTTCATCGTTTTATGTGTTATATTGTGAGGCGACTTAGATTTTAATAGGAAATTTTTCATTCGACCTATATTTTAATCATTATTTGTTATTTTTTATTATGTATTTATTGTTTTTTTTTTTTTTTTGAAATATATACGAGCAATAAGTTGTTTTTTTTTAGATTTGGCATTTTGAGGTAATTTTATAGTCTGTAAGTAGTAAGTAATAAGTAGTAAGTAGTTCAGTGTCATCGTTTCTTAGTAGAATTTAATTCAGTAAATGGTTTTAGTCATTCAAACATAGGCAATAATGAAGCGAATTTTGGGCTTATAGCGTTCATTTAGTGGTTGAAATTCGATTCTCTTCTAGCACATTATGCGTTTTTTGCTTTTATTTATTTCTTTAATTGTAATAATTGCCGTCGGCAATCTTCCGGTTCATTGGTGATTGTCATCTCAGGTATGGTAATGTCTAGATTTTGCTGCTCTTAGGGAAGATGAACGTTTATAAGAGGTTGATAGGGAAGGGGGAAAGGGAGAAGAATGGAGGGGATAAATAAAGATTATTCGTTGGTCGGTTGGGAGGAGTATTTTATGGATTTAATTTGGTATGGGAATAGGCTTATTTCATGAAAGCGTCACCGACGACTCTTCAGTTCGGATCCGATATCGCTCTTCGATAATCGATTCACGATTCTGTAATTCTTTGATATTGCGATAAGTTATTTGTCTTCAGTTTATTCCCATTTGTTCAATTAATTCATTAAGCAATTTGTATTAATTTATTTACCGAATCAGTTATTTGGATTTATTATTCATTAATTCAGAAGATAGTTTTTAGAATGGAAAGTGATTTCTATTATGAAGATGAGGCGGGTGGTTCAGCGCCATGTTCGTTACGTGAGACGGCACTTTATTGCATTGGACGAACGATTCATGAGAAGCGGCGTATTCCACCGTTAGCGACTCCACTTCCGGCCGAATTGGCGAATAGCCTTATTTCATGTATGCGTCACCGACGACTCCTCAATTCGGATACGATATCATTGTTCGATAATCGATTCACGGTCACTGAGGTTTGACTATTGATTTATTGATTTATTGATTAATCACCGCGTTATCTTATAGTGGCACCTGATCGCTATAAAATATACGCGCGTATTAGTTTTGTAGAGGTGTGGAATTGACGGTGACTGAGTGGAATTTAAAATACGGCAACACCGGAATATAGGCCTAATTCCTAATCAAGCTTTTCCGATCCGAAAAGGCGAACCCTTCCGGAAAAGCTGACTTTAAATGCATTAGGATTCTTGTACAGTTCAAATAGCTCTGCAGACGTTATAGTGGAATGTTTGGATTTGAAATTTTCTTTTATGAAGGTTTGATCGCTCCGTCACTGATCGTTACCCTCATCGTTGAGTTTCCATTATCGAGATCAGTAAGCATAAAGTGAAATGTTTAAGGCCGATCTATCATTCTGTGAAGCGTCAGCGAGTTCCTTGCGCATTCTTAGACAGCATCGTCTAAGAAGGCTATCGCTGTGTCATACAAAGATGTCGAATAGTTCATGTCTCGATCTTCACGTCCTCATCCGTGATTTGGGTCCACGGACGCTCGCCAACCTTGAATATCTCAATATATCGGGTACGCTGATTTTCAAGTATTGCTTGAGTTCATCTGATGATTTTAAAAAGGCTTCCAAATCAAAAGTCTCTGTTTTGATGCGTCTGACCCATTAAGTTGTATTTAATTTATTCAGAGATTGTCATCATTTCGCCGTTTTTTGTGTGCCTAGTGAAAAATATTTAGTTATTAAACTATTTGTTGTATTGTATCGTTTATTTGTTTATTGAATCCATTCAATATTTCTCATGTACAGTATAACTTCAATTAGAACCCCTAAGGGTTACAAATATTGGTTCATTGTAAGAAGTCAGATACGCTCAGAGACGATTCGTCGTTGGGAAAGTCGATAGCTTTTCCGATTTTTATGACGATGGGTGATGACCCATTTATTATGCCCTATGTTTTTGCTATTTTTTCGAAGAATCCAGAGCACAGGAGCGTTTTCTTCACGCAATGGATTTATTTTCGACTCCATGGAGTTTATCATATTTTCGACTCCATTGGCGATTAGAGTGTTGACGTGGAGTCGCACATTGGGGAATAGTTTCACGATCTTTCGTCTCATTTCGGTGACCATTATTACTTCTATTGATTTCGATGGATATGCGGAAATGTGTCTTTCTTGATCTTTCAGATTCGATGTAGAAGTAACCTTTGGTTTAAACTCGAGTAAGCAGGCAGTCGGGCATTTTTTGTTTGAATAGCCTGTTTATAGTGTCACTTAGGGTTTTTTTGTAATATAGCGGGTTTGAGAGCAAATTTTAGGTTCTGTATCAAATATACTCGGCGTATTGAAACTTCGATCGCTGAGCACGTTGATTGTATCGGAGTCGCAGTCCTTCGGCGATTGTGAGTTGAAGATGATCTGCGAATTCATGCCCCGTCTAAGTGTTATCGACTTCTCCACAACCGCAGTTACGATTATTTCCCCACTCACCAAACTCCAGTAAGTATGCGGTCGAGTTTTGGTTGCCTTATTTCCAATATCATTTAGCGTTTTTCTTGTAATTTCTGATCTGTGGGGCCACGAAATTCTCAATATCTGGAAGCTACTGTATGGACATATGACTATGGTAGGGGGACGGTTCTTCAAATTTTGCTAGACCTGAAGCAGAATTAAGTTCAGTTTCAGGTACAAAATCAGACATTTCATGTGTTCTTTGATGAAAAGGGTTGTTGAGGAGCCTAAGAGTGTTACTTTCATTTAAAATTTGGAGAGGAGCGAAAGGAGAGATGCGAGGAGGGGGGAGGGGGTTACCTGAGAGAGAGGGAAGGTGAGTATCCGAGGCAATACGTTTTCTAAGGCAGTCATATTAGCTGAAAGGATTATTATAATTTTGGGGGAAGTCGCGGGTATCGTGCGTTTAAATGGCTCTTGCAGTAGAGATGCGAATTTTCTGCTTTCCGTAGTTTCCATGTAACTATAAGGTAATGCATTCGTGATCATTCGTCCGTTAGTCATGATCGAGGACTTATCCGACACATTACTAAACGAATTCGTCTCGGTGTCGATTCCCAGGAGAGCTAAGATGACACCGGCATTTCTCCCTCCCCCGTCGCCGTGCTCCTCCTCTTGCCCCCGCGTCGTCCGCTTTCCTCCTTGTTTTCCCGTCCTGTTTCCTCCCACGCTCTTTATCCGCCCTTTTTCCTCTCCCCAATCTTTTAAGTCACTCATCTTTTTCGAAGCATAATCGCGGATTGGGGAATATAAGAGAGATGTGGGGTATAAACCCAGTGGTTCGTGAACCTGATTAATTTTAAGTCTCGTTGAGTGAAGTGGGGGATTTGTTTCCGATTTGGAAGGAAGCGTTACTGCGATGTGGAGGATGTGCATTTTGGAATAGGGAAGGGCGAAGGGCGACATAAGTGGGCAGAAGCGCATATGATAGATTACTAGTGGCATTCCTAATTCACTTTTCTACCTCCTCATGTGGGCAATCGGACTCCACAGGGATCTTGTCCTTCAGGGGTTTCCTCCTCCCTCCACCTTTCTGTGCTCCATCCTCGGTTATGTTGCTTGCGTGTATGTCCAGTGCTATGTTATGAAACGTTTTAGGTAGACTTCAGTTCAGAGAGTTAGAGAGAGATAGCAAAATGTGTGAAAAGATGAGCATGTGAAGCTGCAGCTCTCGCCTTATGTTCCAGAGGAATCGGAGGTGAGGGCGTTTTTTCGGTTGTTTTAAAGGGACGATTATCTTCTCCCTCATGTATCCTCTCCCCATCTCTGTGTCACCGCTCCGACAGCTTATGGAACGCGTTCAATTCTGTGGATGTCTAGAGGAATTGAAAGCTCGACTCTCATCTCACATTTTCTTTGGCATGTGGAATATAAAAGAGCTAGCCGTAACGGGTTGTTGATATGTCATAATTGCTTTCCACCACTTGATATGTAGTTTTTATTTGTGAATCGGAACTCAGAAAGAGTGCGGATGTTTCAGGAATTTGAAGGTGTTGGTAATGCATCGTGTGAGGTTGTCGCATGCAGCCGGGATCGATCCTGAAAGCGGTATCGTGCCAACTCTGCGGTCGCTTAGAAAGCTGACTTATGTGGATGTTTCTGACAGACGAATCGACGTTACGACTTACAGGTATCTTAACTTTCACGGCTTAATTACTGGATTCATTATCGCCTTTCTTGTTTACCATTTTCCGGATAATCCCACCCGAATAGCGATATGCCTTTTTCTGGGAATTGATAGTCTCTCTAGGAGTTTTTTAATGTTGTTTTGAAGCGTGATATGATATCGAATTCGATTTCCCTCGCAATGGATTACTGAAGTTGAATCTTTCTTTTGTATTCGTCGAATACCTATTTTTCTTTTCTCTCTTATCATTGACAGTCGCCGTTGAAAGCAAACTTTCAGTAGTGATGAGCCGGTACAAGTGGATGTGGGTGCAATAATCGTCTCTGAGGTATTGGCAGAGGGTCGTCCTTGGTGGCCAGATCTGCATGTTCTTGATGTGGCCGGTAGTGGGCTGCAGTCCGATGGTCTTGATGCTATTTGTGAGCGAGTGACCAATTTTATCACGCTGCACCCACGTTTAGAGTATATCTCCATTCTTGACACTCCACTCAATCGGCACCCGTACCAGTATCCTTATCAAAGGGATCTGCCTCTGCAGGTCGGTTGTTTTCGATTCTTCATAACAGCCTCGTACTTGAAAGAAGTGGGCTAAATGATGTAGTGATGTGAGCAGGTGATCGGGTTTAAAGCATTGTAAGCTCAACTTTGATTAGGAGGTCATTGATGCGAGTCATCCTGTGGATGAGTTGGAGTTTATTAGAGCTCAGCGAGGATTCTAGGCAAACCCAGTAAATAAAATTTCTTGATTTGATAGTCGAGGCTATCGATGTGGTTTTTATTCGGGTTTGTTCACTGTGAGCTGGTAATTTGAGGCGCTAAATTGCCCAATGGGATTGAGATAATGCGTGAGGCTTGCAAGGCGATCAGTGAGGAAAGGGAATTCTGAGCCGAACGTTTGAGAGAGTGCTGTGTAGCTGTCTGAGAGTGACGGATGCGCCTTTGTTGGATCGGTTTAAAGTTCGTTAGTTCGTAGGTGAAGGGATGACACTTTTGGAGTAGATAGGGCGCTTTTCAACTTGAGGTGAACCGCAGTCATGAGCTCAACTTTGCTTTATAGTTGGCGCTCAGCCTTGCTTACTTGTATCTCTTTCTCTGGAATGATGGCTCTCAGAGAGAATCACAGATTCGTGGATAGTTTGCTTCCTGATAAACTGTAGTGCGGTTTACTTATACGTTATGAAAAGGCCACAAGTAACTTAATTCAATCATTTTCTGGTCTGTAGACAGCTAAGAAGTAAGGGCGAGCACTTAAAGGTGCAGGAGGAAGTTTTGCGTAATGAGGTGGAAGTTATTGGCAAAGAGGGATGCTTAGAGCGATTAGGGAAGCATAGATGGGAAATAGGTATTTCGAAGCGATGCATTAACAGTTATAACTGTTGAAATGGGTATTTTTGGGCAGAGGAGTGCGATGGAGCAGATATTATCACCAGCGCTTGCATGGATTGAATTCCTGGCAATATGATGATATTTCTTCTCTTTTTCCGTTAGACTTAAGCTTGACAGTGGAAGGCTTTCTGCAGCAGAAGTCTGTCTTATGCCCCTGCTTGTAGAGGCGATACTAGGTGAGATGGGCTTTCGACGGTGCGGAGGGCCATGAGTTTTTAGTTTCATTGCATGTGACCTCTGTCCAACTTCCCACTCCTGGTGTCGGTGAGGTTTGCCGAAGCTGTACTGCTCCTTGACCAGCCAGAAGGTGCAAAAGTGGGTTGTGTTCTTGTTGAGCCTGCAAGTAACCTTTTATTAACTCAGTTTTGTAGCGCCGCCGTGAAGTTTTGTAGACTTAATGCTCGTTTCCCTGCAGTTACGAGTTATGAAAAATGAGCTTTTCGTTCTCTCCGGTTGTTGGGGGCAGGGAATAGATAGATTCTCTTGAACCTCTCGCGGTAGGAAGCCACCGTATCCCTCACTTTGCTGTGAGAATCGCCATGACTGGATGGTCGAATAGGCTCACTATAGCAAACAAAGGGGAAGGGAGGGAGGGAAAGGCCGCCAAAAGTCGAGGTCATAGTTTAAAATTTTTCAGCTTAGTGGAAGTGGTACGGTCTCTTTCCACTAGTTTTTGAATTTTATTTCGACGATCACCCATCGAGAATTAGATAGCGGAGCATTATATCGATTTTTAATGGAAGCAAGCTGACTCTTCGGTGTGTAATATTTGTGGTGTCGGAGTGATGATTGATAGTCGTTTTTTCCTGAATTTCCTTCCTTTATTACAGACTTTGAATTCAAAATAGAGTGTAAAGAGACTCGGATGGCGTGAAGTAGAATTACTGGAGACCAAAGATTTGGGGAAGTTTGACCTTGAGGTTTTTTAGTGTTCATTCTCGTTCTCCAACGTGTTTCTATATCTCGCGCTGTGTTGTTTCTTCGTTTCTCTTATTGTGTTTCTCAACGGCTTCTTTATTCGCTGATAGAGTTGAGATATTTGCGTTGATACGTGAATTTTCATTTGAGTTGTCGCAGGGAGGTTCGACTTCTCGCCATGAGATCTTTTAGAATTAATCTTCAGCTGTTAGCCAAGGCTTGAGGAAGCTTCGGCTTGTGTAAGTTGCATTTCTGCGATCGGTTGATCGAGCGGCTGAAATGATAATTGGGTAGTAGGATAGCGCTAAGTTGATGTTGTGGAGGAAGTTTTATTAAATGCGTCGCATATCTTCTTTGAAGATGATATGAAGTGGGGGAAGTCTGCTGTGAAATCTTCATTTGATAGTGCTGATCCGGATTTCCGTTTCTTAGGTATTTTTAACGGTGAAGAGAAATATTCACGGACATGTTTGTTTGTTTTCTTAAAGTTTTGCTGATCGTTGGGGAACTTCGGTCTTCAGCATGTTTTTCTGGTCGGACCCGTGAAAGGTATCGTGCACTCGTCTCCTTTCAAGTTCGATGATGGTTGGGCGACCTCCGAATTCTTTTGATGCCGAATGTGTTTATCGTTTCTTTTTGTATTACTTCCAAACAGTTCATGCAACAAAGGGGTCACTGCATTGTGCGACAATAATAATTCTCGAGGATAATTGGAGATATTTAATTTGGAATATTATTGGCTTCGGATGGATATTTCAACGTTTATTGAGTTTCAGGTTGCGAATGGTGGTACCCGAGCTCAATGCCTTTTGGCATTGCAACGCTATTGGCGTGCTGATAGGGAAGCATTCACAGCTCATTCGTTGCAAGCGGTCTATTATTTATTGCAGAGTTCGTATGATGAATTCCAGCCGGCAGATTTACGGCTGGCAGTTCGAGTTCGTTTCTAGAAGTGTTATATTCAGTGATTCTTGCCCATGGGTACGGGAATGAGGTGAAATGTGAAATTTGATAGAGAAAAGAGAGTTGCGGCGTTGTATATCCGATTAGTGGATGCTATCAAATTATTTGCAATTTTTAAGCGGAGATATAGGTAGGGGAATAGTAAATTACATTTTTCGGAGGTATTTTAGGACGAAAACCGAAGTTATGAAGGAAGGGTGTGCGAATATATCTCATAGTTGTTGATGGGGGAAAATTTCTGTCTGCATTGCCAGTTAGGATATTGGCGTATTGGCAGAATAATAAAACCTGGATAGGGGGGAAAGTCGTGGTATGATGAGGCTGTTATACTCTCAAGCACTATATGCACTAAGGGATAATTTGTGCACGTGGTGTTGTCTTCGGTTAGTCGTATATGGGGGATGTTCGATGCTATAGTTTTCTTTATGTGTCGTATGGGTAAGGTCATTGATGGTTTGTTGAAATAGTGCCGATGGGATTCTGTTTATTGTCTCTTGCCTCCCTTCCCGATCTCCTTTAATGAGGAGAAGTGGAGGTTTTCTAAACCGATCATCCTCGCATGTCGTTCTTCTGCAAGAAGGAATAGCATGAATAGTCGAAATGAGGAAGCAGTGTTGAGGGGAAGCATCCGCGAATTTATTCCCCCCACGTTTCCTTATTCTCATTCGCGAAGATATTCGCTTTTTTGATGTGGTGATCTAATTTCGTGTTCATTGAAGGGTATCGTTCTGTCGATGGGCAATCATACAGCAAATCTCGCTATTCAGATGGCTGGTTCGGCTTGCCTGTATCACCTTTGCAAGTTGGTGTTTTTTTTCGTTGTATCGTTTATCTTTTATAGGATTTTAACCGTCTTGCCTTCTCTTTCTGTCTCCTGCCGTCTCCCCTTTCCAGTTCCCTCCCCACTCTCTTCTAACATCGCTTATCGAAGATCTCATGGACCTTACTTGTATAAAAGACAGCAAAGCATCTGAAGTATGCAGGTCTGAGGAGATCCTACCGTTCGTTTGGTTAGGGTAAGTTCGATGTATAGATTCGAGCGAGGGTTTTTGTTTAGTTTAGCCGTTCATCTGTCTCCCCCTCCCTACAAATTAAAGGTGAATTTCATTTTCGTTTGTTTTTTTAATTTGATTGATGTTTAGATTGAAACGATCGAAGATGTTAACGGCAATGGAAACGCGGCGATGTGTGGATAGATGCCTTGATGCCGCGGAGAAGCACGCGAAAATATTACAGGTATATGCCGATTCCCTCATTCGAGAGCTCTCCTTGTTTCCTTCTTTTTCTCGTTTTATCTCCCCCTGCCTATCCGTTGTGAGTTCTTTTCTCCCTCTTTTCCCGTTTCTCCATCCCCGCCTCCTTCCTTCAGTTTATTCGCCCCCCTCTTTCTTTGCTTCGTCAGTTTGGTAGTCTTTAGCGCTACATGACGTTCATGCTAAACGATTGCTGTTCATTTTGAGTATATTAGAAGTTTTAATAGTTATTTTAGGAATAAAAAAGTTGGTTTCAGTTACAAAAGAATGTTTGGTTAACGATATGCAATGATCATCTCTTGCAAACGCAATATATTGATATGTATCGGACGTGTGCGGTGGCACTGGAGGCGATGGTGAACACGAGAGATCCGTCTGTATCGAGGTAGGCCTCTTCTGCTGTTGTATTCGAGAGTTTTATCGTGTTTAGGAGAATTCAGTAATTAAGAAGCCCTATGAAGAGTTTTTGCGGCTCTGTGTTTGCTTTGTTTGTTATTTCTCTTGCTGATTTGTTGATTCTAATCTGTGGATTCAACTTCGTTGTGTATCACCGGAAAATGGGCGAATATTTGTTTTTATGGAGAATCGGGAAGAAAAGGCATACTGGCGTGGGCATTCTCGGCTTACTTTTGGATTTCTTTCGTGTAGGCAGCTTTGAAAGCTTGAGTCAGTTGTTAGGAGGTCATCGTTACGTCGTGATCTTGGTTTAGTTCCCGTACTCGATGGGTAAGCAAATTATAGGATGACCATCGCCATAGTGTCGATACTGGCACCAAAAATACCGACGACGCAGAGTCATGCGCTTGCAACGAATCAGCGATATGTACGCTATTTAATTGATGTAATTCGCGATAATATTTCCTCATCGGCTGCACCCAATGACAATTTCAACGATTTCACCATCAAATTCACTCTTTCCGCTCTATGGAACTTAACAGGTTCGATTTCGGTTTTGGGTAAAGTAAATTAATTAATGGGAGATTAATTCTGGATAAGTTGGATATCAGTTTATACGAAGGGGGGATTATTTTTGCTTTGCAGGTGTTCTTATAAATAAATCATATTAATTCTAGTATGATTGAGAGTGAGGGTAGTTGGCGTGAGGTGGCTTGCCAAATGTAACTATGGCGGTAATAGGTTTATTGCTCCGTTAGTTAAATGAGGGGAAAGGGTTGGGGGGGGGGGGGGGGGGGGGGGGGGGGGTATTTCTGAACCAGCAGTGTTCTCTGTTGCACTTGGTCAAGCGTGAGACTGTTTTTGTAGAGGGCGTCGATAGACAAACGTTGATGTGCCGTTAGCTAGTTTGATTAAGATGTGAAGTGGGAATGTTTCATGAGCATAGAATTTTCGCCCATGATGGTACTTGTTTTCAGGTGGATGAAGTAAGCTTGTAACTGTGGATCATTCGGGCAACTTTTCGAGGTATACTAGAAAGATTATGGAGGGAAGAGGGAAAATGATGAGGGGACGGCGAGGATGGAGTAGAAGTGGAATAGTAAGCACATTGTATGGTGTCGCGCAGATTGTTGGGATTTTTAGACGAGTCACCTGAGACATGTCAACTGTTTGTCGAATTGGGTGGTCTTAATGCGGCTTTGGAGACCCTCGACCGGTTCACGACGAGCTCGAATATCCAGACAAAGGTCCTTGGACTTTTGGTAAGTGCCAGTGAGAAATTTACTTGCAGTTAGATTGTTTTCTCATCGATCGCGTTACTTCATATCAGGGTTGCCTGTATGGTGCAGTTGTAATATTTTTATGTGTGCGGTGTCTTCGCCTTTGTGAGCCTCAGGGCTTATGCGAGCCATAATTTTCTGACTGACTCGTGTTTTAAACAAAATAAGATTTATACCCTTTGAGATTTCTCACAGTTTATTTTACTTAAGGAAGAGCCGATTGAAAGTTGCGATGAGATCACGAACAAGGTAATATAAGCTGATTATGCTTGTCAATGATAGCGTCATTGGTGGACACTGTCCATTGTAATCTTTGATGGTCATTATTTGAGGTAATTAGTCAAGAAAAAGTATTGGTCGAGCCAGTGTTCGTTGTTAGTTGATCTTATGGGTTACCCGTCGTCGTCTTGTGGGATCTAGAATGCTCGGAATTGGTGGGTTTTCGAAATTAATCGAGAGAAGTTGAGGCGATGTGGAAGAGAACAGGAAGGGGGATGGGGTCAGACCTTCACTGTAAATAGTTTCTCTTTCATAATTTACTTGGGACAAGCTTCGTTCAAAATATGGAGGCGTTTTTTGAGCGATATGTTCATTGATAGTGTTGAATTCGTATTATTGAATATAGTGATAATGTGGCTTGCAGAATAACGTGGCCGAAGTGAAGCATCTACAGGAGAGTATGTTACAGCCAAAGTGTATCGAATCTGTTCTGTTAGTAATTTACCCTCTTTTTAAGTAATAAAAATTCTTCTCTCAAAATCAAATGGCATAGAGTTGGAGGGTTTTGGTTGTTAATCTGCGGAGTATGGTTCGATGAGACAGTTGCCTCGCTGTCTTAAGAAATTGTGACGTTCGGGGTCGTTGAATACTCTGCAGAAATGATGGAATTGTGCTGAGTCGTTCGCTCTTTGTTTCCCCCTCTATCATTTATCAAGTTAAGGGCAATTTTTTCTTCTTGATGCAGTCGCGGCAGCATTGGTGGAAAAGAAGCGGTCTCAAGAACTGGTCTTCTCTCTCCCTCCTTTCCTTCTCTCTCTCTCTTTCCTCTCTCTGTATTTCTCTCTCCCTCTATATCTACCGATCTAGTTATCGCGTTCGGTCATGTTCTTGTCTGATCAAGCGTTTCAGAGGTCGTCATTGTGGTGGCATTTGCTAAGTGCATGTCGTGAGCAAAGATCATTTGTCAGCGAAAAAAAGAAGCATCGAAGATATGAATTGTTATTTTTTATTTCTTAATGGGGGATGTAGCAAAAGATTATTAGTGATACGACTTTTATTCTTTCTTATTGGGAATATTGGTGTATGAAAGTATTGAGTGGAACGGAAAGAAATTAGGCTTTTTCTCAAAGAATAGAAAGTTGGATAGCCGAGAATCAAATTTAATGCAATGAGATATTGTGTGGTAGCGAAATAGTCTGAGGGATTTTATCATTATTGGAGCTTATCCAATGAATAGGATATTGCTTTGGTCAGAATTAGGTGGAGGAGGGGGGAGGGGTTAAGTTTCGAAATGAAGGAATTTTCATCAATGTTTTTGGAGATGGAAGTACTCGAGGGTTTGCCTTTCTTTTCTCGTTTGGGGTTGGCTAGTTTTGGATAAATCCGGATGAATTTTGAAGGAATTGTTGAGGTTTGGAAAAATCGGATAGTCTTCAACGAAAATAGAAGTTTTCTCTTTAAAATAGGAATAATCCCTCTTTTAATTGAGGAATTTTATAGTTTTTTTTACTAATTTTTAAGGCGGCTACTCGATAGTGATTTATATATCGATATACGACAACAAGAAGCAAGCCGACGAATCGATGTTTCATATTTCGCTGCGGGAATACTTGCTAACTTGTTACTATCGAGGCCATGGAATTTCGAGCCGTCGTCCGCTACTTGCAATCAAGCGTTGGTAAGCTGCCTTTTTTTTCGGATCCCCTTTTCCTTGTATCTCTCCTTGTATGCAACCTCCTCCTCTCTTTATCCTCTCCTATCCCCGCACACTCTACTTTTCCTTTCTTTTGGTTTAAAGGTTTTTAGCTTTGCATCCGAGTCAAGCGTATCGCAATTTCCTGCGAGCCCGTGGCTTTCGCATCTCCTGACCTAGAATTGGTGGATTTTCTTCGGGGTCCTAAAGCAGCTTTCTCTGCCGTTTGAGGATCTCAGAATGTTAATATTTACTGGGTAAAGTTATTGGAGGCGAAAAGGAAAGGGAGGAGTTAAATAATTCTTGAAATCTGTGCATAGACGAGGGAGATGCTTGAAACACAATATGAGTTACTTTGTTTAAGATGTCCTGTGGCAACAGACTATTTTAGTATTTCGGAGTCATCACAGAGCAGTGGACCTCTTGATTCACTGGGGATTGAGATTTAAGGAACTTTGGAGAGTTAATGAGGTTTCGAAAATGCTTCTGGTGAGGCGAAACACGATAGTAGGGATGTGTCTGTCTGTCTATCCAATGGTAGTAGCTGAGAAAGCGCTGAAGTTGGAGAAGAAGTTCGGTTGCTGTAAAATGCGTTGTCGGACTTATACGTTGACCTGTCAAGTTCGAAATCTCCCATGGATGTCTGTATGGATCTAAAAATTTGCATTCATTGGGTACATGTTGAGTGGGAGAGCATATCGCGCACGATGGGGCACAATGAATGTTCTGAGAGATCGGAAGAAGCGATCTGTTAGGTTGAAATGTGAAAACTGCTTTGTTGTGAATAGTGCAAAGGAAATTTTGAATTAATGAGGCTCGATCAGATCCAAGCATAAGGCCCTCTCTCAGTTCGATTTTTGTTTCAGATAGCGGCTGTTAGACGATGGCCAAATCCGATATTAACGATGGTGGCGTATAGGTTCGTTGGTTTGTTGAAGTTTGAATTGCCTCTTTCAATAGTTTGTCAGCTAAGCTTCCAGTTAAAATATAAGGAACGTATTCATGGATCGGGAACCTGCTGGGCAAAACGCTTTTCAATCTATTGGATCATAGATCATGGTTTCTTTTTTTTAAGAGACTATGTTTATGTTTCTTTGTAGTGGGATGTTTATAGTGAACCGTGATGCACCAGTCCACTTGGAGGAGGGTGGGCTTATCTTCACAATTACGGTAAGGTTGCTGGAATTTTGCCCTATTTCACGTAATTTTGGAATATGTGAACGGTCAGCTCGTTAGTTTTATTTTTATAGAAATGAATTGCAGTACATAACGCCTACTGCAATGAATAAGAAAAGCCAGAGAATTTGGTCGTGTGGAAAGTTCGATAGAGCCTAAATTCTTTGTGATGGTTTTCGATCCTTCGGGTTTGGGCTCTTTGAACTGTTGATGATCTTCGATCCCTTGAGTTGGGCTCTTCAAACTGTTCTTTGAATTATTTTCTCAGCCGACTTTAATTCACTTGTTGAGGTAAAAAGAAGGTCGCTAGAAATTGCAACTTCCGATGGTAATTAAAAAATCGTTTTAATCAATTTCCATAGGTAATGTAAATTTAGTTGCAAAGTGATGGGTGGGTGATCGAAATAATGACTGCATTGTGGCATGTGCTTTGTATAAATTTTAACCAATCGTTGAACTCGAGGTCGTTCTAATTGTTTTGGACTTCAGGTCATTCTCACCATTTTTTGCGCTGCTCGAACGTGATGATCTAGCTGGTGCACAGATGTGGGCGGCATGGGCGATTCAGCACGTGTGCAGTAATGATCGTCATAACGGCTATGTGCAAATGCTGTTATCGCAAGGAGGCAGAGAGGTAGTGATGAGGTTATGTAATTCGAAGGACGCTTATCCAGACGCGGTTACACTAGCACATGGAATACTCGAGCTAATGGATCGAGGTGATCCACCATATACGCATTCAACCAACAACGATTATAGTCCTCCGTCAACACTGGTCGCTTAATTTTCTTTATTATTAATAAAGTAAGTTAGCCATTGCTGCGGACTTTTGAGGGGAGCGAGTATCGCGAAGGGTTCCCTGATAATAGAAAGTAGAACAATGGTTCACTTCAAACAGCAGTTTTTTTTTCTGCAGCAGGAGGTTTCGAGCTTTCTTTATGTTGGGAAGGGAGGGAGGAGGTTTTAATTAGTTTCATTTTGGTTTATTTTTACCAGCGCTCATTTTATTCTCTTCTCATGTTTTCTTGGTTGGTTGGCTGGCTGTGCAAATGTGGTATCTGAGGAGGGATTATAGCACTAGTGAAGGTGGTGTGTTCAGCTGGTTATCGTTCAACTCGATTGTTTCATGTAGATGATGTGTAATCTGAGCGGTAGCGTTGTCCCGACCGGTAAGCACGTTCCGGTATTTCCAACAAACACTGCTTCCGGTGATTGTAGGTGGAGGTTGTTTTCTGAACATCTTATTCCAACCCCGTCGCCTGTGGCGTGTGGCGAATAATTGCTCCTCTTACTTGCTTGCTTGCCTCTCTGTCCAGACAGGACATTCGCGGCACTTACGGAGGAAGTGTGTGCACACTAATGTCGTCATAGTGCTCTATTAAAACGACTTATAGTAATTGTGTGCTGTAGCCGAATGAGATTCATTTTTACGTGATGTTTTAAATTGTACAGAGATATGTGTTGCGTATATTACAAGTGCTGCTGGATGTGCCAAGAAGTCTCGAACATGAGACCTGAGGTAGGTGGTGCTGCAGGATGTGCCAAGAAGTCTCGAACATGGGATCTGAGGTGGATGGAATCGTGAAATTTTGTGGGCTTTTGGAAAAGTTGGTGAATTCGAGGAAAGGAGGGAAGGGAAGGGAAGCGAAGCTCAGTGCAGATGTCCGAGGTTTCAAGTTTTATGGTGCACTGCAAAGCTTTTATACTTTTCGATTTCTGCGGATATCGTTTGTCGTTTGTTTTTTATGACTTTTTGCCGCTATGTACACAATGAATGTTTCATTCTTTTTGTGTTCTCTCTCAAATGCACATCCTTTTGAATCTTTGAGTAATGTAATCGATGGAGGAGCGGGCTGAGGGGGTGGGATTTTACGGCTTTTCTGCAGTAGCCCGGGGATGGGTTTTAGTCATTGAGGAGATAGCGGCTTATTGTTCCTCATATTTGGGGCGCTCGGTTAATGATGTTCATGAGGAAAATATAACGACCGTCTATGGGGATAATATTGGGAAAAGAACTGATTTTTGAGGATCATTGAAGGGAATAAGAGAACAATTCGGAGATATGGGAAAGTTGGCAACTTGTTTATTTGCGTGCATGAATTGAGCTATTGGAATATTAAATGTATTCTTTATGATATTTTATATTTTCTTTTATTCCGTCTCTATCCTCATTTTATATGTGTAAATCGTCAATCCACTTTGAGTATATCAGAGTTAATCGCTATACGAAATAAAGCACTTCAATAGAGTTTTCTCTCTTTTATTTTGCATGCAAAACATGAGAATAAGGGGAAGATTGTCGTATTTCTATAGAGAGAAAATTGGTAAGTTATGACGTTAGGAAAGTGGTGGAAGGAAGAGGTAAGGGGGTGTTATGTTCATTGTGCATAGTTCAGATCTATGTTTGGACGTTTTCTTCTTAAAAAACAAGAAGGAAGAAAGCCATATTTGACGAGAAGGAGACGGGTGGTGAGTGTTGAGTACTGCCGAATAGCAAGTCGTATTCCGGCGACGATACATGACGTGCTATCCGGCCGTATTTCCGGATAGAGGCATCCGTATCGGTCGAACAGAGATGCGACACATATGTGATGTCGCGTCTCCATAGAGAGAGAAAGTGGAACTAAGAACAGTGGGGACGGGAGTGGGAAATGAAGTCTTGTTTATGAGTAATTTTGATTCTATTGATGGGAAAAGAATGCCCGCCTAGAATAATAGCTGAAAAGAAAAAGGAAATATAATGGCGAATTTGAGGCAAATATCTCGATGACACTCGCATAGTTTCATATATTTTCGTCGTATATATCGTTGGTAATTGTTTTGTCGGTCACTTAAGAGAATAGCGCCGAATAAATTTTAATTTAATTGCAGATTATTTCACGTTTTGCAAATTATGAATGATACAACGAATGGATAAGAGCGAGTGGACATCTCTATACATATGGCAGATATGCGACAATGCGACAAGATGTCACCATAATGAATCGTCATAAAAATGGTCTGTCTATTCATGATTCTGATTCAATACTTAAGGAATCCCCCTTGCCCAGCCCTTTATTGACGTCCGCACACTATAGAGAATATTCCTCAAATAGATTGTTGAAGAGAAAAAAAAGCGGTCAAAGAACAGGTCTTTATACCGCTCTAACACAACGTGTAAACAAATTCTATCAATCATGCGCCATCTTATATGTTACTTCGAAACAATGAGATCGTTTATCGTCGAATTGTGCTTTAAGAGAAAATTCGATGGAGACATTTCGCCTACGAAATCGGGGGAACGTGAGCAGATTTCGACTGATATAGAAAACGAATGTTCGCACTAATCGACCGAGACTGCGAAGAATATCTAAGATTCCCGGCCGGATACAACATATTGTCGTAGTAAAATAGTAATGCTTATTTTAGTAGTATATTTTCGAGTAATCATTTTGCGGTAAATGGAATATCGCTGAATATTCTCTTTCCCATTCTTTCTTTCCCTTCCTATCTATAGCTTTCAAATTTGATATTTTAATTGCTTTATTATTATTATTATTTTTTATATTTAATGTTTAATACTTAATTAACTAATATTTGTTACATTACTGTTTAAAAAAAATCAATAATGCGGTTTGGTAGAAGTAAACAATTTTTTGGATTTTCTTCTCCAAATTCCTTAAAAAAATCCGGAAAAAAAAGGACAAACATAAGTGGAGGGGGGAATTCCTGCTTAAGTCTTCATAGAACATTCCTTTGGGAAAAATATTTACCATCCATTCTAACCATCGTTTCATCGCATCGATATGTTTTGCTTAGCATTCGCTGCAACAAGAGGCACACAAATCATGCGCACAATCATTAATCACTTGTAATCATTAAAGAAACATTCTATGATTATTTATTATTTTCATTTTATGTCTGAATTTTGCCATAATAAAAAAAAACATTATATTAAAGGTACTTCTTGTCTGTCGATCTGTCGGCATATTTCCGACGACATCTCATTTCGGCAATTGCTCTCACACAATTGCTCATGGTACGATTCCGATCGTAGAGACGGTTTTTCTTTAGCATTTAAGCTTCGAGTAACATCGAGTTGGTCAGAGTTAGTCGTCATTCATCCTATATTTTTGGGCTCAATTTAGAAAAGCAGTTGATTTCTGCTTCCAATGGCAAAGTCACTAAAAATTCACCCCTATCGACGATATACGTATAATATATTCATCTCTACTGAAATTCTCCCTATCACCATCGATCAGAATTCTTAATTTAATCCGAATTTTTTTATTTTGTTTCATTACCAAAAAATATTCTCATTATATTCTCAAAAATTATCTAATTACAGAGCAATTTTTATAATAAAATATTCGAAGATTACTTATTCCAAAGAAAGAAATTACACTGAAAGAAATGAACTCAATGAATTAAGGATTTCTTTTATTTGTTTCAGGATGGGGCAACCAACTAACTCATATGATCGAATCCTTCCCGGAAGAAATATTCCATTCTATGAGGATGAGAGAAATGAACGAAGAGGTCAAATATTACAATGATTATCGTCTTATTTTATTCACTTTATTAATGCACCATTTGAGGCAATTATCAGCAATATTGCTTTAGTGATAAACACTATCGTTCGGTGTTTTTTTCCATTGATTTGTGATAATATCTGAGGCGTTTAGCTATTTGCTTTTGTAAACGATAAACGAGAATAAGCCTAGGCCGTTCTCTTTGAAATTTATGAGAGTAAAAACTAATTTCTTTCGTTTAAAATTATAATCAATGAATAGAATTATTTTTATAATTCGAGTAATTTATGACTGTGATCAAATATTATCGATTTTTGATCGATATCGATTGAAATCGATCTGTTCCTATCGAGTATTAAACAGTTAATTAATTAGCGAATTTATCCGTATCGATTAAGCGTCTATGTGCTGTATGTCTTTTATAATATAACCTTTAAGGGCACAAGTTATATTCACGATGAGGGAGCCTTAAATTCGCAATAAACTTCCATCAAACGCTATATCTTCTCGTAATTGAACAAGAATTTCGCTATGTTGCAAATTCGAGAATGAGAGCCACTTATAGTGCTCTAATCCTATTTGCTACGATATGAAACTACGTTGAACTAGGCCGTCAGGTGATATTGCAAATTATATATATATATATATAAATATAAATATATATATATATATATATATATATATATATATATATATATATATAAACATAAATAACAATCCATATTTCAAAGCAGTGCATTTCGAAGCACAATACATTGTATAAATTTCTAAGGTTTTCGCTACCGAAAAGAGGATTACGGTCGCTGATGCCCTTGACGTCGATTGAATGCGATCATCACAAACCACATGGCGTCAATTGATTTCTGAAGAGCAATTGTTCCTTTTCATCTACCCGCGCTCAATGGGCGTTTCTATTTCCGCAATATGTGACACCACTTTGATTTGCTATTTTCAATATTCATCTTATACCGTATTCTGGGGATGTAATCTATGTATTATACAGTGATAGATGTTAATCATACAGTTAAAGAAAAACTTCGAATAATTTCGATGCATAAACTTCAACAGTTGAAAAGATTTAGTGGTACTTTGGTAGGTTTTTATTCAATATTGGTGTAAACACTCTCGAATGGGGTCTTAGGCGTATAAGGGTATGTTTTCTTCATTTCTGAAGGTAATGCTATTCAGTTGTCGACATTATAATTGTTGTTTCCACGTGATCGTTATTTCTCTATTATATATCTGTGCGATCTGCGTTATTTTAATGGCAGTTTACGATCATAGGTGGTATAGTTGAGAGAAGAAAGGCCCGAACTGGCCCCCACCCCCCTCTCCTCCACCATTGCATTTCGTTCATCCCCTCACTTACTCCAGCCTAACTCTTCTCATCCTCTCTAATTATTCGCCCCAGCTCCACCCACTCATCGTAGTGCAGGAATATATAAATCTGATAATAGAATATCTAAAGTATAATTGCTTAGAAGGGCTTTTAAATATATTAATTTTAAAGGATCGAACAGCCCAACAGAAACTTTATTTAGTTTTTCATAATCACCGAAATTAATTTTGATGAAATAAAAAGAGGAAAATTTGGTTTAAAAAGAAAAACTAAAAAGTCGACAATTATATTTTAAAAAAGATTATTTTTTCATCTTAAATGATAATAATTTATTGACGATGAAAATGCGAAAAAATTGAAGTATTCACTTTTCAGCTGAAAGTTTTTTGTTTTTGAAACTTCGCGAAAACAATTCATCATATTTGAATAAAGAAAAATTCCTCTTAAATTACAAAAAAAAGGGAAATGATATTTATTAATCGAACGGAAATGCAAATTTAAATACAAATACGGCGATCGCTAAATAAATTTCCACAATTTTATATATATAAATGCAAATATAAATATAAATAAATGAATAAACAAATAAATAAAATATATAAATAAATATATATATATTTATTTATATTTATATTTATATTTATATAAATATAAATATAAATAGATAAGTAAATAAATAAATAAATGTATATATATATAAATCAACGAGATCGACCATTGAAATGAAGAAATTTACAAAGTTTTTATTGACGTAAAAATGGCACACGAAAAATTAAATAAAGAAATATGATAACGATTCGATTATCGATAATTATTTCAAATAAAACATAATTACAGCGGAAGAGTAAAATTCGATAAGTATTAAACAAAAAAAGTACAGAAAATATTTCACAACGAAGAGTCAAATCACTCGAGTGAAGATGAAAAAGAACAACAACAACAACGAGGATTTACAGTACCTCGGCCTTAATTACCTGCATGTATGATAATCGGTTTATTACAGTATAAAGCATTTGATATTCAATCAACGGATATGAAAGTAAATAGTAAGTATCATTTGCATTTTGCAAATTCAATATTATAGTAATGTATTTAAGTTATTGCAGTAATTCAAGTTTTTTGCAGTAATTCTATTGAGAGAATTTCAAGTCACTATGGAACTATCGCTTACTTCTTCTCATTTAATAATCGCGGTGATGCGAACCGACGGGAAATTCTCTTGATTGTTTAACGATCATAGATATTTACATGGGAACAGAAATTTGTTTGAAACCCTAACACACTTTGGAGATTTCGACCCGTAACCGATCTGAAAGCTTTATGAAAAGAATCGAATTTTAACTGAAATCGCGAAAAAAAAGTCGAAAAAGATCAGAGGCAAATTTTACTTGGAAAAACCCAATTGAAAATTCAGAATTTCCATCAAAAAATCCATCGATTGCTCGCGATCACTATTCTGCAAGCATTCGATGCGATAATACTCACATATGACATAAGTATAGCTCAATAGAGTCTTGTAAAATTTGAGTAAAATTACGATGAAACGTCTAAAGAAATCGAAGAAATCAGGGAAAAACTTTTTTTGCTTCAAATATTCCAAATTATTTTTTAACCCGGTTGAATCTTTCAGCATGTATTTTTCTAATGAGTATCTATGAATAATGGGAGGGGGGGGGGGGGGGGGGAAGACGTTAATCAATGAACGAGTTAAAATATTCGATACTTCAAGTCGTTTTTTTTGCAAATCGCTTATAAATCTCCTAAATATCACTATGAAATGATTTCCTTTCACCCCTATAATTCTTATCAGATTTTGCGGCCAAATGATATCCAAATTTTTTTCGCAAAGTCTGGAAGTATTTCCGAAAATTTCTATGGATTCCACTCGAAAAAAGAATAAACTCCGAAAATATTCTCTTTCTTTACATATAGAATATCTTTTTTCATTATTACATCATGATTACATTTCTTATTATAAACAGCTTATATCTCAGTAAAACATTCTATGCGGAAAAAGAAAATTCCAGGATTTTAGCATATTTCAAAGGCTCAAAAATTCCATTATGCACTAGGACACCGTAGTTACGAAGAAATTTGAAGATCCATATATTTGAAGGAGTATTTCTGGAATCTTCCCGAAACAATAAAAATAAGTGAAAAAAGTGGAAATTCCCTAAACGAATCACTAATTCCTTCCCTTTATTTTCGAATAAATTAAGAAAATCTTCGAGAAATATTAAATTAAATTCATTAAAAGTTTTGCACATCTCTTTTTTTACGAGCAGAAAAAAGGGAAATAGAGGAAATCGATTTCTTGGAAATACTTTACAAGCAGACGAAAGGGAACATCTCTTCTAGGAATTGGTAAGCTCTCTTAGCAGGTAGATTTTTATCTGTTCGCGTCGGTTATTATAGGTTTATCAAAGATATTACCTAGTCTTTCGAGGGATTCCTCAATGAAAGAAGTTGTTGATTGCTATCAACTATTGTCATATCAGCGTCCATAAGTCGTGGTGCAATTGGGATTGTCGTTGTGGATACACCAGCTAAAGTTGAAATGCCCATATTTGTAAGAAAGACTTGTGAAAGAATTTGAGGTGGAAACGAGATCCGTGGTCGTATCTTACCCATCCAATCTAAAACTTTATATATTTCAAAAACTATTGAAAAATAAATATCCTATATTTTTTAATAATATTTTCCTCGCATCATTAAAAATGCTGTAGGAAATGAATGAAGCCAAAGAAATGAAAGAAAATCGAATGGATTACTGGCGATAAGATTTTAATACTGGCGAAAGACTAATAGTAATTAATAGTAATATTTATTCAAATAATACCATTCAGCCAACCTGTAGAAAGAAAAATCAACTCCTCGCTTATTACCAATGAATTGAATTGTTTGAAAATTAATAATTTTCCAGAAAATATGGATTCTTTTAGTCGCAAAATTAATGTTCACTTCAGTTTTACTTAAGCGAACATTTAGCCGCAAATATATAAATAATAAAGTATATAAGTAACGTATAAGTACCATTCATTGAGTATTTTTCTAAAGTATTCCATTAGAATTACTCAAGAAAACCTTAATAAAAGTATCAGCTATCCATAAAACCACATTTACATTTAGGTTTATTCTTCTCAAATCTAGCGTCAAAAAAACAAATTAAATAATGACAGCAAGCGTATAATAAAATATTCGATAAGTTCGAGAATGCATACATTGATTGAGGAGTGCTTGGTGTATTACAGCCGGTGAATATAAAGATGGCAATAGTAAATGCCCACCATCAGGCCTCGGATCTCTGAAAATAATTACTGGGTAATTAATTAAATTAAGGCAAATAATTAAAGTTATTTATTAAATATTCATAATTCTTTAATAATTGAAGGTTACTTCTATAAAAATAATAAATACTATAGGAATGATTTCTAAAATATTAAATCAATTCTGTACGAATACAGTTGAGTCGATTTCAGAATATTTTTAGGTGATATAATGTCGGAAATAAAGTGCAAAACTGATAACCAAAAATTCCCCCAAGCTTACCAAATTTTGGATAGCGAACAGCCAATAAATCAACGAAATGAATAATTTCGCTATTATGGAAGAAAATTTGGGTGATGGTGAAGCTAAAAGAAGAATTCAACTTACAAATCATACTCGGGTGAGCGGCCACTTGGATCACGGAAACCTTTCGCGAAAGGATTCTTCTCGATCTTCAATTTTGTGATGAGCTGATTTTGATAAGCGGTAACGGCCATAAATTGTGTCTCTATGAATTGAAATGTTTTATATTGCTCATTATGTAAATCGATCGATAAACTCTGCAATAAGAAAAATTAGAAAAATTACTTTTTTACTGAACGATTTCTGGTTTTCTTTTTTTCGAGTAATGAATGCAAAAAAATTCCGTCATTTTCTTTAAACGCATTTTTCAAATTATATTATTTTCATAAAATTATCAAAATATATATTTATTCTACAAAAAAATAATTCCTTTAGAAGTAATTTTCATAGTTTTATTCGCTTTATATAATTTTCAATTCAGAAATTATTTCAGACAAAGTTGGAAAATTCGTAAAATATAATCCACATCATTACCTTAGTTTCTATATTATCTTTGAGCCTTAATTAATGAATTTCATCGAAAATTAGAAGTAAGTAATGTAAGAAAGAAAATTATTGCATATATTGCCTTATATGGGGTTTTATTTTCAATCGACTAGAATGCAAAAGAAATGAGTTACTTTTTTTTGAGCTGAAATTCGAGTCGATATGAATGATCGATCGGATAATTTGAAAATTAGCAAATATATTTCGTTAAATGACGGATGGAAGTTTACAACGCTTGAAAGGTATAATTAACGAATGCCTAATGCTTATGATTTACTAGATTTCTTGGATCGATTAATTTGGTTGCTCTTTGAAGGTACTGAAATCTGTCACCTAAAGCTTTTGCTTCCCCCTCTCTCCCATCTCTCACTCTCCTCTCCCAATAATTGAACGTTACTCTAATGGATCCTAGGAGGATGGAGCGATCTAGTGGAAGCGATCCTAGGAACAAAAATTGCAGCATATTGGAAAATAAAATTTAACCTCAAATATGGCAAAAAAGAGCATTAAAAAGAATTTACATATGAGAAGAACACTCTACGAACTATTTTAACATTTGCGAATAACGATGAACAACATCTACCTGTTCAATGGGACTATCCCTTGGCCTTCGAACAATGTGAATACGTGGTTGATATTTATGCATTGAATTCAATATTAACTGAAATGATTAAATAATGAATTAATAACGATAAAATAGATCGTTTTTGATCTGCAATTTAATCAATAATCGAAAATCTTAGTTCGGAGGATCAACCTCATTATCGCATTCACTCAAATCTTTTAACTAATCGAAAAAATATTCTTACACAGTATTTTTAATCGGAATTAGCAACTTAATAACTTTTCTTAACAAAAAATATATTCGAAATTTTATTTTATTTTTTTCAGATCTATCGAAGTTTTACTTGAAGATTCGTGAAATTTTCTCTTCTTAGCTTAAAGATTTTTTAAAATTTTGAATTTTCTCTTTATTTCCAAAAAAATGATTGAAGCCATTTTTGAAAGCCGTTTTATACGTGTCTCATTTCTTCAAATAACCATTTTGAAAGCTGTATTATACCTTTCTCTATTCGCTCTATGACCTGTTAAGGAGAGGAATAAGAAGCATCTCATTGTTCAAAGTTAACATCGGAAAATGGCAGAGGTCAAATACATCGTCAACATTTTATTTATTTATTTATTTATTTAATTATTTATTTATTCATTCATCCACCTACCTACGTATTTATTCATTTCAATCAGCAAAACATTCGTTACAAATAAATATCTCGTCATATCTCATATATTTTCTTATTTTATTTTTCAATGACCACCGAAAACTCCCTTCACAGCTGCGGGCGAACCTATAGCACTTCATATGGAATATACATGCACTACCACCGATCTACGTGGTCACTTTCGCTGATCGGTACTTTTTTGCAGAGTTCTCCTCAGTTGAAGTATAAACGTAATGCAAAACCAGAAAAAGTTACATAACTTAATTGTGGGTGATAAATCATCTATAATGTGACAGAATTGATAATTGCATTTACTTAAGATATAAATGAAATTGCACTTGAGAGTTTTTCACCTTAGAGCTTCATATTCAATTTAGTGACGATTCTAAAAATGTGAATTTAATACGAAAATTAAACACTAACGATTACATAAGGTGTTATTGAATTGCTACATAACGTTACAATTTCAGCACAAATAAATGCCACATACGCTCTGGATTATTTCCAGGAGGAATTCGCCATAAATGGCTAAGAATCCACTAACTCTAGCATCACCTTCTAGCATCTTGATTTCTGAGTACTCCTTAAGAGAAACTTATTTTCATACGAATTTATGTCATAAAATATATGAACGATTTTATGAATTAAAAAAAAATTCAAATAATTTTCGCAATGCGAAATATAATGAGAACTTTTTCCGCTAATTCATTAATTATTCTTTTATTTATTGAGAATAATTTCAAAGAGAAATTGCACTTACATGACCTGTTTTATCGACTTCATTATTCGTAAGTTTGGCTTTTTCGAATGAAATAACTTGTTTGGAGAGCTGAAATTGTTCCTTATTTATTTTATTTATTGCGGCTGACTGTAAAATAGATGAAGCAATTTTTCCTCTCATCACTTCTACCAAAGACATAAATTTTCGTGTGTTTAAAAATTGGAAATATAAAAAAAAATTATAGGAACTAAATGATAATTTTACAAATATTCTAAGTCTTACAAATTCGAACTCTTTGAATTTTTCGAAGCTTTACTCATTTTCAAACCAAATTTCCTCAGTTTTCGAATAACTCCTCGAATATTCAGCAAAAACAAATAACCTGCACTAGAAAAACGAATACTTGAATACTTAAACTGTCGATGCGTCAATATTTCAACTTTAAACATTATAAGTTCGCAAACTGTTTATTATTGTAATAGCAAAAATCTTATCAAAGAAAGTAAATCATGTCTCACTTGATCTCCGGTAAACGGTGAATCCGGATGCATATAGAGACGATTTCGAGGCGCTGGTTCAGCTTTACCAGCTGTTAACCAAGATGATTTATTATAAATATAGCGATATCGTTTATTATCAACCGGTACAACATCGAGTAGTATATAGTAAAGAGAATCCGAATCACATCCACTTACACTTAATTTCATTGTTGGGAACATTCGCCTAGAAAATCGACGATTTCAACGACGAAATGAAAGCGATTAGAAATCGATCAGTTAAATGAAGGGATCTTTCAATAGAGCGTATAAAATATGCAAAACGAAGTACACTGGAGGAAATTTTTTGGAAACTGATTAGAATATTACCTCAATGAATTGAATTTCGAACTTTTTGAATTATTTCAATTTTTTCTCAGTTTTTCAAAATTTTCAGCGAATTTTTTTTTTGGGTATTTTATTTCTAATTATTTCGGATCAAATTCGAATAAATTTCAAGTTTCGTGACTTTTCATAGTTAAGGATTTCACTTTTATATTTGGAATATTGCACATTTTTGATGAAAAAATGTTTATGACTTCTTTAATGATTTTCTCCATCTAGAATTTATGGAATATGTTTTCTTACTTACTTACTTTACTTTACTTACTTACTCACTTTACTTACTTAGTTTCTTAGTTAGTTAGTTAGTTAGTTAGTTACTTACTTACTTAATTACTTACTTTATTTCTT
This sequence comes from Parascaris univalens, assembly GCA_037576465.1. Lineage (NCBI taxonomy): Eukaryota > Metazoa > Nematoda > Chromadorea > Rhabditida > Ascarididae > Parascaris > Parascaris univalens. Next base: position 232,086,227 of record CM075173.1, on the reverse strand, counting down.
TCTTTTATTTTGTTTTTCTTTTTTTTTCTCATTTCTCGTTTATTTCTTTCTTATTGAAATAGTGCTTATGAATTAAATCGAAATCATCTCTTTGAAATTCCTTCGCCATTTCGTTATTTATTTTGATAATTACTGGAAGTAAAAGCAATCATAAAGTTGTACGAAAATTCTAACAAACATAAAAGTTATCTCTAAGCAGTAAATAACTCTGTTACTTATTACTAATCAATATACTAGTAATTCAATGTAAAATTTATTGTTATTTTGCTCGATTATTTTCACATAACATCGTGCTGCAAGGCATCCTAAAAAGTCCAGCGAGTTGAATACGTTGAATTAGTTGATTTTCAGTCTATTCGTTGGTTCAATTTGTTGATTCAAGGTGATTAATTATCCAAAATTCCATCAATCAACATAGTTTGCTGATCAGGGGAAAAAATCGATAATCGATATCACGATTCAATTGCTCGATTTCCACAGTTTCAGATCATATAAAATTATTTCGTATACCAAAAAATATCTTAGCTGTAGTTTCACCTCAAAATTATTTCAAAAAGTAAGTGTTAAATCTTTCATTCATCGAACTTTCGTTTCGTATTTTTGAAAAGCAAACAATAATATGTGATATGCATATTGACGATACGATAGATCTATCTTTGTCACAAGTCATTAATCTTATTCAGTGACACTCTCGAAACAAGATGAAAACGTGGATCCGATGTGTTGATGATATTCGTAGATTTAACATACTGACAACGATGTGGATGCTAACATTGTTGCTTTAAATATATATTCAGTGGCAATCAATGAAATTACTTCTGCGCATAAGAGAGGGGATATCATCGTTAAGAGAAAATATAAAACTCGCGACTAAAAGCTAAATGGATTCCTATGACTAAATCGAGAAAATACATTTCAATTTATTAGTGATCAAATGGAATTATACTTTAATTTGTAGAAAGTATTTTAGTCTAGAGCAGTAAACGTTAACTATGATCGATTTATGAGGAAAAATTTAGGCAACAGATTAATGTTGAACAAATTCTTTAGCAAATAATGAGTGAGATAAAAATTTCAGTTAAGCGAGCCCGGGAGGAATTTGCAATTCCCTATGGTTCTCGATTTTTTAGCAAGTCAACTATCATTGATTATTGCTGTGAGAATTACTCGATCCCTCGTAAATTTTGACTCCCTGCCGAGTACAACAACGATAAATCGATTCGTCAGTGCTTGATAGGCATGAGATATCCCTAAGCGCTATAGTAATCTTCACTTGACCTTTCACTCTCATCCACTAAACGAGTGAAGGCGATATGATTCGTAGTTTTGTAAAATAAGGTAAAAATTTACACAAATTAGGCGAATATCTGAATAAAAAGACATATGGCGACTAAATAAATATATAAATTATTCGGAAAATAAATATCTAAAAAATTGCGATTATTCGAAAATTTTTACTCTACTATAATAGCAAATTATTAGCAGTTTCGAACTGTTATTAACGGGGATATTTCGAGATACGAAAGCGAATTTATTCGTTCATATTTGTTATCTCATAGAGCAAATTTTCATAGTGTAATATGAAGGTCATTCTCGCCCGATCTTTATGTCTCGAATTAATTACCTATAAAGTGCTCGACTGAGGTGAGTATTTACGACGAGGATAATGTTCATTTACATGTTACTATGCAAGTGCTATAGCTCAGTGTCAACGACGACTAGTCATACTTTATAATATGATCATTCAGCTTCGCTGAAGTAAAATTAAAAAAGTGAACGAACAATGACTTCAACAAATAAATTACTGCTAAATTTTAGGAAGTTATTCCCTCGATTTAGTAACAATAATTATTTAGTTAAATTCTAATATGAAGGTAGAAAATTTTATCAATAAGATTCAATATAAGAGAATATTTTCTTAGCTATTTATACAATCGATTAGCATAATGTTCGGAAGATTTGTGTAAATTTTCCTCTTTCATCGAAAGAACGTTAATTATTTTTTCTATATATTTTAAGAATATGTAGAGAAATATATTCATAGAAGTTATTTATGAAAATTTAATCGATTTTTAAAAATTTAAAAACGATTATATAACATCTTGATGTGATTTCTTCAATAGAATCGATTTCCCATTAAAAAATTCTTATTAGAAAAATTTTTCATTCTTATAAGGATAAAAAATGTCTATTTTTCTGATATTCTCACATATTCGGAACAGTAGCACTCAGTGCAAAACCATTTCTTCCCTATAAATATTTTCCCTTTCATATATCACAAATGACTCTTTGAAATAAATTTATTGATGCACTATTTAATTAAGATATAATTAAGCAGCTGATAAAGTGATAAACTGCTAATTAGCGCCACTGATAAGAAAGATTAATGAGTTAGGATGAAATTTAGATTTCTGTTAAATCATTATCGTTATGAAATTACAATTTATGAATGTTGCTTTAAAAATAATTTGCACATAAACTTAAAGATCGAAAAAATTTGCTCACATTTATCGAAGAAATTGTCCACCTCATAGATATATCCGCCGATATTAGAAGAATTTATTCCTTTTTTTAACGATCGTTTTGATGGTTTTCTTCCGAAAATAGCGCGAAACTAACTTAATAAAATGCCATTGAAACCAATAAAAACGTATATAGCTGTGGATTTTTTTTTAAGACACTAAGGAAACTAAAAAAGATTTAAAAGGGAGGAATTTATAGTGTCGTAATCGTTTTAAACAATACACATTGGGTGGTCCAACTGTAGACTATTGCTTCAGGGGTGTTAACATTTCGTCAAAATACGGGAAAATTATAGTAATCGTGAAGAGCTCTCATTGAGAGTTCAGTTAGTGGTGACGAGAAAAACAATACGAGTCGTACCTAATGAGGAGAATTTAAAACCGATGGAACCAGTTAGTTAAATAGATTGAGAATTTAACCCACCCATATGGATGTGAAGCTTCGAAATAACGCTGTTTCTTTCGTACTCTTTCTCTCATTACCGTTTTGCCTCTCTATAGAACAATTCGTAAAAGACATCGTGTCGAAAAATGCAAAAATGGAATGTGAAAGGTTTAAGAGAAGGTAATTTTATTACTTAAACGAGTACCTAAAAGTAAGTAATTTTTACTAAAAAATATTACGAAATAATGTTATGATTTTCATTTACAATACGATTATTTTGCACTGAAAGTATATCAAACAATCCCTTAATAAAGTGCAATTTATAGTCGTTTAATGACGATCATCATCGCTAATTTCTTCTCAACATTTTTTCTCTTTAATGGATCAAATCAATGTTTTAGTCATAATTTAAGCCCACTATATCTCAATATTAGTTTAATATAAGGTGCTCGGAAGTCCTCATGTATACCTGATCGTGTGTGCACTTGATCGATTGATCGTGTGTGCATTTTTTGATCGGTTGAAATAAGCGAGAATTAAATCAAGAGTGAGAGCACATATACATAGAAGAGATCTACTCAAATATTGGCAGTACATTGATTAAATTATGGAACGGTATAAAAATTACTTAATTGGTGAATTTAAGAAGTAAATAATTATATGATGGCATATTGAGTAAATATAAAATTTCTTAATTCATTCAGCATTAATAATTCCGTAGCCGTCTCATTTAACGCAAAGTTTAAGCAGTGATATACATTGAAATGTGAACTATCACAGTAGCGATCACGACAGAGGCAAGAATTTTGATAAACGAGTATTTGTAACCTTACTTTCACATATATTGCAATTCGCTCTTAAAGTAAGTACATCATTTAAAATTTTTGGTTAAACACAATGAAGTTTATTGAAGTACGTGCTCCACTTCTTCAGTTATAAGTTCGACTTCAAGCTGATGATGCCACTGCAGTAATTAGTTTCGAGTTTCAAGCCGTCGTCATAAATTAGTGAACTGAATTGAGCACAACGATCGTATACGAACGAAACTATCGTTTTGGTAGGCAATTTGCAGGCTGCCACAAAGCGATATGCACATTGTCGGCATGAATTGGTGAGAGAAACATAAAGAGGCAGCGAATGGGGGTGCAGTCGGCTGGCGCTAATCGTTGAAATTCTTCATGAATCGATTATGCGAAACATAAAGGGCGTCTTAAGAGACGAATCACATCATCTCTCACAAACGAATACCATCTACCATCACCTATACAGTAACCAATTGTGAACAAGCCACCTAAACGACTCGTATATTCATTTTAAGTTTATTCTTTTCAATTCACTAGTAATTTTGTAATAATTCAGTAAAGTCGATGATATATTTCCATATTTTCCAATTAAGTCAATTAAATGATGGATATCGTTTTTTAACATATTAAATATTTAAGAAACTTCATCCTTTAATTATAGTTTGTATCGAGCAATCGTCATAATTTATTATCTCTGCAATATGATATATTTCATTTAATAATTCATACACGTATAAAAAAATTACAATTACTACAATTACTCTATGTGAAATTACATTTAGCACTCCATAATTTGAGTATTTCTATTCGTATAGAGGTATTTTTTACATAATTTTATATTTATTAACATAATAATTGTTTCTTTTATCTTTGATTATATTCAACGAAATGAGCGCTTTTCAATAATTGAATAAAAAGTTGGGAAAATTCTCGAGAAAATTTTATTGAAACATTGAAAAATTATAGGATAAAGAGGAAAATAGAGAAAAATTTCATAATGATAGAAAACCACTTATATTTCTATCGTCATAAAAAGTAAGGTAAAAAACATTCCGCCAATCGGCACTGTGATTTATCTGCTCAAAAAGGAGCCCTCTTTTTATCTATTTAATTTTTCTTTTATATTTCATGGAAGTGATACAATATCCTATAGAATTCACTTGCGTCACCGTCGAATGAGATCTTCTAAAGTGCTGCATGATCTGCTGAAACATTAGAGTACCATTCAGTCGACGTATCTTATTCAGTTAATCGTAGACCTTTGTGGCATAAATTGTAGTCCAAAATTGAAGGCATAAATTAAAATAGTCTAAATTTTATCGCTGTTGTAGCAGGAAAGAGGGAAGGGGGAGGATGAAACGAAAAACTTGGGAAGGGAATGAAAGCTCCTCTTCCCCAATATGAGGAATAAAATTGTCTTAATTCCACTGACAGGAGGCACGATGAAAATGGAGAAGGGGAAAGATGGGAGATAATAGAGATGACTTTCCATTATAATGTGAAATTCAAATCATTTCGAAGGAAATTAAAATAGGAACGAAAAAAAAAGATATTGTCTCAATTTAAGTGAGAAGTGGAAAAAAAAGTGGAGATTTGATTTTTTGGCGAAATCGATGAGTCATTTTGGAGGGGCAATAAGTGCGACCATTGCTACGATGACAGCCATCTCATTCTCCCAACTGAATTCTTAACTTCGATTGTGAACAATTCCATTGTGCATTCACTATCAAAAAGAAAGCTATTCATTCAATAAAAGCAATAATTTACCCTTTTCCATATCTTTCAATTTTTTAAAATATTTAGTTCGTTTATTTAATTCTATTTTTGTTTATTTTATTATCATTTCATCGATTTATTTAAAGAGTTTTACTAAATAATTTATATTTGTTTAAATAAAAGAAGATAACTGTTAACTGGAGATTTGTTAAAATTTCATCTACTATCCATCTCAATTATGAATTACGATCGACTGACTTCTAAGAAGGTGACGCTTTACCTTTATATTTCAGCCTCAGATAAGAATTGTGCTTTTATCTTTCAAGCAGATGTAAGGCTGGTAATTTTGTATTCTTGGCTAAAGTGGAGCTGATGCTTTTATTTTTCAAACCACTTGACCACTAGTGCTGCTCAACAAATGCGCTATGATGTGATGATTCAGGAAAATATAAAGATTCCTTGCAGTTTAGAGTTAATGCTTTTGCAATTCTGCAGTAATATTTGAATTTGGTGAACAATGATATAACACCACCATTCGTTAGGGCCATTTTAGGACCGTACTATAAGACACAATTTCTTAAGGTCCTTAATGTAGGCACTTGATTCTGCTATAACAGTGCTATAACACCATAACAAGCATTTGTGTGTAACAAACTATTCTGCAAGTTTCGAGTGAAAGACGAATAATGGTTTGGTTCTTAAAAATTATGATCAAGGAAATGTGATCCATTTAAAAAATAATTCATTCCCTTCCGCATCCTAAAATGAGGATCATTGATCGGTGAATGCTCATTTGTGAGGACCCTTTATTGAGGCATTGAAACATGTTGAAACTGCTGTAATTACTACTTATAAGAGCATATAGGTAAATTTTTAAGTACTCAATCATTTCGACCCAATAAACGGTTTATTTTTTTTCTAGTCTTCTAAAGTATACATTCTCAATAAATTTCTCAAATAATTAATATATTCGCTTAGATAAGTTAAATAAGAATTAAACCACAACAAAAAAGAAAGAACCATGCAACTTTTCTTTAAGTAAATTTTACTGCTGATTGATCAGTGAATGTTATATCGCTGATAATCGATAATTATACATTTAGGCGAAGATACAGGATTTACGGGAATGACATGATAATATATTATTTTCTTTAGATGCTTCAATTCTGTTTTCTATTCTTACATATGAGATTCATATGAAATTATCATTTATTTGCTGAATAAACAACAAATACGAGTGCTTTTTGCCTGGAGTCTTTCTCTTTTTTAATGAGCATCTTCATAAAAAAGGCGAAAAGCATCAGTAAAGAAGGAAAATATTTTCAATCCTTTGTCAACTGTGAATTTTTAAGGCAAATTTCCAAAATTCATAAATCTAGCTAGATATTTTTTGCTGCAATGGAATTCGGGAAAAAGAGAAACTTATTTTTTGATCACATTGCTCAAAATTTTACTCTTTGGATCCGTAAATTTGTGGAATATAGAAAGAAAAAAATTTTCTTCTGGATAGAAGCGGGGGGGTGGAGCGGGAGAGTAAAGGCAAGCGCATCGCACCGAGATATGCATGAATTTCCCTCAAAGTTCTGTATGCAGATTTTTTGATAAATAAAATTTAGAGCCTGTTTTCCTCTATTTACCAGTCTTCTCCTTTTCTACTTCTTAGCAATTTCAATGAAAGTGGCTAATATTATAGGGAAAGATCGCAGAAATTGCAAGATGAGTGCTGTCGTTGTTGGGGAGCAGATAGAAAGCAATTCACAAGTAAGTGTCACCAAAGGAAAGCATTTAGGAATATTGCTGTTTTCAATCGACTTACGGTAATTAGCACGCATCGCCCCGCGGGACAACGACTCACCATTAGCTAACGCTAACCAATTTCGCAAATTGTCGCATCTTTTCATATATAAGTTGTTTAGCTTCAACGCTACCACCTATTTCTAAGCGTTTTTTCAGCTAAAGAACCTTTATTTTAATCACATTAAGTTGAGAAAACTTTTAATGAATTGGAGATTCCAACTGAGAAACGCTAGAATATTGAGGCGACGCTTTAGCCACTCAACTATTCCAACATGCCATCAGACGTTGTTCACTGATTTAAATACAACGCAAATTCAATACTTTATTTTCTTACTCTTATTTGTATCAAATACATATCTTTATGAAGAAAAGAAAAAAATTTTGATTAAAGAAAATAAAAATTCCAATGAATATAAAAACTCTCATAGTGAAAATCAATTAATGAGCTTAATATATGATATTATTTTATCGATACAAAGAAAGCATCTTTTTAGACACGAAAATTTCAAAAATCTTCTTGAATATCATTTATTTTTCCCATTAGTTAGTAAAGGAATTTGATTCATATGAAAGCAAACCTCATAAGAAAATTTCATCGAAATTATTGGGGTTTTTTGCTCTATTCACAATTCAACATTATTGAGTTATTATATTCACTATTTGTATTCTTATATTTGATGAGCAGTTAGTAAAATGAATTTCCTAAGTAACGTTTAATGCATAAAGATAGAGAGTTTACTGCATAGAATACAAGACCATAAAGATTCGAGTGATGAAAACACTAACTTTATGTAAAAATACGCAAATTTTAGGCCTCATCATATAACTTCACCGGAACATAATTAATTAATTAATAACTCATTAATTAATTAAATAATTTAATTGCTATAAGAAAACTCTCAAATGCTACTTGATGAACTAATATTTGAGCATTCTAGCCGGACTCGTAAATACAACGATCACTTCACACTTTTGAAATAAAAATGATTATGAATGAAAAAAAAAATTAAATAACTTCTATGATAATAAAAATTCACTAATTATATGAAGGTAATATTTCAACATACCGGCCACTTTTAGTGATAATCATCTCGGTGCTTAATTCGTAGAATTTACTCCACAGTTCACGTCCTTCTAAACGGCATTCGATTCGTCGTAATGACGGTGAATTTCCGGCGATTGGATATGTTTTCGGTAATATATCAATTGTTGTTGTTGCATTCGATTGTGTAATCTCTTCAGTACTTTCATCAGTTTCTTCACAAACACCAATCGAATCCTCATTACTAGCACATGCATCACTTATGCAAACAATATCCGTTGTATTATTATCAGATAGCGCTGTCGTTTTATCATCACTTAATAGGTGATCAATCATAAACTTGGAGCGTTTTTGTGGTGCAAGATCAAGCGGTAAATCAGCACCACTTGACGAACGTTTCTCTGTATTTCGTGCCATCAATCAACGAGCAATATTTGTTCGCTCAGAAAATCCAAATAACACTCTGATTATTCAGATAATAAATAAATATTATCACCTCTTCGAGAAACACTATAGAAATATGATCACAGCAAGGTTGTATGGTATACCGTTGATGATGATTATGTATGCAGAGATGAAAGTCGAAGACTTTTGACTTATTGCGTGAATTTCTTCAAGTCTTTCGTTTCACTCGACAATAAAGATAAACGCTGCAAATGCAATATCTTCGATATGATAAATAAGCTTCACGAAGAGATTCCTCTTATCGAAGAGAGTAATTTTAATGAAGAATTTATAAATTGAGGGCAAAATCTTGAATAAAATAGTCAGATCCGGAACTGCCAACTAGAACTCAAAGCTGAGCAAATCACTCAACGCAAGACTTCAGGCAATTCGTTCATTGGGTGACTTGTCAAAAATGGGCGGTACGTTAATTTAGACAGCGCCAATGATCGTAGAGCCATTATGGGTGGAGCTTTAAAGAGAGATGCGCCAAGCAGGCAGCTGGCTGCTGCATTTGTGGCAGTCGAAAAACGGTCGAGCATTTACGACTTATCGCAACGAAAGGAAGCGACGCGTAAATTACACGAGAATTCAAGAGTGAAGCGTAAAATGTAATAAGAAATTTCCAACCCATAAAATGAAATATAATTGAATTGATTTTTTCTTTTTAAATAGATGTATAGTAATTCAGAAGGGATCCAAAAGGTGAACTTTAGAAAATTGTTTTGAAAACGATTTAGAAAATTGATGCACAGCAACTTTATGTATATATTTCTTTTCCTTTGTCATCTTCGGGAAATTTAATTATTCAACTTCATGTGTTGTGGGGGAATTTTTACAAGATGTGTTAAGTTCTGCGAATGGAATTTTAGTAATTCTAGTAATAAATATATATGATAGAACCTTCTATAAAAGTTGAAATATGTCAGGTCACCTCATATGAAACAATTATCCGATCCCGCTAAAATTCACCGACTGTCTCAAAAGATTCTATACAGCCTCATATCCACATGCAAACTATTATATACCTGTTCAGGTGATAACATATACTTATGCATCTTTGATGGTATTTATTTTCAACGAGATAGAATTCAGAAGACGACGTGCGTAATCCGAATATGTGCACATCGGATGCGATGCGATGCTGGATTACAAATCTATTGCCTGAATTGTGAGGGATTTAGAAATGGATTAACTCGTTGAACGCTTACGGGCGCATTCAACCACGAAAAATTGACTCATCCATTCTAACGTCTTCTCCTCTCATCTATACCAAGGGCCGATTGAGCACATTACGGTAATTGTCACTAACGGCCCGCTATATATATATATATATATATATATATATATATATATATATATATATATTTATTTATTTATTTATTTATTTAATACATTCAATTTCTCTGCGTTTCATTCTCATATCGTTTTTCACGAATTTTTTACAAGTCAAACTTCCTCATGTGTCAATTTGACGATTCATGAATGTTTTATCATATGTGAGAATTATTTCAGTTATTTCATATCCAAAGAAATCAAACCAATACAAATCATTCCGTAACGTTCATCTTTGTATTTTGCAAAATTTTTTAGAATTTGTTTACAGTTTACTATTTTAAAATGTCTATTTTGTAGTTTACTTCGCTAAAAGTATGGAGTAATATTTCGATATCTTTAGTCACTTTAAAATCACGCAGATATTGCTTACTTCCTATTGTACTGCATTCTTTGATTGTATACTTTGTTTAATAGTATCGAATAAGAAAAACAATTGAATAATTTCGGTATTTCGAAAGCTTTTTCATTTGCTTTCTTGTCTGTTAGTTTTAGCTTCTTTCTAAACATTGAGAGCATCTGGGCGATATGTCTCTTTTCGTTAATTCACTATGAATGATAGGTTGAAATTCTGCGTAAAATTTTGATGTGTTATTGTTCTCCTTCATTTGATTCATTCATATACAGTTTGAGTTATTTTATTTTCTGAAAACCAATGACAGTAGAGCATTTTCTCTCGCTTACGCTAAAGGCAATACTCTCTGGAAAGCAAGCAAATCGGTATAGGTGTGCATATCATATGCTTAGGTTTAAGCTAGAATACACTGGTCCTTTAGGTATGTGGCTTTACTTGCATCTAAAGCATTTTATGGATACTTGTACCCAGAGCCCTATTCCCTGATATATTAGAAACGCTTTTCTAATCTATATTTTTTTCGCCTACATTTTTTATCCTTCCAACCTGAGGAGAAAATGAAAAATCAAATTTCACCTCGGGCTGAGGTCGAAAGATTCGATCTCAGGTCAGTAAATCTGTAAGATTTAGGTTGAAGCGAAGGCATCGATTTTAATGTTGGTAAATAGCCACAGGCACATTTATCAAGAAGACAGCAGTATGCTCTAGGGCTACAATGGATCGTTAACAGTCTTGTCCCATGACGCCAACTAAGCAAGACACTTTAAAGTGATTGCTGATTGCGCTAGTGCGAACCTATCACGCGTGATTTGTCTCTCTTTCTCTTCCCCTCTCTTTCTCCCTCTCCCTCTCTCTCACTTCGTCTCATCGCTCTTTTGACAGCTTCGAATGTCCGGTCTATACCCTGATGTTAGACCACGCCTGTCCGATACGTAGTTGACGGAGAAGATACAGCAGTAATGGGCAGAGTAGAGAGAAATTTGCATTCCAACTTATTCCATGAACCCCCTCCACCCACACCCCCGTGCCAATTGACTGTCACCATCACCGCCACCGCCCCCTTCGACCTGTTACTTCCTCTTCCGAGCTGAGGCTGCATTTGTAAAATTCCAAAGCATGTTTTATGACTATTGTCGACAGCAAAAATCTAATGTTTTTTCTTATCATTTGATTTAAAGCATTTTGCTGGTGAACTGCTTTCAGCATAATGAATTGAAAATGGATATTTTATTTTTGGTTTAATTCTGAAATAATTAAATAGTCTAATCCTTCAGTAATTTCTACCGCTCTAATATAGTTAACAGATAGAAGTTGGCAAATTATACCTAGCAGGTATAACAGGTAAAGCGATACGCTCAAAATAGCCAATTTTCTTCGATTTCAAACCTGCAGCATTGGATACTGTTGATTTGCGAATAGTGGTTCAATAATAAACGACATATCGATGTCATATACGTTTACCGCATTGTAAATCTTTTCATGTGACCGCTCATCGTATGCAATTCATAGAACCTGTTCAATGACGTAGAGGCGTAAAGATGCTCTACACAAATGGGGAACAGATTTTTGCCCATTATGTGGCAATCAAAGGCGACACCCGTTAATGCTTCTTACTGCCTACCCACACTCATCGTATATCAACATCTGTTATTCTCTCACATAAAACGCATAAAATCTTCAATCACAAACAAATACAATAAAGGGAACGGGAGTTTTGAAAGAAATTGGAGAAGGAAATTGACAATAGGGAAGGGTGGTTGAGGAAGGAGCGGTTAGAGGAGAAAATAGAAGATATGCAGCACAAATGAGTATTTCAAAGGGAAAGTGGAATTTTAACAATTAAAACTAAAGTATCTATTGCGAAAAATTAAAATTTTTTATCGACGATTTGTGCAATTTAAGAATTTCATTAAAAACGTTTTATGATATATTCGATTCTAGTTTTTCAGTCAATTCCTTATATAACCGATTAGCCTGAAAGTTTGAAACGAAAGAACGCATGTTGCGCCAATATTCCACGTAGCCTTTCCCTCTTCGTTTATCGAACATGTTTATATTTTAGAGATAAGAACTTTTATATCGGCAACAGAATGCATTTAAGAATTGAGTCGTATATGCGTACCTTTATATCCAAACTGTATCCAAGAATATGCTTTATATCTAAACTATATCCAAGAATATGCATACCTTTATAAACTATATCCAAGAATATGCGTGCCTTTCCCATTCAATTTCCCATAAAATCGGAGAGCCACATACTATTTGCTTAAAATTTGTCACCTACTAATTGAATTTTTGAAAATGTATAAAGAGATTTTTTAAGGTAAAATTTTTCAAAGTACTTCAAAATGAATAGCGTTTGAAGGAAGAGATATAATTTGACTAGAAAAATCTCGAAAACGTTGAAAATTATATCTTTCCTTGGTCTATAATTCCTTCTAAAATTACTTGAAATTTCAAATTTCTTCCACTATATGTTTATTATTCAATTTTGTCTCACCTCTGGAAAGTTTTTTCATAATCGACTAAATTCTCTCTCCCCGTATTCTTGGGAATTTTGAGAATCAGGAAAGGTTGTATATATATTTTTACTCAGCTATGCTTCACATTTTATCGGTTCTGAGAAGATACAGCATGCATTATTCCAAGTTTCGTTAGAGGTTGCAAGCATGATAGGGAAGATAACATGATGCTAAATCGCAGCTACGATCTGCGACTGAAAGTTGTGACTGAGATGCCTCACCTCATGTTATATTCTCCCTATCATAAATGTAAATTTTCCACTCGAAATTTTTAAAGCGTCTAGACAAATTACATAACTTTTAATGGAGATTCCTGGATTATTTAAGAAAAAGTGCTAAAAAATGGACCAGAAATTTAGCAAATTGAGCACTTTAAATTTTCCCCGGGAGTAATATTTCCGCTTATCGGGGTCATTTGATGGCGCCATGTTTTGAACTATTCCCGATACTGATGACCTTCTTTTGAAAATATATCAATATCCCTGCCCATTTCAGTTTTTGCGTTATTTATTGATGATTAATGAAATATTATTGGTGGCAATTTTTATCTTTTCATGACAAGAATTTAGTGAGCATATCCTCGGTCATATTTTCAAGTCTATAAGTTTAGGGAATTCATTCGAATCAATAGCGAAAATTCAGCGAACGAGAATGCGATTTTGTATGTGCATGAAATTTCCCAAAATAGTCTCGTTCACTGCAGTAAACTTAACAATCGAGCTGTGAGTGGTCACAGAATGGCATCGCATCGCACTCACGACTGATTACCACCGGCCAATGGGAAACGATCACAACAACGACGATGACGGTGATCAAGTCGACGACGACGACGGCGACGATGAGATGAGTGCCAATTCTATTGAATGTAGTTCGGTAGTGTTGTTTTATGGCACTCTAAAGCACATTCCTCTAAGTGAAGATGCCTTAATGCAACAGCCAATAAAAGCAACTCCTTTTAATGAACGCATTAGGTAAATTTGCTTCGTCGATGATCATTACTTTCTTTGGATATTTGATGAGTGCTTATCGTAGATTTGACTGCCAAGTGAATGAAGAGTCGTTCTTAGTGAAAGTACTATCTATGTTCACTTGGTTTTAATGCTTCAAGCTTAATTTTTAATTAATACTTAGTATATATTTACAAATCCTCTACTAACAATTGGAGTCTTAGAGCGTCCTCTTTAAACAGTACGAATACTTCGATATGTTAGAGAATTCCTGATCTGCATATCTATTAATTACTGTGAAAGCATATTTCCTCTGAAAAAGTCCTCTAATTATTTGTTGAACGAAATTCATCGTAAATCAAAAATAAATTACAAGCCTATAGAATTTAATCGTCAGGTAAACCAAAATATCACTATACCATAATACAAGTTTTTTCGAGGAACTATCACAACTGCTTAATGTCATCAGCATTTAGCGCCATAAATTTTGATGTGTTACGCTAGGAAGAAGTCCTATCAGATAGCGAGCCTTTGCGCTTCGTCGAACATCAGCGGCGTATTTGCGCTATACTGACGAGGGGATTTGTCATCAGTGGCGATCTTCGAAGTGCTTAAAAGGCGACAGCCGAAACGCTTTTATGTTTAGCTTATCTTTCATGAGTCTGTGTTAGAGCCGAAAATGTGGTACACGATGGTTGCCGTTGAGAAAGCTTTCAAGAAAATCCCCAATAGTCAATGGATGCTATTTCGCTCCCTTCAAATATGATCTAATCTTTTCGTTGTGTGAGCATCAGCTCAATTGCTGCTATACGCCGTTAGTGGATATGTGAATCGGCGACGACATTGATGTAGTGTCGTTTAAGTGTGCAAGATTTGTGCCACCGATACGCGGTCGCATTGGGACATTAGAAATTGTTCACTTCAATAGCGACACGAAAGTTGCATAGCAAATGATAAATTAATCACATTTGATTGGTATGTGACAAATTCTAATTGCTGCTAAAATTTAACATCAAACCATTTTTCTTTTCCATTCAACAATTTAGCAAAGCAAATGATGCACTCTATTGGTGATACGTTGCAGCATCATTCCCAATCTTACTATAAGTTCAATGAATCTGCATTAGAAGCGCAATTCGTGTACTTCCGACGTCAAGGCTTATTGCAGATCCAATCGATCATTCGAACCTGATATAATAAAGTTAATTATGACGTGACAGGGATGGAGACGATTTAAATAGATATTCGATCGATCAGATCATCGATCGAGGCATTATTGAAAACTGCACAACACATTTTTTTTCCTTTCAGAAAGTATTAAAGGAAAAGAGGTATAAGAAGCGTTGAGCAATAAGTATGCCTCATGACTTAAGTCTTCTCTTTTCTAATCCTACATAATATCTATTCGCAAACGTTTTAGCCATCGCTTTGCCCATTCTCGGCTTTTGCACTATTCCTCAAATACTTCTGAAGGGTTGAAGTTTTTTTGATGTCGCAAGTGGCAAGCAAATATCCTCCTATCATCTATAAATGTTCATAGTTTGTCGTATTTCGAACAGGCGTTATTTCAACAGTCATCTGCAAACCATTTCTCATTATATTTCATGCTTAATAAATGAGATGTAAACTGAATAACTAACAATTTTGGGCACAAATTATGGTTTTTTGTTGTGAAATTCTTCAGTTTCTCTGCAGAAAGTACAATTTCTAAAGAAACAAACGAACAGCGTTGTAGATTCATTTAATGAATTAAATTACAAATCGGTTATATTGCAACACATTACGCAATAAATAACTGGGAATACGCGTCAGAGCGACAGGAACGATATGCGCTTTTATAATCTCTCTATCATGATAACTACTTCTATAAATTGTCAGCCAATCATAGATCAGGTACAGTGTGACGCTCACGTTCCTATTCGTTTAAGCGCTCAGTAAATCTTCTGCAGGCTTCAGCTCCTGAAAAATCACAGATAATCTGGGAGGTTTTGAAGACCTTTAATTTTTCTTTGAAGGTAATGAGCAGTTTGAAAGATCCATTTGAAGGTCAAATTTCAATCTTCGCAGCTCTAGCTTCAGTATTCCTTGGGACATAGTCAGCCGACAAGCGGACGGACAAAGTCACGTATGTTAGGACACGATAGACAGGGCGCTGATTTTTTTTAAAGCTGTGGAATGCATTCGAGAGCTGCACTCGATTTTAACGGCTCGGGTATAATAGCTGAAAATAATCTATTTTCCCATCTCAACTTATAACACTTAAATGATGCGATTATCACACTTGTTTCGTCAAATTTACAAGAAGCAAGGCGTTTCGTTCTTTCAGTTTAAACTCATCACTCGCAAACGTTCGACTAGTCATTGTCCCTAAATAAGTTGATGTCAGTAACAAGTTTCTGCAGGTGGAAATTTGGAAAGCGCAAAAAAATTCACCTAATGCTTAATTAAAATACTGCAAACATACGACAGGGAGCGTGAGCTCGACTAGTAAAGTGTCGTCACCCGAAATATGGTAATCATGAGTCTAAATATCTCCATCGACTTAAGCAAATGCTTTCATTCATTCCTGAAATTTTCAAAGGTTAAGGTGTTTTCAGGATATTTGCGTAGAACTTTCTTTTTCGAATAATCATGAGACTATAAATTAATGCAAAAAAATTCTTCCACTATCGGCAGTGGAATAATCATAGAAATAAAACGAATGGGCATTCTATTTTATATGAAGGATGCAATTTCGGTTTGTATATTCATTGTAACATTAATGTCTATCAGCTGATCATGTTAATGCTGTGATATGTGGCACATGGTTACCTACAAATCGTGAGCACTTTTATATGCGACATTTTTGCGAATGTATTTGAAATCATCAAATTAGAATTTTTCTGTGAAAATTTAAAATAAAAAAGTTGAAATTATATTTTAATATCGTAATGGCCGACTGATAAGTGAATGTGATTGACAAGCCGACTGATAATCGAACGGCACAAAGTGGTTTGAATCAAAAATTCAACAAATTCATTCAGTCAGCTTCTGCTTTTAAATTAATTTCGGATATTTTTGCGAAAACGGCAATACAATTCATCAGAAAATAAAGATTTGAGCAAGATAACAAATAGCTTTGGAGTGTGACAACTCAAATAACTCAGCTCTTCAATTATCTTCGGCTACTGACTTTTGGGAAGGAGATTTCTTTAACAGTCTGATGTGAACTTTTCATTTTTAGGCGTTAACTTCCTCTCCACATCGGTCCGATCTGCCGTTTCTGCACATTTCAAGATCAACAGCGTCACATATTATAGCTTCAAACTAACTCTATAGAGATGAATCTCATGAATAATACTTCTCGTTCATCCATAGACCATATTTCAATTAACTACCTTATGTAAAGGGTTAAGGAGTGATAGATTCGCCGATATTCTTCAACTACTGGCTATTTTAAATGCAAGATTTGCTTGCGTTTGACATAGCATATATCTTACCTCTATTTTATAACTATTTCTTTCCCTATTATTGTACATAATCCCACGATATGCATAAACAGACATCATAGAGAAAATGGAGGAAATATGCATATAGCGGCGTCTTGTCTCCCAGTGCTCTGAAATCTTTTATCTATATATGGTCTTTAATGCCTTCATAAAGATTGTCTGCTATCATCAATGAAAGTTGGTAAAATGTTCATTGATATATTATCGAGTAAGTTTCCGAGAAGATGACTTAACTGATAGGATAGGAAATTTTTCAAAAGAACTCTATAAATTAATTATTATATCAATTCGAACGAATCTTTTTTATAAAAAAAGATACATCCAATAAATGACAAATGTACATTCAGAATTATATATTAAAAAAATTAAGGAATGCAATTATTTCAGCAATAATCATTGACGATGGTGATGAATTTATGCGATGTGAGGAAAAGTGCACTGCATCGGATGCATTTAGTCGCTCATTGCTTTCGAAATCGTCGTCATATAACGAGGAACTCCTTTTGACATCAAAAGGAATGTTCATACGATGCATTAGATCGCTCTCAGGGGCATTCAATCCATAGCAGGAGCTTATTAAATTCATTACTGCCGATAGGGAGAGAATAATGTGGATTGCATTGATCGGGCAAAGTCAGCAAATAATTCAAAATTATTTATTCGTATATACGGTCAAAAATCAAGATGTAATTGGGAGGGAAGGAGGAATGAAGGGATGAAATATACCCAAAAGCAGTTTGAAGAAGTTACCATAGACCTTAAACAAATGGAAAAGCAACGCAGGGAATCTCTTGTAATGTTAGCATTACAAATCATACCAACCAGAACTGGACAAGAACTCGTAAACATGGCGCTTGCACAGATGCATGAAGAACTCAGCTTTTGAAATTTGAAAGCCATTGGCTCACAACTTCTGAAGTTACTTTACTATTAGTCTGAAGTTATACCACCATGCTAACAAGTGAACTGACGTACATGACCATTATAATAAATAGTAAATAAGGAGAAATATAATAGATTAAAAGGAATTCAAGAAATTTGTTGGATGGTATACATCTTTATTGCTTAACTGCTGCTTAATATTCTCAGTGATAATATCACTGATAGGAAATTTGACTAAAAATATATGATCTTTATAAAATTATGAGGAAAACTGTCATTACTGATAATCGCTTCTAAATTATGTTCTCGATTTTTCGAGTAATGGTTTCCTATATATTGCTATTGCAGTTTTAATTTCTCTTATTTCATCGATTTATATTCGATAATTAGTCGATTTTCTATATGTAATCATTTTAACGTTTGTATTTGTAAATTTCTATTAGTAAGCGATAGCAACAATCCACAAATGGATGAACACCTAATCACTTTCTTGTTTTGCAAATGTGATCGTATCGCTCCATCTTGACTTAACTCATCAATTCATTATTTTCCTTTGATTCGCATCATTTTACACTATCATTCATATTTCATGGCCTCTTTATTTACCTCAGATTTTCAATATCATTAAATGATCAAAGTTTAAGCATTTCAAAGGTCGGAGACCAACGATTAGAATATTCGTTCAGGCACTAAACGATGAAAGTATTTCACCACTTCTTCACATCCATCATTCACATTCCTATTTCTTCGGAAGTGGAACAGCATAACTCGCAACAATATAAAAATATCAGAGCTATATTTGGATATTGTCAGCGTACGTAGAAAGACCAAGGCTAAGGCTAAGACCTACAGGACATGACAAGTTAATTCGTCGTTGCTCCAATTAAAAATGTACTCCGAATTAACTCCGCCACCATTGTTGAGATGAGAATCTCAGCGGAATGGCTCAAGCCTCGAAAACAAGAAAGATGCGGCAATACAAGAAAAGTGGGCAAGTAGCTGATACAGAATGATTAACCGAGGACATGTTGAAAAGCGGAAGGGATCTACCAACAACCTCAATTGTGTTTTTGAGAGGGTCTATGCAAAATGAGAAGACTGCAGAACCTTCCTTGTATATATACAACAGGACTCATATATATTATATACATATATATACAAATGTAAAGTAAGGCAAATGACATACAAATGTGTGCGATTCTTTGCATAGAAATCGAAAATTGAAAATTCAAAGAAAAAGCAGGAAGAGGATAACTTTTAAATAGAAAGAAATTTTTCATTCATTTTTGAAGATTTACTTTAAAAAAAAGAATATATTAGTACTGGAAATAAGTTTATAATATAGTAAATATTATACTTATATATTATAATATATTAGTAGAGAAACGAATAAAGCACAGATGTTTAATCTCAGTTAGCAAATGTGCACATCTTAATGAATAAACGCCGAAATGGGGATGATCGTTTACTGCATAATGTTATGCATCATAAATCACATTGAATCTAAATCGTCGCCATCATTTCGTTTTGTTACTCAATTCTCTCTCCAATACTTCATGTTTTCACTTTGGCTGATTTTAGTTTAATATATCCTCTCTTTTATCCTCCATCCCCTTCCCATTCGATCCTCTCAAGAGTCAAATCAAAAGACGGGAAAAGATGACAAGGAATGATAAAAATGAAAGGGGAAAGATTTCGATATGTTGAATGTTTATCAACAAAAATTACAAAATTAATATTGTTGAATTTCATAGGAATATACCTCTAAAATTAATAATTTCCTGAATTATTTACACATAATATCAACTAATTTTATGAGATTATTTTATATTTCTCTCTTTCTTTTTCCGGAACTCGTAACCATATACGAAATCATTTTTGATGGATTTTAAGATGAGAGCGAAAAAATTCGACAAAGAAAAGTGCTAACTGAAGTTGGTGAGAGTCGAAACGAAGGCGTTAATATGCGTTTCGTGAATACACATGAGAGAAGACGGAACAACAATTCCTTAAGGAATAATCTTCAATCAATTTGCGTTCCATTGGTGGCGAGATTTCCAAATTTAAGAGGAAAGCTATATATTATTTGAGTTGCTATTTTCGTGAATAAGTCCTTGAAATATTAGCACTATTGAATTTCTTTTTAAAAATATATATATATATTGGATTTGATAAAATAAAAATTTTTGGAACTTTAAAATTAAATTTTCAATCAACTTAAAAGACGACAGAGAAAATAGACGACTTTGAACGCAAGCCAAACGAAATTACACAATACGCGCTTTGTAAAACATTTCATGTCTTAATGAGTTACAAGCAGATAATGAATATGGCCACAATAGCTACTTTATGTTTGAATAAATCAGGTCGCTCTTTGAAATTTCCTGCAAAAAAAGGTTTTTTAAACTCAGGTGTAAATTGCCTTCATTATCATATCAGAACAAAATGAAGCTCCCATAGAAGTGATTTTCCTCTATTTCTGAGTATATAAGCTCTCCAAAAGCTGATAAATTGAGGGCATTTGAAATTTGAGGATATATACTTCAATCGTTTCGGATCTGAAGTTATCAGACATAAGGAGAGACCAATTTGGTCTATACGCCTATATGCATATATGCATTAGCTCAGAAACGACGTCACCATTATACATTTTTAAACGGTAATTTGCTAAAATAATGGAAAATGAAAAAAAAAAAAAACGGAGAAAGTGAGAAAATTTTCCCTCAAAGAAATCCAAGTGGAAAAGTGTGCCAAATGGTTGAGTATAACAGTTTTTTTCTTATATTGCGACAAGGTAATCGAATAATATTCTCATAATTCGTTTACTTGAAGATCATATAAGATTAGCCCATTGAAAATATATTTAAAGAGAATTTTCTTACATCATTATATATCCATCGCTCTTTTCGAAATTATTTGATCGCTGCCGCAAAATAAGCAAACAGAGTGGTTGAAAGTCTCGATCAGCAAGTCTTGGAATTCTATGCTCGATTGGTTCGTCGGTTCAGATCATCGAACAGATAAGCTGATAAACTCACGGCTATGGTGCAATTGTGCAAGAACGTTTGCAACAGTGTACACCAAGGAAAATTGAATGAATAAACGAAATTACAATATCATTTGTGATAATCGAGCATTCGAGATTATTGATATGATCGATGGGAATCTATTTGATGATTTTCGAAGAAACAACGAAATTTTATACTACTTCGAAATCTTATACTAGAATTCTTATTATATTAGTTAAGAGCTCTTTAATTTGCTTAAATTTTTCATGCAATGAACTATTTTAGCATAAAGAGTTTGAAGATGGTTGTATAGTATAGGAAATCGACTCCATATGAGAATAATAACGAGTACGGCGGATGAGACTAAAGGAGAGCTGAGGGTATGCAAAAATTAGATTCAATTTTAGTCAAGTTCTCTCATCATAATACGACACGAATCTAGTGCAAATTTTGCGAGTATACTGAACAAGTTTACTCATTTATTTACTTACTTGTTCACTCAATTATGCGAAATGTTCCTTGCTATTGCTTCTATCTGCTCCGATCCAATTGCCCTCTGACCCATTTGGCTCCTGCGGTTTTTCGGTGTGCCCCCCTACTTCCTACGTCGATCACGTGAAGGTAATTGATAGGCGAGTTAGTTAATAATTAACGAATAAATAATTTTCCGCTGCTAAAGACAGCGTTTAATATTTTCAAATGCATCGAATGGATATTTTCAAATTTAGGCGCGAAGAGATTGTTTCAAGTTTTGGCGCGAAATTGATATAACTATTCAACAGTTTGCATCATTATCAGTGAGCGGAGTTAGGTTATCAGCGATGGGGGTGGTGCGTTTGGTTGGTGAGTATGTGGTATGATGTATTTCGTAGTAACGTCGTGTGGTTTCAGTGGTTGCATCGTCCGCAGGACTAGAAAACTGAGTTGTTCGAGGTACTCGAAGTTATCGGCTCAGGTAATTGAAGTTGTTAGCTGAGACAGTCGGGCTTCTTGGCTCGGAAGATGTCGGGATCTGGACGTTCAAGTCAGTCAAGCTTCGGCTCGAGAGGTACGCCATCGTTTACTTTTATACGAGACTTGACATCGCGACGTTTTGCAAGCCGCCGTTTCATCCCCACTAAATTGTATTTTGTAGAACTCACAGACTGTGGTGGTACGATGCATTGCATATGTTTTCTTTTGCTTTCGTCTGTCGATTAATTTTAAGTGGTGGATGTTTGTGAAAGCAACAATGCGGAGACAAGAAAGGCACCTTTATTTCTACCATGAACGAGTTCTTCAAATGCGCGAAATGCAAATCCTTTGGTATACCTCTCCACATAGAATGGTGGTGGTTGTTGTTCTAGAGCGGAAAGGAGGGTGGGGGTAAATATTTAAGGTAGTGTTGGGTGTGTCGATAAAGGCTGCTGAAAGAATGAAGGAGGGAAGGGATTGGAAAGGATTTATATGGCAGAGGCCGCAATAAACATTTCGAGTTCTTCTTTCCAAGTGGATCGCCTGCTTGAGAACTTGCCCGAGTTCTAAACTTTGCGATACAGATCCTTTCTATGCAATCACCACTGGCGCTTTTATATTTTGCTTCATTTTCTCCCTATCACCGTCTGCCCCTCACCCTCTGCCTCTAGTGATTGCATCCTAATCGATTCGTTCACAAAATCCTTCCACTTATTTTCTTTTTTAATCAGTGATAGGGATTGGTGATTAATTGTGCTAATTGTTCAAGGTAATCATGGTCGTGGCAGGAATGAGGAGCCATCAGGAGGAACGAGTGGAGATGTGTTTCATTCAGAGAATAACCATGCCGAGCAAGAAATCGATGAGCTCGCCGAGTTATTTGGTGATGAAAATGAGGTTCAGGAGGAAGAAGAGGGGGAAAATCTTTTCGGAGATAATATGGAGAGGTTACATGTTTTGGAATATTTTTATAATGAATTCCGACTGAACGATAAAACGTCGTTGATTGCTACTTTTTTTCTCAAGGAGTTAAGTAAGCAGTGAATAATTTAATATCTGCGATAAACTATGAGCAAGATTGGTTAATAGCGATTTTTTGTGCTTTAGGCTGTCATAAGTTCTCTTTTAGCGTTGATCCTGGCCTTTGTTCTATCGTCTCGACAGACCTCTTTCGTATTCGAAAGGTTTGAATGCTGGTCGTTCTGTATATGGTCCTTTGAATTGTTACTAGTGTATTTACATCTCTAAACACTCATAATTGTTGAGGATTTTCTTTATTTTGTCGTTGCAACGTTTGTTGTTTATTTCTCTTTCTTCTATAATCGATGATTAGTACGTTGAATGCTGTCCGATGCGTTGTGACTAATAATATTCGTAGTTAATTCGGCCATTTTGTATTGCCGAATTTTTTGAATATATTTATAGTGAATTTCTCAAGTTTGATGCGATCGATCAGAATATATCATTGCAATAATTACAGAATATTTATGAGATTGCTAAAATAATCGAAGAAATATTAAGCTGCAAAATGAGTATGTGAAAGAAGCTAAATATTAATATTTCCACTGAATCTAATACATATTTTTCTTTTATGTTTAGATTCCTCAAAGTAACTTGTCGTTGATTATAGGGATTACCGACCCCAACCAGAATTAGATGTCTATTCGGAGTCCGGACTGGATGATGCATCCGATTTCACTGAGCTGTCGGTATCGGCGCGTCGTGCCGCAGAACGTGAGATGGATCAGCGAGACAACATAGCAGACGAAGATGCGCTCTTCTACGATCAGGTTTTTATTTCACTCGTTGCGATTCTTCATCTGCGATATTTCGCTTACCTTTTCGGACGAAATTTTTTGAGTAATATTTTTACTATTCAAAATTTGCACTCATCCCATTTATTTGCAGTTCTGAAAAGTTTTTTCACCAGAAGTTTATGAAGAATATAAAAATTTTGACTTCGAAATTCGTTGGCTAACAAATATTTCAAATATTGCTGGAAATTTGTGCTATATGATTGTTGGATCAATTTGGATATATTAAGCATTTTCCAGCAAAAGATCACATACGACTGAATGTAATTTTTTAGGAAGACGAACGTGAGGGTCGTCATGGTCGGCGACGTACACATCGACATTGGACAGAAGCAGATAGGATGGAAGGAGTTATTGAAGAAGAGGAGGAGATTCCAGTGGATATTTTAGAGAATATGCGAGGGCGTACGATCAAAGAGCACGTCTCGGATGAAGCGGTCGGCAAGGAAATTGAAAGACGGTATTGTTTTATTCTCATCTGTTATTTCCGCATTTAGTTGGGATGCATCTGGACAGGTCTCTCATTTCTGAAAAAGAAGCAGTCTTGGAAATATTCCTTATCTTTACGTTGTTGCCGTTTCTTTGCAATATCCTCTTTGAAGCATTATTCCCATCCCCTTTTTTCCCATATTACCTTCCTCTCCCTCCTCCGACTTCCTCTCGATCTACCTCCATCGTTGCACCATCTTGATGACGAGAAAGTCAAATCAAAGTGACGGTTTTTTTTGGATGAAATGTTACCTGAAGGTTCTTTCAGGATTCGAAATATTGTTGGTCACGATCACTGTGTGAACCTTATTTATTACAGCTGACGAAATAGTTGGGAAATAAAAGGGGGAAGTGACAAGTAAAAATATTTGAATATTGTAACTTCATTTGTGGAATTGTCATTTATTTTCAGGTTTAAGAGCTTTCTTCGTGCTTATAAGGATCCGGTAACACGTAAAGTGAAATATATTGACGCAATAAAGCAGATGGTAGCCGATAATCGTGAGTCGCTAGAGGTCGATTACAACGATTTGGCGCATGAAACTGGCGAGCAGAATATCTGCTATTTCCTGCCGGAAGCACCAAGTGAAGTAAGCGTTGTTTGATGATGTAATCAGAAGGTACGATAGAGAAAGATTCTTAGATTATAAAATCCCCGGGGATGGGTCCGTTAAATTTGTTTAATCGTCTCGAGAGTAGTGGCTTCCAAGAAGGAGGCTTGTAACAACTGGTGCTAAAGGAGCACTGTTTAAAGGTCACAAGAAGAGAACAGTTTATGTCTGAATGAGACAGTAAGTGAAGAAGTTTGCCACTGTATGTATTCCATTCAGGAAAAGTATATGGTTTTTAAGTCTTTCGTTCTTTTTGTTTAATCGAAAAGACGTGATATATGAAAAAATTTATTTTGCATCTTGTAATAGATCACTTAAGGCCGGAAGTTAATTCATTGCAGGTACTCGAACGTATGAATCGTGCTGCTACAGATCTGCTACTATCGATGTATCCATATTATACGCGCGTAACGCAAGAGATAAAGGTGATTAAATTTGATGTAATATTTTCAAAAAATAAGGTTAAACAGTTAATTTGTTTGCTTTTAAATCTGAGCAAGGTTGTATGTTCTCATATTCAATTTCAAAAAATGTGGGTTAGGCAACTGAAGTCATGCAGATAAGCTCTTTTCCGAACATTTTGTGTTTTTTTTGCAGATGTTCTTTTTTCTGACATATTGAGAATGTGTGTCGGAAGAGCGTCATTCGTACGTTTCATGCAAATTCTTCGTTGAAATTTTAATTTTTGGCCTATAAACATCAAATGACGGAGGCAAGTCCATTGCTATAATTGTTTGAGTGTAGAGCAATTTATATGAGAGATGGCTGAGGATTTTTGCTGAGGTAAATTTTTCAAGTGGTGCAAGTTTGTATCGCAGTGAAGATTTCCTAAAATCGAGATGCCATTATGCAATTCAGCGCCGCCATTCATTTCAGGCGGTTGGCATTTTAGTGTAAATGATCAAAGAAGTTCAAACTTGGTTTTTAATAATATTTTAAGATCCGCATTCGTGGTCTACCGGTCGAAGAGGATATTCGTATGTTGAGACAGTTACATCTCGGAATGCTTATCAGGACTTCTGGGGTTGTCACGGTTACTACTGGTATGCAGTCGTCCATAATGGCACATTGTTCTGATGATGTTATAGAAGCACATATAAATTGTGGATCCAGTTTTGTCTGATTGCGATGCTAAAGATTTGTAGAAAAGAATGCAAGTTTGCTTTAATAAATTAACTGTTTTTTGAAATAAGTAATGAATAAACTGCTTTTAAAATGTTATTTTACGACGCTGATGTCGTCGTAATACGAGAAATATCTTTTTTGTGCTGAGTGGATGATTGGAGCGAAGCAGTGACAATACTTTCTGAGCAGGCTTATGTTGTTTATTCTCAAAAGAGAAATCAAATAAATGAAGGGATGGGATTTTTGAAGGTTTAGATAAACCGAAAAGATAGAGTGCATTGATATTTCCTTTTTTGGGGTGAAGGTTAGAGAGGGTGCAGAGCTACTCGGTTTAAATAACGTTTATTCGTTTATTGAGCTTTTTTAATTATTAATTTAGATATCGTGTTTCGTAATGCCAACAGAAGGTAGGTAAATGTGAT
This sequence comes from Parascaris univalens, assembly GCA_037576465.1. Lineage (NCBI taxonomy): Eukaryota > Metazoa > Nematoda > Chromadorea > Rhabditida > Ascarididae > Parascaris > Parascaris univalens. Next base: position 232,059,566 of record CM075173.1, on the reverse strand, counting down.
TTGCGATGCAATCCAAAGTATGCTTTCATTGTGGGCTGTGGAGGTCATATTGTTACGCTTGCAATACAAATTTCTGTTATATGTATTAGTCAATAAGCAAAGTTTGATTGTTGGGGTGCATTTTTCGAACGAACATCATTCCTAAGGAATTGTATTTGCTGCTGAATTGATTTAAGAGATTCTTTTTAGGGATACTTCCTCAGTTGTCGATTGTGAAATACGATTGTGTTGGATGCGGCTATCTATTGGGCCCTTTTCTGCAGCGCTATGATGAAGAAATTAAACCGTCAACGTGTCCATCATGTCAAGGTAGAGGACCTTTCGAATTGAATATGGAAAACACGGTCTATCACAATTATCAACGGATCACAATACAGGAAAGCCCAAACAGCGTGGCTGCTGGGAGGTTGCCGAGAAGCAAGGATGTCATTGTTCTGGGAGACCTGTGTGATACGTGCAAACCTGGTGATGAAATTGTGAGTGTTTCAACTGTTATAGTTGACATCTTAAATTCTAACGCAGTGGATACTAATTGTCAGATGTGGTTAATGCACTTAATTTGCAGAGAAATATTGTTTATTTTTGCTGCGTTAATTGTTTGCTGCATATGTGAGTAAAAAAAATGGTGAGAATTTGAATTTTGATGTTTTATTGAAAAGAAGAATGTTTGGGATAAAGTTTCAAGTAGCGATTCGTATTTTTTGATAGATTTTAAATATTAGGTGGAAAGGGTATTGTATAGAATAAATACAATTAATGCAATTGCATTTTAGGGCAAGTTAAAAGTAATTCCACGCGTCGAATATCTAAAAGCATTGAGGGGGTGACTTGTTCTATCATCCAATAAGAGGTACTATATTTGCAGGAAGTAACAGGCATCTACAGCAACACTTATGACGGTGCGATGAACAGCAAACAAGGATTTCCTGTTTTCAGCACTGTGATTCATGCAAATCAAATTTCGAAAAAGGATAAGATCGCCTCAGATGCTCTCACTGATGAGGATGTACAGGTGTGTTTTTTCATTGCATTTTTTTCATTAGAAGAAATGAAACAGAGGTGAGAGTAAATGACTTTCCAAAAACTTGCCCGCTTGGCAAGTATATCTACAACTTTCCTCCACTTACCCTTCTTTCCTCCATCCTTCTCTGTAGTATCCCCCATCCTTAGCTTCGTTTTTTTGCGTTCATCTCAGAGGCTTGCAAATCGCATTTCGTGTTGATTTGCTTTGATTTCTACGTGTTTGATATGAGCAGTATAAAATTTGCAGCAATCACTTGATAATGTGAGGAAACGATTGATTATTTTATTGAAGTTTTCACTGATTTAGACGATTCGTGATCTTTCAAAGGATACTGCAATTGCGGATCGTATCTTTGCCAGTATTGCGCCCTCAATTTATGGACATGATGACGTGAAGCGCGCTATTGCACTCGCACTTTTCAGGTTGGTAGCCTCAATTGTTGTTCATTTGCAGTGATTATCAATTCAAAATGTCGCTTCAAGGTGTACGGAGGAGATAGGGTGTTGTCGCTGTCACCTTTTCCGTCTGCCGACCGATGGTCGATTCGGGTCCTCGTCGCAAACTTCGTATTCGTTAATCTTTAGCGAGAAGCGTTTTCAGAACTATAAAAAGCAGGCCTCTTTATGCGATATTTATCTTCTGAAGCATTTGTCCAACATTGTTGCACACCTTCTCGCCAAGGTGTCTTCATTATGGGCCTATATGGTTTGATTTGATTGACGTGGAGTTTTATTAGTTGCGATCTTTTGGGACTATTACTGTTCGCTTTGTCGTCTTAGAATGCTTATTTTGTTGTGCACATTTTTATCGTAGCTGTTTGCTTATGACCGACTAGCGCGTGCTGCAATTGTCCACATTTTGTGCGGTTCTTAACAAAAAAAGGAAAAAAATCGTCCATCCGGCGCTGAAATATGACATAGGAGGTCGACACGCACGCAGTCAACGTCTTGGGAAGGCGGGAGGCAACGCAATACATAACAGATTCGCGCCTTTGGCGCTTGGAGGGACCCTAGGCGGAGAAATATACAAGGACAGTGTAGTAGAATGCGTCTTTATTGGAATCAGCATTCAGTTGTATAATGAAAGCGGTGAAACTTTGCTATGAGAATGCATGAAAAGGAGCGAGAAACAGCGATTTTCTGTAATCGTTGTCACAGCTACTTCTGCACAATCATAGAAGCAGAGCATATTAACTTCGGAGAGATGGGAGGGAGAGTTGAGGTGGCAGACTGGTTAGTGGTGTGAGGTGTGGTGGTAAGAGCAGGTCATTACGGTTCAATGCCGGCTGGAGTTTCCTCAATGGCTTTCGTTCTTCCGTAACAACAACTGCACGCTGTTGAAAGTAAGGTGTCAAGAAAATGCGAGAAGGTCGGGCGAAACATAAGTGCTGGGAATAAAACATGGTCAAGCTTACGGAATTCTAGCTCGCTTTTTCTAATGCAGCATTAGAAGCTCTATCAGATGGCGCATAAGTTATTTTAATTGAGAAGAGAAGTTGGAAACAGACTCTACTGGCCAGGATTCCTGGAACATCGATTTTTGCAATTTTGATTATTTTTGTTTCCAGCCAGTATTTCATATCCATGTAAGCAATCTTTTTAATTGCGGTCTACTCGGCGGGTTCTCTCGAAAGAAACGTGGAAAGCTGGAAAAAAAGTGTTTTTCTTCTTCGATTTCGATGGTTTTTATGGAAGGATAAAATTGGAGCTGATCACAAATATTTGCGCTCCTTCCCGTCATCTATGCTTTTCCGGAAGTGTTTAGTGCCGAAGATATGTGCGCGAAAACTATTCGTGATTAAGATAGTGACGCGCTTTCCCTTGTGTATATCAGTTGGGCTAAGTGGAGCCCTGCATGAAGCGAGGTGACAATGGCCTGTGGTGGCTAGCAGTAGAGGTTAAATGCCTGTACGGACTTAGTACTGCAGTGTTTCCAGTTAAAATTGTCTTCTGAAGATTTTCATCCGGAAGGTGATTGCCGTGCTCCCACGTGCCTTCGAGAAGTTTGCATCGGAATTACATCGAAAATTACTATCCTAAATTAAAGGATAAACTCTATAAATTCTGTTGTAAAGTCGGGCATGATTCTAAATTAGCATAGTAGAGTAGTCCGTCGTGTGTGCTACTTTGTCTTCTTTCTGTCTCGGGACCGAGGGTGCAGGTCTGTTGTACATTGCATTATTCTTTGTTTTTTTTTGCATCCATTACTGCATCGTTCCCTGCAGTTCCTCAAGTATCTGTAGTTTTGGATTCAATTTAACACGTTATTATGCTCGATTGCGATGATATGCGATCGAAAAAAAAACGGTTTCACACATTGTTGATTAATTCCTCTATCTTTCGCTTTCTGGTGTTTTTTTTTCTCCTGCTACGAATGGGCGCGAAGGTCTAATTTTTTTTTCATAAGGCGGTTCGGCAGTTCTTGGCATCGAAATGATGAACCACGAGAATTCGAAATGTTTTTCCTGGAAAATGTGAGGCAACATGGATAATTTTCTGTATTTTAAAAATTGATTAGAAATATTGGTGAAAGGATTCAGGAATGATTGGGAGTGGTTTATTTCCTGGGATATTAGGTTGGCTTTGCACGTCGGAATCCCCTTTACGTGCACATGTTAGATCTTTCCGTAATTGAAAAATTGCCAATGTCTTTGAAATTGTTCTGCGAAGGAAAGTTTTGAGGCTGAGTTTCGTGCTGTTGATTAATGGAGATCGTGCTTGGCATGTGGTTCTAAAAAATTTTTTTCTCACTTAAGGTGATTGTATTTTCCAGAGGTGAATCAAAAAATCCTGGTGAGAAGCATCAAATTCGAGGTGATATTAATGTGTTGTTGTGTGGTGATCCTGGTACAGCGAAGTCGCAGTTCCTACGTTATGCTGCCCATATTGCACCAAGAACGGTGCTTACAACTGGACAAGGTGAGCACTCATTGAATTATTATGTTTATTTCGTTGTTATTACTATCTTGTATTCGTGGATGATCGTGTTTATTTAGTGGGTTGGTGGGATCGCTTATACATTTCTGACGTCGTATACTCGATTGAATGTCAAGTGCAGCCAAGGTCATTGCAATAAAGCTTCAGCTGTATGTTGTTGATTCTTGAATAAGTTTATGTAGTTCAAATACATCTGTTACAGGCGCTTCGGCGGTTGGTTTAACGGCTTATGTGCAAAGACATCCGGTCACTCGCGAATGGACACTTGAGGCAGGGGCAATGGTTCTCGCTGACAGAGGTGTTTGTCTTATCGACGAATTCGATAAAATGAGCGACCAGGTTTGTTGCGTTTTCTGCAGCCTAGTATAGCTTCTTTTTTATAGACTAGTTCACTTTCTGTTGCCTTGAATCTTACCTTTCATTGAAGCGTTGCATGATTGATTTTCGAGGTATAAAATTTTTTTAGTGGCTGCTCTTTTCGCTGGGGTAATTTTATGCGCGAGTGAACGTCTCTGGAAATTATGCTGGTTCGCTTCTCTTGGATCAGAAAATGGTGGGAAAGAGCGAATTTTCTTCAGCTTCCGTTTCCCGCTTTTCCAACAGAACTACTGAACAGAAAAGGCAATGTAGTAACGAATTGCCAATATAAGTTGCTAGGACGAAGCGGTGCTGTTATGCGCGAAAAATGCGATTGCATTCCGTGGATTACCAGCAGAGTAACGCTTAATAAAGAGTGCATTGATAAATGTCTGGTAATGGAAACGATCTTCAGTTATCGTCGTTTTTCAAGGTTCTCATTTTTGAATGCTCTTGTAACATAGTGCCAAGAAAAGTTTCTTTCTGATAAAACCACTCTCTCAGAAAATTACGACGAAAACGGAAAAAATGTTTATCAAATATCGGCTAAGATTGTCGCATGTTCGCAAGGTAGATGGTGAACATTCTCATGCTTGTCGTAGTGGGGCAACTGGATTGTTGTATTGTTTTTTAAGGTAGCATTTTGGAGGCGTAAGGGTTCTTTAAAGGTACGATAGAAAAGTGGACTTTTACGCTTGCTTCTCAACGGAGGGAGTACCAGAAACTCCTTCGTTAGAATGTTTGTGCATATTTCTTCTAACGAGAATAGTTTAAAGCTGTTTATTTTCGCTAAAATTGTTGCTGGTTCGGGGCGAAAGTTTTATTTTAAAGTGAAAATGGAGAAAAAAATTTCTAATTGTTGAAATATTTTCTTTTTTCATTATATTATAGGATCGTACGTCAATTCATGAAGCAATGGAGCAGCAGTCGATATCGATATCAAAAGCAGGTATTGTGACATCGTTGCAAGCAAGGTGCACGGTGATCGCGGCCGCAAATCCAATCTCAGGACGATATGATACTTCAAGGACATTTGCAGAAAATGTCGACCTCACCGAGCCGATTCTCAGCAGATTTGACGTTTTGTGTGTTATTAGAGACACGGTATGCATAATTCTATTTTGTTTTAGTGCCAGAAGGTAAATAGTTGCCAGCGTATATGAGTGATAGTAATCTCTTCACTTTTCGAAAACAGGAAAGTGTGTTCCAACATCTCCTTCCTTCTTTCTTCCCCTTTTTGTCTTCGTTGTTTTATGTGTGTTCTTCAAAGATGGGGATTTAGGTTTCAGTTTACAAGCAATAATGCAGTTTGGATGTATCGATCCTTGGTTCTTCTATACTAATTGCAACGTTTTTTTAAAATATTGCGCCACTGTGCACATTGTCTATACGTTTATGAAGGCGATTTTGCCAGGAGCGCGTTTGATCCTATTTCTTTCACTCACGAACTTTGTGGACAAACTTTTGTCGCTTAATCTTAAAAGTCTTAAGATTCCTGGAAGGTGGAGGAAGCAGGAATCCGTCATCTTTATTGCGGAACCCTTCAATGCGGTCGCTCTTAGCCGAAATCAGTTACACTGTGACCACTTCCTTTTTAAGTCCTTTCTATTTTCTGGGTAGGTCAAGAAGGGTCTACAGACTTATTGGATTCTTTCGACTCCGGCTTTAGTCATTTTGCGAGCGCTGTTAAGTCTCAGCAGCGATTGGTCCCTAGTTTCCCGGGCATCTATGAGTCAGTGCCATACCAGGTGTTTGGGCAACGTTCCGAGTCGTTGCGGACACCTTTATCAGTGAGGGCAACCTCATTGGCACTCATATTAAAGCACTTCGTGCAGCATCCAATTACCATCAACTTACACCTAGAAAGTGGCGCGTTGTTAGAAGGAGGGGAAATTAAATATGCGCAGAGAGCGCTCAGTCCCTAGAGTATTTTATATGCTTCACTTTGAACTTTTTCATAGCATATTAGGTGAATTCACTTCTTTGTTCGGTGTAGTTGATGATTTAAAAAGGAAAAGAAATAGGTGGGGATTAGGTCCGAGAGTGGGTGTTTGTATTAGTGTATTTTGTTCGATGATCAGTTGGTGGATTTTTTTGGTAAATGTGAAAGATTCTGCAGTCGCTAATTTTACTTCGGTATTTTTCATTGTATTCACGCAGTTATTTCTTCCCGGGGTGAATTTACGTTGATAAGTGATAATTGAAACGGTCCTCGTTATAGCTGGTAGCATTTGTTGTAGCCCTCATAGTTAGTAAATATTTAACAGGAGACGTTTAATTTCGTTAGAAACATCGGATTATGCTCTTTTCGAAGATGCTCATTTATGTTTGTATGGTCGTTCGTTTAAAGCAAGAGATCGCCGGCTTAAATTGTCTATTTTAGCTCACTCTCGGAGTAGCATAGTGATGATATTGGTTGCAAATTCCTTTCAGGAGCAAAGAAATGAGATGGTAGGGTTTGAATGTTTTAATCATGAAGACGAGTTCTATTTTTATCAGAGGATGCGATGGTGGTTCATGTATTCTGTGGAAATTTTGAATTGGAATAAGCGCTCCTAGGAGGAATCGAGCGGTTCCTGTTTTCTTGGTTAAAAGGGATCAGCCCTGTCTTAGAAGCCAGCTTGGGCTCACTGGACTTTTCATAGAGGCTAGTACGTGATTTCGAACTAACTAAATAGCGTTAAGGTCGATCCAGTAGAAGATGAGCGTCTGGCGACTTTCGTAGTGGCTAGCCATCGCAGACATCATCCCGATGTGGATCAAGCTGAGAGTGAAGAAAGTCAGCAGGTGAATAATAAATTCCGATTTTTCTGTCCAAGCGAATCGGCCTGTTTTAAATCGGCTTGAGTTTTTCAACCAACTTAAGTTCTGCCCTTTCCGTTCCTTTATCCTTCTGCCGTCCATCAAACCACATTGCTGCTCGTTGAATTTATTTTGATGCTTTTACGGATACGCTTCTTCCAGGCTTCGTTTTGAGCACTCATTATTCTTTCTTTGATCCATGATTGTTTCTGTTTTAGAAATGAGAGTGGTTTATTAGTAAAGTGATGTTGCTTAATTGCATATATGTTCCGTCCTAAGCGGGTGTATTTAATTCACATTAGTCATTGAGGGTGTATGAAAAGTGGGCATCTTTTTTGGGAATATTTCTCAACAAGCGTGAGGCGAAGAGAATTTATTGAGGAACCTTTAGTTAAAGCAGAAAATAATAGAGTAAAAGGTGGCAACTTTTAATCTTCGGATGTTTCGAGTAGTGAAGTCTGGAGAGATCTGGACAAACTTCGACAGCGTCGACCTCGAGTGACGGCAGAATCTGTAACAAAAGATGTTGTTGCAAAATTTTTCTAGGTATAGGCCGACACTTATGGTGTTTGATGTCTTAGTTGTACATTTAACGTTATACTCATGCCAAGATAATTTATATTTAAAATGTGTTAGAAGAGATTGTTTTCTTTCAGTTGGAGAGGGAAAGTAATTCGTCTATCGAAGTAATTCCGCAGTCACTGCTACGTAAATATCTAATGTACGCTCGTGAAAATATTCATCCGAAGCTGGATCATATGCCACAAGAAAAGATCTCAAAGGTTTTTGCCGAGATGCGCAAAGAATCTCTGGTAAGCTGATTCATTTCTTTTGTAGTTTTATTCTTGTTTTTTATGATGCATCTCTATAACTTCAGTTTTTAACGTATCCGTTTTTTTTTTCTGCAGAGTAGCACATATTTTTAAACGTTGCCTCCAGATAGTGATAGGAAATCTGCCGAAATGTTTCTAATGTGGAAACGTATATTTGATTCTGTAATGAGGACTTTGCGAACCGATATAAGCGCTGCGTTACGAAATGTTTAGAATTTTTATTGCATACCGTTTAGTTGTATTGCATTATATATTGTTTCAAGTTGAAGATGGGCGTCGACTGCTACGTTTCAGGCGACTGGTTCGGTAGCGATAACAGTACGTCACGTCGAATCGATGATTCGATTGTCGGAGGCACATGCGAAAATGCATTTACGTTCATACGTATCCGATGATGATGTGAACATGGCGATCCGCGTGATGTTGGAGTCGTTTATCAGCACACAAAAAGCGTCAGTCACCCGGCAAATGACAAGAGTATATATTTAAAAGCATCACTTTATTTGTCACGCATGAGAAAAATTTGTTGGTTTTTTTAGGGAACGGGAAGTTAAAATGTAGTGGAGTTTCTTTTCAGTAAAACGCGTACTGTGGTAATGGTGGTATTAGTGTTTGTAGGATTTGGGTGAGCAACTGCTTACTCAGTGAGTAGCTATATTTTGTATCGTCGATGTCTTTTTATAATTTTTCGCCCGGTGGCGTTCAAGGTTGTGACAGGAAATCTTTCGGAGCTTTTTCTCACAACGGGTTTTAATTTTCAGTCGTTCTCGAGGTATTTGAACGTGAACCGCGACAACAATGAACTGCTATTGTTTGTGTTGAAGCAGCTGGTGAAAGAGCAGATCCATTACGAGCATGGACGTCATAAGAAGGTCGATCTGTCTACAGTTGCTGTACCGGAGGCTGATTTCGTTGATAGGGTATGTGTCATTGTGTGATTCATGGAGGTTTTTTGTTATGAATTTTAAGACCTTCAGTTGGCTTAGAGAGGGGTTTTTACTTGAAAAGCAAAAGACGTTAAGATTTTGTCGTTTCACGCGTCAGAGGCGTGGTCCCACGTCTTTCAAGTAATTGCTTCTCGATAGGGCGAAGTCGGCTTACTGAGTTGAAATTTGATTCAATTTGTTGTATTATAATAATAATTCGATGTTGCGAGCAGAATGGAAGACAGTGAGTATATGAAGAATTTTCAGAAAACGCTCAGTTTTTGAAGCGGATGATTTTTTTTAAAGCTTCGTGGAATGGAAGAACTTGAGCTTCCGCCGTTTTTTGCGAGTTGTCTGGAGAAACATTCGTATTTCATCAGTGGGATTTTTCATCTAGTAGGGATTTTTCTCTTCTCACAAGCTTGTAGATAAAAATCAGAGGGTGTTCTGGTTATCCTTCGTATTTGTGTCAGGTCTGCCTCCTTTGAAATGTAGTCTTCTTTTCAAGGGAGTCTTGTATTCATAAAAACAACGTTAAACGTATAGAATTTTCAAGCAAATAACGATTAATAGTAGGGCATTATGCTACCGATGCAGTGTTAACGTTATGAAGGCCATTCACTGATATTAAGGTTTTGCTATCTTCTTACCTTAGCAGTCACATGGGGTAAGAGCGGGTTGTAAGTAAAAGTGGAATTTGCAGACGAAGGTTATAAACTACTGCACATGGTTTTATGCTTTTATTCCATGGTAAGATCTGTACTATTTTCAGGCACACCGTCTTCGAATCGAGAATGTAAAGCCGTTTTATCAGAGTCGATACTTTACAGCGAATAATTTCACCTATGATCCAAAGCGGAAATTAATTGTGCAGATAATGTATTAAAGTATCGGATCTACTTTGGACCGTTTAACTCAACTGGAGGAGGACAGACTCAAGGAAGGATCTGTGGACATTTTTCGTTTAGCGCTTTTTCTTGCTGAGTAAGTTGCATATTACCATAAGATTTTATGAGATTTCCGTTGTTTATTTATTTGTCCACAACAACTGTATTTTTTCTGTTTTTTCTCTGGATTTTTTTTTCACCGAGCGGAGCCTTTCATATATTACGCAGTTGCGAACTTATGAGGACTAAACACAGAGATCTAAACTGATCGTCCAAACATGGTTAGAGACTTTTTCCTATAGAGTTGATCGTTGCACTTTTATTTTTTTAGATCAGATCGCTCTAAGTTCTGTACAGTTATCGATGTTTGTTGGTGTAGTTCATGAAACGTTTTCTTCATTTAGAATTTGTATTTATACTTTATTATGTCATTCATCGCATACTATTTACGTTTATAAACTCTCCTTCTGTTGATTGGATTGGAGTATTCCATTTCTTAACGCACCGTTTGCGTGGATATGATCTGTTGATTATGAGCTGAGAACGTTCCATTCATCGTGGAGTGTGTAGGAATATTTATATCGTTTCTTTAATTTCGGTAGAAATGGTAAATTCTGAAATTGTGGTCCCAGTGTGAGAAAGAAACGCTTTTGTTCACCATGTCACTCTTTAGGCCGATGGCGTCAGTGAGATTTAAAAAGCATAGGTATTGGTGGGTGAGGGAATGATCCTCTATTCACTGCGATGCATCATTTCATTTTATTGCTCGAACTCTTTTTGTGTTGTTTTACCAGTTTTCCTCGCCTTGTTCTTTGACTTCATGTCCTATCTACGTTGCTTTGCTCATGTGACTTTTATTTCATTTCGTGCTTTGTTATGTTCTTTTTTTCAGTATAAAATCGCCTTTTGCACACGGCTGTATCGTGAAATAAAGGTATACGGCATTAAATGGATATGATTGGTTACTGTTGCCACATTTAATTGGCCATATTATACGTTGGTACTTAAAAGGTTGTAGGAATAGGGGGAAGAATAACGCTGTCGTCTAGTCTCGTTTTTCTATATATGATGACCTTTAACGACTACGCAGGTACTCAGCTGTCAAACGTGGTCAGTTTTGTTCAGTGCACGTTTTCTTCACTAGCTTGATCAGCCTTGCCATCGGGCATTTGTTTGCCTTGTAACGGTATTCGTGGTAAACTGTGTAAGATGTTTCACTGTTTAGAGCAGTCGACCACACAGTACAGTTTATGTGGTCGTCAAGTACGGCTGTGGTATTTGCTGTAATTGACTCAACCAAATCCTCAATTGTGTCCACGAGTTCCCTTCCTAAAATCATATTGCAGTGAATAAATCCATTTCATGAGAGAAGCGTCATTCGAGATAATGAAGAATGATGCTCGACAACAAGGGGTTTGAGCTGGAGCTTTAAATTGCATCTATCCGTCCTCAAAGTCGCACTAACAGATCGTATCTTCACTATGGTTGGGCGGTAACAGCGGTCGGTTGTTGGGGTTTTCTACAGATTTGTAATTGGGAATGACACTATAAGAGTATGTAGCAGTTTGTGTAAAAGGTCGTAAGGACGGATGGTTGATAAATGAGTGATGAACAAAGGACAAGTGGTAGAAATATCAGCACAGCAAACTTGATATAAAGAGTTTTTGAGGTGCGCGAAATTATGCCGAGATATTCAGGTGGTGGGTAAACTCTGCAGAATTGAGTAACTAGTAAGCAGATATACTAAGTGAGCTAGTCGGTGGGTCCAGTACCAAATACGCAGATAAGTAGATGTACGAGCAAGGTAAGGTTGGACAGGTAGATGAGCGAGTGCTCAGATGTAGTGTTATTAATATTGAAATTTATTTGTTGGCTTAGGAAAGAAATTGTCGGTAAGGGCTTCTCGACATGTATAGTGGGCGTTTGCGACTGAAATATGATAGTGACCTCAATAAGGCAATAATATCCCTATCATTTCCTCAGATTTTGGCTTATTTTATAGATTTTCCTAGTTTTTTCCTAAATTTTGGAGAGGTTTTCTGTTAATCATGGAGGTCAGTTATTTTATTGGTTAAGTTCATTTCAGTTTATCTCATTATGGGAATCGTTGGAAGTAATCTAAAAAAAATTTTTTTGACCACAAATATTCATCCACTGAGGGTGAATGAATTATATATGACGCCTACTATACATATATGTATTTGCGAAGTGCACTTTACATTTCTTATGAACAGTACGCAGTGATGAGGGGACATCACGATCATTGGATTTTCATTTCAATTATGTATAAGTAACGCTGATCGAAGTTAGAGATGATGGACGATCACAGAGTGGTGACGTGGAAGATTTGTGAAATCGAGCTGCAAGTCCTTTCGCCTCTCCCATATCGCCATATTCTCTGGTAGCTTGCTTCTGCCGACTAACAAGAAATCACTGAAGTGAAACACTTCAGTGAATTCTTGTTAGTCGTTCGTTTTTACTCATGCTGATTGCGTATTTCTTTACTAGTTATGATTTTATTGTTTTGTGCTGTCAGTGCTTGTTTATAATTTTTCATTTCGGGCAATTTGAGTTTCTTCCACGTTGAGCTGCTTTTTGTTTTATTTCAGTCTTCATTTTAAATTCTAATTGTTCTTCAACTTAGCATTCATTGTTCAACTTCGACAAATCCGCTTGCAGTTCACGCTTTCAAGCTTATTCTCACTCCTTGACTTGAATTAGCTGCTTGGAAAGTCCTGAAGCGACTAAGTCATTTGTGTGCTGACTGGAGTGCTGTATGATACGATGGCGTCTAATTATTTACCTATTGCAACGATTTTTGTTGTTTTCCGAGCTGTGCATTCTCGTCTGTTGTCGAGAGACGAGCAGATACTAAGTTTTTTTTTAGAGATGATATTTCTATATTTAAGCTTATGCGCACATTTAAACAACGGAGCGATTTTGTTCATGGTAATCGCTTAAAAGTTGATGTTTTTAAAATAAATTACAGTTCCTTCCTATATTCAAATTATTGGTTGCCATAACTCATCTAAGAGTTGAATTTACGGTTCGATTTGTATAGATGTTTCCTGCTTTCATGAATGTAGATGCATTAAAAAGTGGATAATTTTATGAGTCTCGCGTTCATGTATATCCACATTTTTGAGTGAGTTCAGTTACAATTTTCAAGGACCTTCCACGCTTTTCTGAATGTTTATTAAGCACTTATGATATCGGCATTGTAGTCTCTTACTTTCCTTTTTCCCTTTTCCGCCTTTTTTACGTTCTTTTCCTGTGAAGCTACGTAAGGCATTTGATGTTGCAGTGCGAGTCCGCTCTTCGAAGAAATTCGTTATGGCTATTATCGTTCCGATTTAGATTTTATTGAGGGTTTACTTGAATCGACAAAGCATTCATTACGAATGCCTTTTCATATCACCACCTCCATACCACTACCACATTTAGTGAGGTAGTGTGAAGGTTGCCTATCGGATACCTCTCCAGATCACTAACACTTCCGTTTAGTTGAAGTTGTGAGGTAGCGTGAAGATGAGGGCTTAGGCTCGTCTCCTGCCCGTCCGATACTGACGAGTTGATTCATCGTTGTTGCTAGTAACTTGCTCTACCGTTCGCGTCCCGATGAGACAGACCACTGGTCGGAACGATTTGGTAGGACAAAGCCAGAGGGTTTGCTCGGAGCCCTCTTATAACCCACCTCGCACTTAGCAAAACTAAACGATGAAAGCATTTCCTGCTGACTTTGGAAAAATTTTTTCAAATTGTTGATGCAAAATGAGAGTTTAGGTGTCAAGAGTCTGTCTTCACTGCATAAGACCATTTTTTTCACCTTAGTATCGCCGCATATGAAATGATACTTAAAATGCTTGTTGTTAGTGCTTAAATGATTAAAATCGAATTAAGTAAGGTTGCTGAAGTTGGAATGTTTGAGGGTTTATTGCCTGAAGTAAAAATATTCGCAGCAAGCGAAAACATTGGCACAGTTGTTTGATGACGAAGGAGATATGAAAAAAGTTGAAGTACCAACGATGTTTTGAAATTTTCCGTCAGCACTAGCTGCAGTTCTTTTTCTTATTTTTTCCTCATAGGATTGAATTTTTCTATGCACTGTGACATCGTTACTAGTCTGTTGCATCGCTTTATGCAGAATTCGTCCCTTCATTAACCTGAATTTCTCTTAGTCTCTCACTCATTTGCTATCGTTCTGAATGAAGTTCCTGTGTTGTATATACAATGTGAGTTTAGTTTCGCCCATCCTTGCCCTACTTCAAACAGTCATTCTGCACAGAAGCGGTAGAGGATGGGACTGTGTCTGGGAATTCAGTACAACAGGATACCGTGACATCTTTGGTAGCGTATTGCGTAAATGAAAACCTTTGACGGTTTTTAATAGACCATGCATCTGTCATCAAGTCCATCGTGTCAATTATTGAATGAACAAGAAAGGTATCCAGCCGAATTCCTCTCAAACACTATTCCGAACTCTCAGGTGCGGGAATTATGATCGAACGGTATCTACTTGTGTCACCTCATATTTTCAGTTTCCTTGTACTTCATTTCCATAATGATCCGGAATAGTAACTTATATTGATACGTTGAAACTTTCCACCTTATCTTGCTGAGCAACTGCTCAGGTGCGACAAATGTTTTCTCCAACGGAGAGTACACTTGCTCAGTCTTGTAAGAAACGTTGTTGTTTGATTGTAAGAAACGCTAACATTGTTTGATTCAAGAATCGACTGAAAGGCCAGTCTAATCTGTCACTATCATGGCTTCGCTTCTCCATTTGCTTGCTGATGTGTCACGAAATCGACAACGTTGTATCACTGCAACTTTCGCTCCGTTTGTTTTCCTCGAAATGACTTCTTTATGACAGGTTCCACATCGCATTGATTTTTCGCGCTTAACATGTGGAAAGTTCAGATTGGTAGATTTACTAGCATAGATGGAGAGTAGGAATCTCTAAATGCTAGTGCTTCAATTGTGACATATGGAGGGCGATTGTAAGAAATCAGAGAGAAAAGTTTATAAGCTGTAAGTTATACGAAATTATCCCTTAGTGACAGCTAGCTAGTAACCAACTTGCGGTTGCATTATTGAGATCATAGTAATGTTGCAGGCCGAATTTGTGGACGAGTAAACAGTGTTGCTGAACTCTTTAAGTAATTGAAACTCTCGCCATTAACGATCTTCGAAGTGATCCTATAATGAAGTCTAATATGGTTAAGATGTCTTTCGCTATGGGAATCCACAAGACGAAAGTAGTAGGTTCGTTAGTACAGTGTTTCCGTACTTTGAAAAAGAGCTACCATATTGCCTTCCTCTTTCCCTGAGATCCGTTTTGCTGACGTTTTCATGTCTATATCGACTGAGATCAACGTGGAGCTTTGTGGCTTTCGAGGAATTCCACAGGGATGCAACTGCTCCTTACGCAAGCGGGAATGCCAAGTGATTTAAGTATGTGATGCTCATGAAGTTTTTATTCGTTTCTCGTGGCAATGGTTGGAATCCAGTTTTCTTTTTCCGTTACAGCAATACATGGGGCACTATGTTCAGCAATCATCATGTCCTCCACTTGCTGACAGTTTAAGCTGTCGGAGTATGAAGCTTCGTTCTCGTTCCTTGGAGGTCACCAAGAACAATGCATAAATCCAAAGATATATAGGCGTTTTCTCATCGTTTTATATATGTTTTCATCTTTGAGAGTTATTCGTCAGTCTATGTTCTTAGTTAATTAATGCGAAGCCAGTTGAGGTATATCTCCGTTTCCTTGATTGCCTTCTGCAATATTCTCTTTTACCTGATAGATCCTGTCGTTTTCGCTTCATTTCATAGACGCAGAGCTTCTCTTCTTTCACATAACGTCACCTGTTAGGCATAATGATACCTGAGCAGATATTTGTTATCCCGGCTGGCTTTTTCAATATGTATTTGCGGTGATGGAGTGGAGATTGCTTCTGACGTCAAACTTTTTACGTATGTCCTGCAATAGTGTTGAGCTTTTATGTAAAAACATAGCAACGTGAGCATTTCTGAACGCTTTCCACGGGCACTGATGCATGCCTTCATGTCGGCACATTTTAATTTTGCTTGACTCCATCTCTGCAATAAGATTTCCTTCCTCTTTCTACCTTTATTTCTCTCACTTTCATACATAATTTACCTCTTTCGACATTTTTCAAATCCATCAAATTTCTCTGCATCGTGCGCTTGTTTATCTCCTTCGCCGTCGAAAGGCATAGGTGAGCGAAAGTAAGGAGCATTTCCGTGTGCGCGCGGTCGATACTTTATCATTTTCCTCCAACAAAACATTTGTAGGGGATGTTTCCATCGGTGAATTCGATTGCGAATGCAGATTCTACTGAGGACCGCTTTCCCTATTCGAATCTGTTTGTCACATCATCGTTTTCCCCTCCCTCCCTCTTCATTTTTCCGTCAAATTGTTATAGATATAACGTTGTGGTGTGCTTCTTTAATTTAACGAAGTTTTGATTTATGCGGCTGTAGAATTGAATGAAGTAATTCTTCACTGATGCTCTTAAACAGGTAATTTGTTGATCTTAGGTATCACGCCCTTTTCCTCCCCAGGTAAAATGTCAAGAAATTAGAGCCGATGAAATTAACTTGAAGTATGCAGCGACGTTAATGTGCGTATGAATTTAAAACGGTGCATATTTGCCTGTGGAACGTTCGGTATAATGTGTTCATGAATGAACCACGGAGGGTTCGTCATGGATTTTGTTCTACTGTCAGCTTGAGGATGGGGAAATATTCCTATAAGGAGAGGGAAGTGATGCGCATGATTCCTATAAGGAGAGGGAAGTGATGCGCATGTCTTGTGATCGGTTACTTGAGCAACCATGCGGAAGATTTGACATCCTTCCAGTAAGTCAATTCCACTCGTCATTTGTCCTATGGGACGGGACTATAGAGAAGTGTACCATTGAAATAACCTGCAGTCACAGTGCAGAATGTGCCATAAAATATTTCGATGAGCTTCCGACTAATGACTTGAACACACTAAATGTATTTTTAGCAGATTAAAGTTAAACGTTCATCTTGAGTGTTTCTTCTGCAGCTAACTGAGATCTTCATCAGCTTTCGTCACAGCACTCCTCCTCCTCCCCCTTCCTTTCCTCATCTATCCCTGTCTGCCTGCTCTTACTTTTACTTCACTTCATTTGAAGTATTTTTGCTCCTCAAGTTCTTTGCGGGCTTCAGCTGCCGAACTTTTCTCTGGCTCTGTCTCTGTCCGTCTTTCTGTTTGTCTCACTCTCTCAGAATACGTCGTTGGTATCTTTCCCTTTTCATTTATTAGCCGCTGTGAATACTGTCTTTTCTGGAGCCCTTATTCGAAAGTTGATCTTTGTGAAGAGCTAACCCTCCGCCTCGGCTGCAGTCGTACGCGATACGTTCCAAGACTGACATCTGCGTCAATGTGATCGCTGACGAAGCAAGAAGGAACGAAATTGCAGTAACATCTAATGCTTCCACGTCATGCTCAAATACGTTTTTGAATAAGCGGTTTATAGAAGTGTTCACTTCCTCCGCGAAAAGCCGATCGAATCTCTGGATTTTTTGTTTTCTTTGCTAGACTATCTCACTTCCAACCATACTCTTTGGCAGTAATCATTTAGGTATATCAATCTGCTGCAAATTTGCTGGTTTCTGGATGTTGGCTGTTCTACGTAAGCGTGATTAGAATTTCTGACAGATTATATGGAATTTTCAGTCGAACTTATCTGTATTGGTAGATTGAAGATGGAGACCTGCATGGAGAATAGACCTTAAAATGCGATTTTTTTTTCGCTTTGACCTTGAGTTGTTTTCTAAGGGTTCGATAAGAAGGGAACAACTGAGGTGTGATGCAGCTTATTGGTAGTGAGGAACTCGTTTAACTATCCGCTCATCGCGGTTCCTTGTCAGCTCACGAAAAATTTCTCGATAGGATGTTGCTCCCATGCTTTGAAAGCGACCGAGAATAGAATGGGTGGAAAGCGCGTGCCAAGTGCTATCGCGAAGTGCACTTTTTATCCTAGTTGAGAGAGACGAGCCGCTATTCAAAAGACAGTGAAGAACAATTGCGCAGGTTGTTCAGCCGACGCTCTACAGTGTTACTTGAAAATTTGTCGCTGAGCATTTCTGATCAGTTATGCATGAAGATTTGTATATGCAGTTGAGTCGTTTATGTTGAGTGGTGCTGATTTGCGAGAAATTCGGTTGAAAAGAACTCGAGTATAATTGATTGAACGATTGACTGACTGCACATTATTAATTTCTCCTCTTATGTTTCAGGACTCGCATGGATTGGTGAACAGACAAACCGGAACCTGCACTCACAAATAGGTTCACTTCAAGTTAATCCACTCTTGAGCGAGCGAACAAAGCATCAGTCTGGATTGAATGAAGCAACCTCTTTCCAGGGATCGAGCTTTTTTTCTGGATAATGAAGGAAGGTGAGTTTGAACGTAGATTCGACCATAGAGGATCGCGAAAGGAATACGGATAATGAATAATATGCCAAATGAGTTGACGAAGCTTGCTATCATTTATTGAGCATGAATAAACTGTTGAAATTCTTTTAAATTTCCATCGGTGGATTATGTTCAGCACTTCCGAAATGAAGCACTGTAAATCCTCACATTCATTTTTGTATAACAGTTCGTGGCCGAGATAGTTTTGTTGCCGTTTAAATTTGTTGTTGTAATTACGGATATCGTCATCAACGTTTTAAATTTATTGCAGCTGTCGTTTGATGCTCCGTAAAAATCCAGTGCTCATATATTTTCTTTGCTAATATTTCTTGTCTCTCTGTTAATCTCGTTCTGTGGTTGTCAAAAGTGATGAGTTCTTTGAGGCCCATAGCTATTTTTTGAATACATTTTTGACAGTGTTCATTCTTTTCTTCCAAGTTTTGTCGTTTCGCTTCGGCTGTTCTTGGCGCCTCGTTTCTGATCTCATTTTTCCCATTATTCATCTCGTGTCAGTTCGCTGCGGAAGATGTTTTCCGCCAGCATTTTCATCATTCCTTTATAACGTGCTCAATGTTCACACATTTACTGACAATGTGTTATGTTGACAAGTGCGCATTGTTAATTCGTTGATGTTGTTTTGTCGTTTTCGTTCCCACGAAGCCATGCTTCTTGGTGAGAACACCAAAACACTGCTTCATATTGAAACGGTTACTCAGTTCCGCTATATTCCCTATTTCTGCTTTGTCACGTAAAGAAACCAAGACAAAATTTGGAGAGGATATACTTTTCTTTAAAGGAAAGCATAAAAAAGGCAGCTGTTTGTCGATGAAGTAACATCCACGTTCTGCACTCTTCCGTATTTTATCTGTCAAGGAATCGTCGTTCAAATAGCCTCCTTAAATACGCGCTGATATCTGTATGGTCGAAAGGATTCATTTCTATTAGAAGCAAAAGAGGAAAGGTGGGAGAGGGGAAGGAAGTGGATGGATGGAGTGTTCATATGGTTGTTTGCCAAAGTAAGCGGAGGCTGTAACCAAGATCAAGCACTGTCTGATTAATGGACAGTTGAGGGTGGGTTTGCCTTTTCCTGGACCTTGGCTGTATTAAGGCAACTGCGCAAACCAAATTTCCCATCCGATCTGCAAGTAGTTATGTGCTGAAGTGGGTGCTGGCACTGATTCTAGACGTTATTATAGCCAGAATTGAATCGCAAGCTAATGTTTTAATTTTTTGCAGAAATGATCAAGTTCCAACCGCTTCAAAGGTCTGGGCGATTTTCGCAATCACAGGTGTATAAGGTACACATCTCTAATTGGTCGTTTAGTTTAACGCTTCAATTTCATCCGAGAACGCCACTGTTTTAGAGGTAATTACAGTGAAATTTACGTTAAATCGTATACTTGCCAGATGATCTGGCCGATTGTTGTAACGCAGTATTTTATATTTTTCGATTAAGTATCACATTCTGCCGTTGAATGGTCCAACGACGATAAATGCAAGCCTCGTAGCCGTTTGAATTATGAATTTCTGCAAATTGAAGAAATGCGAATTTCTGCAATATTATATACGAAATAACCGATATTCTTAATGAAATAAGTTTGAGCAAATGATTTTAAAAAGTTCGGATTCCGGTGAGATTTAAGGGTGTTTGTTTTTTAACATTCTAAGAAATGCTCTGAGGAACCTGAGTTTCGGTACTTGCTGCTGAATGGAAATGAAAGAGAAGAGATATTTCGTGTTATTAGCATATGCGGCTAGCTACGTTAATTGCGGTCAGTGGGAAAGTGGGTGGAACTTGTCCCATTTCAACCGTTCTCTTACAAACCATCCAAATTCAAACCCTCCTCTTCAAGCTCCAGTCATCGCATTTGTGGCCCTTCTTTCTTTGTTTACCAAGAGAAATAAACAAACGTGTTCAGCGATTGACAAAAATCGAACGCAGTTGTTCACGTTGGACAGGAATGTCGATACGCATTGTTTGCGTCTGAAATGTGTTAGATGACCTCAACAAGTCCCTCTTAGTCACGAATTCCTGCTTATTTTGTAAATTTTCAAGATTGTTGGCCAAATTCGACGGAGATTTCCCATTAGTCATAGAGATTAGTTGTTTTATACGTTCAGTTCATTTTATGATGTATTATGAAAGTCGTCTGAAATATTACTAAAAAAATCCTGACTGAAAGCGCAGCTCAACCGTGGAGGATGAAACTGTTATCAGTGTTGCCAGATTAGAGAATTTCGACTTATTTTTATTCATTTTGATGTTAACTCCATTGTACTTGTAAGTGCACTGCTGTATTTATCTTCTTAGTGTATCTGCTCATCGACTATTTATACGACTAAATAAGTAGAAATAATAATAAATTAAGGCCAAAATCGAAAGAAATTACATTTATAGGTTTAAAAAATAAAAAGAGATGTGTAAGCATTTTGAATGTACTCCTAAATTCGACATTCCAGAATTCATACTTTTCGTTTTGAAAAGATTTTAGCATTTTACCTTCTCGGAAGAAGTCGCCATATTGAAATCTCTCCATTGATTGCTAATGAATATAGATATGAATTATGCCAACGAAAATCTACCACTTGTTCAGTGTCGGGAAATTGCAGCTCATGTGTGTTATGTCTGGAAATCATTTTTTTTCTTATTATTCTTTTTATTATGATTATAATTCATTTATTGCAATTAAATATCATTTACAATGATTTCTTCCATTGGCTATTTTTGCGTCGAATGGCAAACTACCCGCCTCAACCTTCCGAGTTCAAGCTACATTTCGTATCAACGAATAGCCGAACAGCAAGCACTGATAAGGGGGGGTACCATGGCTGTTAGATTTTCACAACAGTATAAATAACTAATATTGATGGAAGTTAGAGACAATGGACAATCACAGAATGATGACGTGGAAGATTTGTGACATCGAGCTGCAAATCCCTTTGCCTCTCCCATATCGCCATATTCTCCGGTAGCTTGATTCTGCCATGTTTCACTTTAGTGAATTCTTGTTAGTCGTTCGTTATTACTCATACTGATTGCATATTTCTTTACTAGTTATGATTTTATTGTTTTGTGCTGTCAGTGCTTGTTTATAATTTTTCATTTCGGGCAATTTGAGTTTCTTCCACGTTGAGCTGCTTTTTGTTTTATTTCAGTCTTCATTTTAATTTCTATCTGATCCTCAACATAATGCTGATTCGTTGACTTAGTGATTCCATTAGGCGAGATCCGAAATGCTTCTCATATGTCTTCTAAGTGCGAATACGATTTATGTACCTTTTTCTGTTGGTGAATGAATACATGCCCTATTCCCTAATTTGCGTTGAATGAATTCGTAGAATTGGACGTATGCGGTACATGTTCGGCTGAATTATAGGTAGCTGATTGAATTATAACTGACCTTTTGGATTTGCTACTAGGCAGCGATTCTACGTTGATAGTTAACACTGATTGCCATGCGGCTTTAATACGGTTCTAGAATACAACCTGACTGAAGCGTTATTACAGGATTTCGGCAACTTAATAACCAATGAGCTTATTATTATTTAAATTCGATTCATAATTGCAATGAGGTTTACAGCTTACCCACATAGACGCCGAAGCTTATGTAGGGACAGGAGGGAAGGAGTGGAGAGATGACGTTTATTTCGTTTTCCTTTCGGAGGCAGAGTCAGGTTTCAAAACATCAGTGAGGGAATAGATCACTGGACAGTAAAATATAGCTGACTGAAAATGTTTGTGACAGGCACATCGGACAACAGGTGCGGCAAAAGCAAGACTGGAAACAGGAGAGGGGATGGGGAGGAGGGGGGAGGAAGGCTCACTGCCTTCACTTTTCACTCCTTAAATACACAGTTGGCATCCACCCGATCCTGAGCGTGAATTAACGCTCACTGTTTTTTCCACAAATTTATGAGAGTAAAATTACGCTCCTAAATATGCATTATCATATTCACTTACATTATTCATGAGATTCTTATGATGCTCAGATTCCATATGATCCTGTATTTTTTATAGTGCAACCTCATATTCTTCTTTGTCAAGGGATATGGATCAAGACAGACATTGTGGCGTTATTTGTATCGAAATCATCGAGTGACAACGATAGTAGAATTCCGATCGTAATAGAGGTGGAAGTAGGGCAGGATTGAAAAGCATCGGGCATGTGTATGCTCTCCAGGATGTGTAAAAAGTGAGAACATGAATGCAGTAGAGGACATGAATATGTCATGTTCGAAGTAAGTAACCTTTTTTTTTAAATTTAGCGCCCTCAGATATTCCCGTCCATCAGATAGCCCACTATTTCCAGTAATTCTAAGTGCAATTTCGTTTACTTTTCTTGTTCGATCTTGAAATACAATACTTCAATCTTAACAGCGAGCAGGTTATAGACATTATGAATGAAGTGGTTATTTGCGAAATGCATTATCCTAACTTGATGTGGCATTTTATGTATGAAAGTTATTGCTTGAAAATTTTTTCAACAACAATTCCGACAAAATCGAATAAGTGAAACAGTTGAGAGTACTGGAAATGATGCAATATAAAATGTTATACTTTTCTAATGAGAGTGAATAACGGCAAGCTGAAGGAACTAGTTTTACCTGGGCTCGTCATAACGCCAAAGTTCAGCTTTCAATAATTTGCGTCGAAAAATTATGTAATTATTATCGTTAAGTGGAATTATTTTATCGGTATTGGTAAACTGCAAAAAGAAAATAATTGAGAAGTGGAAAATCAACTTTCATAAAATAGGCGTATGCGGAAAATTCTTCTGAAATTCTACAATTTTCGATCTTATTCAACAGATTCATTTCTCATCAATGGCTATGAAAAATTGCTAGCCGAAAATGAGTTCATCGAAACGTTTCTGATGGTAGATTTTCCAAGGTAACATATGGGATACTTTAAAGATTTCGTATACAATACCCTCCTGGAAATTGATCGGATTATCCGGCTAGAAGAAAAAAAAACTCGAAAACATTTTTAACACTTTCATCACTTTGAACAGATCGCTATAGGTTGTTAAAAGTAAATTACAGCGATAGGGAGCAAATATCCTACGGTTGTTTGATTAATTAAATGATCGATAGTTCAAGTCGTCTTTTTTGCTGTTCCTAATTGTTTTTAGAGCTTTTTTGACCTTTTTTTGTTCAAAGATTAAAGGTCCTTGAGGTGATTGATGAATGAAAGGCTCGAGCAAGTGTTCGATGACTTATTTCTTTGATTAGCTGAAATATTTAACAAAACGGTCTCTTCCATCTGTTCAGCTTGCGCCATCTTATTGGTTTGGACATATGCGACGATTTTTAATAGATATTGGGACGGATTTAATGATCTACCGTTTCAAGCTCATCTTTTATTTGTAAAAAAATAGGTCGAACCTCTTTATCCGTTTCCATGAACTCGAACTCGCTAGAATCTTTATAGCAGCAGATTATAGCGCTCGTTTCTGTGAGGAAATAGAAATAATTCTTGGAGATACAGCAGTGAAATATATGAGTTCCTAAACCAAGAGGCATCCAGCCGATCCTTCAACATTAAGCAATTTTCTTATGCTTGATTGAGAATAATTAGTTGATAATAACTTTTCATTTTTTCTCGATGATAAGAAGATAACAGGAAGTGATAATTTCTAGTAACGGGGTATTCTTTTAGAAATTAATTCGGAGAGGCAAATAGGATTTAAGAAGTTCCTCTCTACTAATAAATAATCGGTGCAGCTATTAAAAAAATATTTTTGTGTATTTTTTCTCGTTTGGGTTTTTGTTGAGTATCATTAAAGTATAAGGTATAGCTCAATTTAGCTGTCTACATCAATGTCGGATTTTCAGGAAAAACCTTTTTTTTCTCATTCATAGGAGAAGGAAAATTTGAAAAATTCATTTATTTCAGTGGAGGTGAAGTTCTTTGTCCCCAAATATAATCGAGTTTTGCTCTAACGATTATTTGAGTGCTTTGTTTAGGATGGTTTTTTCTCGCCGTAATTTTACCAATAGCCATGAAACTTACCTTTGATAACTTTTGTCCAACACCTACAATGCTCTACTACTGAGTTGTTCTTATCTATTCAGTTAGCCTCGAGTCTATTTTATCAGTAAGGATATCGTGTACGAACTTCTCATATTTTTTTTATACCTACCTTCTCGACAATTTACCACACGTTGGTCGCTGCCATATACAACCATCTGCTGTTATCCATGTAATATTTTTTTCACATATTTTTGCACTGATAACATTTTCCTTTACTCTGAAAATTTCCCTATAAATTTATAAAAATACCAAATTTTTATGTTTCGTTTTAGAATCATCGAACTTTTATTCATTGTAGATTTTGTTTGCTTTTCCTTTTGCTGTTTTCAAAAATACTAAGTTTTTTGTTGCTCATCGGAAACGAGCAGAATCTCAACTGCGAGGGAATTATTCTATTTGCGGGAAGGGCGATAGTAGCTTAATCAAAAACTATCTTGAAAAAACATAAGATCTTTGAGGATTTTGATTGTCGGATTTGAGGATTTGAGGATAAGACTGCAGCTTCGATTGTCGTCGAAAAATCAACTACGGATTATTTGTTGTGATAAAAATCGCACATCTATCATATAAGACTCCTATGATTATCTTTTATTTTTAATGTCTGTAGTCTTTTGCTTTGTTTTTTCCCACGATTTGTTCTCAAATTTACTTCATTTTTCGTCACAGGTTATCTGATGCTACTAAGGTTTGTTTTTATGATTTTTATTCCCTACTTGTTTCATTTTCCAATTTTTATGGCTTGTTTAGATGAAAAATTAGCTGGCATTACTAGCAGCAATTTCAAGCGATAGCATTTCTGAAGTGACAAAAGGTGTGAGGAAACTGTAGATTGCAAAAACAAAGCGAATCTGATTAATGACATTGGTGGATGAATAGAACTTACGTTAATGCAAGTATTATGCTGTTCTTATTCAGTTCTTGCAAAGTTATCCGAAGTCCACATGATACCTGTGAATTATTATTGTAGTTTTCCATTACTGTAGATACTTGGGTTTTTCAAGATTCTTTCTCTCCATACCGTCTCCATACCTCTCATACCACTTCTTTCTTTCTCTCCGTCCTCTATCTCCCCCACCCATTCACTTCCCTTTTGTTGTTCTACGTTATCGTCTAAGGAACATAAAAACTACAAACAAATGCGAGTACTCTTTAATCGAGCCTTAAATATAACATAATCCAACTCACAAATGAATTCGTCAATAGTTTTTGGAGTTGCAACTTCAGCACGAAAAACTTGTAAAATTTCAAAGAAATTCGGCAACTTCAGTGTTTCGAAACAAATTATGGAATTCTGATCGGCCATGAAATCGAATAGAACTTTTTCTCTCTTAAAATTTCATTACTTCCTCAAGTAAATAATTCATAAATGTTAAGTTAATGACTGAGGTAGCCTAAATTAACTAAACTGAACATATTCAGTTGCGATGCTTTTACTCATAAATTCGAAAAACTAACGGCCAGCGAATTTTCTTCTCAATATATTATTTCGAAGAGATTATGATGAAGCAGCGGTGACATTAAGTATTGATAATAGTAAATATTTCATTAGGGCAACTAATGAGCCAATATTTTGTGAAATTTTGAATGGGATCGAAAAGTGCGACACCATGTAAATGCTTAAAGTCTCATCAATAAATATAGAAAGAATTTGAGCGTATGAAATAAAAATTTGGTGAAAAATCGCCAGTCACATCACTTAGTGGTTGAATTTCGATGCTCCTCTATAACAAATGTCGATTATTACTTCAATCTATTTGAATAATGCGCATAGAATTTTAATGTTGGATTTCGTTTAATACCCTCTATCCCTCATTTACGAATAGAATATCATAAAATAAGCAAATATTTCGCTAAATATAGTTTGTTGCTGTGCTTTTTAGTTTTTAGTTTCTTGCTTAGATAACAAAGTTATTGTTCATATAAATTATATTGTAAGAAATTAAACACTACCATAATAATATTATTGATCGTCGAAAGGCAAACAATTTCATCGTCATGTTTCATATCCGTTTTCCTCACTTCCGCTTGCTGAAAGAATATATTATCAGAAAATTCCATATTTGATTTTCTATTTTACCAAAATTGGTGAAACTAGTGGTAATATATAAGTAACAATTTCTGTTGGATGAATTTCTTTCTTAAGTTTTTCTATTTTACTTTCAGTGATGTTTTACATTTAGCATTTTTTTGATCGCTTTATAATTTGTATTTCTTGAAATATAAATATTGTTTGGAAAATGGTCATTTGATGATTAGATTAAGCTAAATGGATTTGTAGTTCCGGTGGTGAAACGAGATGCACAGCAAAATGGTAAAACTAAGCAAAAGATTTCGAGGTATGCAGTGAAATGTTTTGATTGAACTGATTTTTACCTCATATTTATATGAAAATTTTTTCCAGGTTACTGGTCACTTGCGCCGTAACTTATTGCCGCCTGTGTGCTTTTCATATTCCAGCATTAAAAAATCCTGTTTTAAAGTAGCACGAATTCAATAGTTGATTCAATTTCTTCGTGTAACCTAGGGAACAAGCAGTTAAAGTAAGTGATAGAGACATAGTGTTATTGATGTGGCATTTCACTTCTGCGCCTTGAGCATTCGTGCCAATAGTATCAACGGTTGGAATATGGAAAAATCGACTAACTTGTTGAGAAAAACAAGGAAAACGCATTAGCGCTTTTCGCTGATATAATAAGGGTGACAAGTTGGTGGCGAGATAAAGCTTTATTGATGATAGGTCAAAAAATGTATTATTTCAGATTTTCCCACTGCACCACTGTTATAATTTTTACGCACGGGGCAGATCGGGGCATGTGGACATGGTATCCCAGCTTGGCTTGTTATTGTTGTTGACGACAAGCGCAACTATTTTTTCGTGCTTCCCATGCTCCCCTTCATTCTCTATGGCACATCTTTACACATATGGCAGAGTGATCCACTAGAACTGACGGGTGGTAGGTATTTTTACTCACTCTCAGTCACTCACTCACTCTCTCTCCATACTTTAATTTAGTGTAATGCTGAGGGATGTTGAATTATATTTGGTGAGTTCACATAATATGGGAAAATTATTTTAATTACCAGTAAATTTTGCAGTGTCCAAAGCTCGAGTGTGATTTCCTGTTCGCCCTCCACTAGAATCAAGAATATTTCCTGTAATAGAGATAGAGTTTATTACCCCCGAACATACACTGTTTATTCACAAGTACTTCTTCTTGAAAATCTTCCTTTAGTTGTAAATGAGCTCATTATAGAGCTGAGCCAATCTTCAGCCTTATCAGTGTCACTCATGATCAGCTATTATTAAACCTTTACGGTGAAACAGCTTCCAACGTGGTTGCAAAGCTGTCAACATTTTTTTCGTTGAAAATTTTTGTCGAAATATTTTCTGAACAACTGAAGCCGTTAAAAATAATACTTCCTGGCAAAGATCTGCGTTATTCTGACACTTTGAATACTGAAAATTTACTGCTTTATGTGAAATCTATCTCTATAAAACAAAGAGACGTTTGCTTGGTTACCACTTAGGCACCTCTCACTTTGTGGATGTTAAAGCTTGAGCAGCGGTCATTGTTTGACGGTGAGCTTGATCTACCCAGGAACGAAACTTCCTTTAATCTTGATCCATGGATTTGTGAGATGGATAGGTTGCGGGCCATATTTCAGTTTTTTGTTAGAGTGTATAGAGAGGACCGGAACCTGATGATTCAAGTGGGAGGTGTCAAAGTAATATCTTATTGCAATAACACACTCTAACGCTTAATATGACAATTTACAAATAAACGCAAAGATGCCAGTTCATTTAACTGACAAAAAAACAGGAAAATTTACAGCATTCTGGTGGAAAAATAGGCATGATTAAATTCTGCTCATTCACTGTTATGCATAATGACTTGATCGTTTTTCTATATTATGGGTTCATAACTGATTAAACAATATTACTCGAATAGGCGTCGATGATTTCAAAGCTATACATGGAAAAAAAATTCAAATCAAAGCAATATCTCAACTTCAAGATATGAATATTCATAACACGAAACTTTGAGTTTATTCGCTTGACGCTGTGGATATCTTATCGTTTTCTTAAGCATATAATGTTATTTTTCATTTTTAATGACCATAAATTACTCCTGGTTTTAATTAATTTGCTAAGAATCTAATTAATCAACCTTTTATCTATCTGAGGGTGAAAGGGTGCAGTTGGAAAGGGCAGGAGGGGAGAGAAAAGGAGAAAAAATATTTCATTAATTTATAATTAGCAACTTATTGGAAATACGCATATTTTCAACACTCGAGTGGATATTAGTTCTTTGCTTTTTTCACAGTATTCGAAAAAACCTTTTGAACCCTCCAGAACTGCACTTCTCAATTGAATGTCGATTAAAATAGAAAATAGACGTTTTATTCCTCCTTCTTCTCATCATTTCTCCTCCTTCTCTTTGGTCCTTCTCGTCATCCTTCCGCTCGCTTTTCCCCCTTCTCCTCCCTTATCGATATACTATGACATTCAAATTGGTTTAAGCGTTGATAGTGGAAACTTTTCTACCGATTCTTCGTTGTATTCAGCTGCCAGAATTTTCTCGGCGTATTTCGCCATTGGTGTCATAAAAAATTTCAGCGACATATTCGGTTCAGCTTTATGCCATTCAGTCAGCTGAAAAAAAGTTTAGATAATTTCTGCTTCATTTTAAGGAACTCTGAATTAAGCTTCCTATTTCCCCACCGAATCATTTCAAATGTGGAGGTCTTTTCCAAACGATCTGTCCAATTTGTACAAAAAATTCGTAAATGAGCAAAGAAGAATGTTAAGGAGAAATTCAATTTCTTTTTTCTTTGATAGTTGTCTTTGTTGTTCCGTCTGCCCACACCTTTCGCTGTGAAAGCATGTCAGTATTAGTTTCTAGGTAATAGCAAGTTGCTATGCGAATCGAGTACAAATAAGTGGAAGATAGAAGCGAATGGAACTCGATAAGTCCATGCCGACCACCCTTAGCGTATCTACAGATCGCCAAGAAACCAGGTGAATACAAATACTATGTGAGCAGGAAATTGACCAAGCGAACGTGAAATTAACCTCAGGTTTATTTCAAGAAGTTCTATTTGAATTATTCATAATTCAGCAAAATGATATTTAACTTCGAGAATTTGAGCTTCTTTCATGAAATTTATTTCCACTTTAGTAATCAACCTCTCTAGTGGCTTATGTGTCTTTCATTCTAATAAGTGAAAATCCAAGAGCACTTTTAATAAATAATTTAACTAATAGGTGAATATGTATAATAAAAATCAATAAATCAACTTATTTTGTTAAAATTTCTTATCAGCAATTGTTCACTGATTGTCTAGCTAAGCAAATCTCGCGATCTTTAACTGCTATCAGCGAGTTCTACAGGTATTCATTTTCGTATGCGGAATCCAATTCAGCGAGATTTTAATTTGCATGGTTAACAAGTAACTAGAAAAATGCTTATCGAACCTTCATTCCTTCCTTCAAATTTCGAATGCTTACCTATTTCCATTGGCATAATCAGGCGCAAAATTCTATGCAGTGCTCTCTCAATCTGCTCACACCTAAAGAATTTAGAGCGAGGTTGCACATAAACTTCTATAGTTTCCCATAAATATTCTGGAAAATTGCTGAAAAGGGAGGAGGAAAAGTGGATGTCATCCATTTTACAAAACTTTCAAACCAATCAAATTCCTGTCTCCATTCTTTGCCACTGCCCTACCCGTTCTTTGCTCTCTCAGCGTCCATATTTTTGAAACCTTATCGCGATCATCGCTAGGATTGCCTTTATTATCGTCGGTGAAGTTTATATCATAATTAGGTAATTTCCGTTATTTGACATTAGGTTTCAAATTTAATAATCGGATGCGATTTTGTTGGAAATTTGCAAATTTCCCATCTTGAGAGAAAATATTTTCATACTTTGTGGCAGAAAATTGCGGTCGAATAGATCAAATGACATAGCTGTATTCCTATAGGGTACTATGTGCAGTCGTCTTAATCCATAATGTCATAGAGTTCAATAATATAACGTCAAAATCGAAACAAATAAATTTACGATTAGAAAATGAGTGAATTCAAGGAGATTACCCATTGTAATTGATTATGAATAAAAAGAGAATATCAGTTTCCAACAAAATAAAGTATCTTTGCATGTGTTGTCGAGAAAAGGGCTCTTGAAAAGGCACAGTATTGTTCGCGTAAATGTCCTATATAAAAGAAACAACAATAAAATGAGCACCTAAAGGTCTCATTGTTTTTGCAAACAGTGGGTAAATAGTATTTTTACATTAAGATTGAGAAAAAAACCTCGTTTTTATATTTCTTTCTCGACAAACATCGTAGAATTCTTTCAAAAGCGCTTTCTTCGTATCTGCGCTTAATGCTCGCTGAGGTGATAATTTCCACTTGGAGCTGAGCGTCCTGAAATTTGACGCAGATTATATATGAGGTATAGGTTAGGTTCGGCTTCACCATGCTGCTTTTCGAATATATTTGACGTATAGATTCGATCTTTCAACTTCTTTCGCACTAAAATATCATTGAATCTCGGGAATAGTGGTCTATGAAGTGAAAAAGTGCAACAAAAAAATATGACTCTCTTTTTGTAGATTTGTTGCTACGTGATGGCCTCATAGATTATAGAAAAACATCTGTTTGCTAATTGCGACTGTCTGAATGGCAAACACACGTTTGAACGACGGCGGATAAACCCACAGGACATTTCGATACAACCATCTGGTAATGCATTTTTTGCAATTGCAGAATTGCGGAAAACATATCCGTAAACGATAAGAGAAAAAATTGCTATGGAATTTTATACGCAAAAGAGCTATTGAAGAGTTCAGATTGTAAGTGCAGCATCTGAAGTTAAGTATGAAAAATAACGACGATAGCAGGATATGGATATCGAAGGAGTATTTCTTCAGAAACGTGGAAAAATTCTTCAAAATCCCATTTTGAGTGATGATTCGAAATCGAAAACGATTGCTCACATGATGCATTCATTCAAATATTTGTTCGTTTTTTCTGGATCTACTTCAACATTCTTTTTGTGAAACTTAATTTCTATTATCTTGAATAGACTCTTCCCAGTGAGA
The DNA here is from genome assembly GCA_037576465.1 of Parascaris univalens. Classification (NCBI taxonomy): domain Eukaryota; kingdom Metazoa; phylum Nematoda; class Chromadorea; order Rhabditida; family Ascarididae; genus Parascaris; species Parascaris univalens. Next base: position 232,028,189 of record CM075173.1, on the reverse strand, counting down.
GAGCATATTACTTATAAAAATCGATGAATTTGGGGGAAAATATTTTCAATTTCATATTCTATTATTCGAAAATTTTTGAGGTTCTAAGTTAGCGTCAATTAATTCCTCATCATATATGCAGTTAGTAAAAATGCAATTTCTCTATGTTGTTGATGGAAATCGGAATTTTTCGAATATTACTGATGGATGCGCTTCTATGTACGAATACTTTTTAAATATGTGAGAAAAACTTTCATTTGATGAGCCGATTATTCTTTTCGAGTATTGTTTTCCTTTATGAATCGACCAATTTTGCTCTATATCGTTGTTTTCTTTTCTTGTTCAACTCTTCTCTTAATCGCAGAATGAATGCAAAAGCCGGAGGGCAAGAAAATAGGAGGTGAATAAAGAAACGAAGAGGACTGCGTTAGATTACAGTTTTATTCGCTGCGCTTTGTGACTTCCAACTCCCCACTCCTCCCACTTACTCCTGGTCGAACAGCAACTGGAGTATGGAGAAATAAATCAGCGAGAAACGTCAATTTTGGCGATACTGAGTAAAAGCTATAAAACATCTTGAGAGCTCAGCTGTAATCTTATGCACTATCGACTTCATGTGGTTTGCGCTGTTTCGAAAATTGCCGATTCATTGGCAGGCTGTCAGTTTTTAACAGACTTCTACATCTCAGCAATCTGCCAGTAACTGAACTGCTCAAATGAAGAACGTTCGGGGTTGGTTTGGTCTTCTTCGCCCTCCCACAGTACCCCTCCTCGTTGCGCTCTCCTCCCTCTTTCTGAGGGATTTTTTCCATACTAGCCATAATGTCACTCACGATCACACCCTCGTACGTCATTGTCGTCTCTATGCCATTATGTAATTCTTTTTGATAAAATTAGGTCGCCATGGATTGTTGTAAGCGATGCACACAATATGACATGTCATTCATGTTGAGTTATCAATTGAAACCCAAATTAAGTGTCTCTAAATGCATAGGAATTCGAACACTATAGTGAAATTGATTAAGTTTTTTTGTTCACCATCATCTGTCATCCTCACCCCTTCCCCCCTCTTTTGCTGCTCAGTTTTATTCCAAGCAAAAAGATTTTATGCTCTCGCACAACAGCTGCAATGTCTTTTTAGAACATTAAAAAACCTTCTAAATGAAAATTACTTTCATATGGTTATGTTTTCAGGAATTCTTCTTGACAGCAATGAGCCTTACACAATAACCTCGAGAGATTGAATGTGAAGATGCACGTATTTTAGGTCTATTTAATCATGAATGAAACATATTGCTATAAAGAAATCATATCACAGTTTAGAGTTTATTGCAGTAATCTGAACGCGATATTGGCCTTAATCGAAACGAATACCTTTGTTTATGCTAAAGCGTGCATAGCGCGTACGACGAAATCATATTTGTTCATATTTATGTTTGCACTGCTGTTCTCTTGCAAGCATGTGTTTATGTTCGTTTAGAATAAGGAGTATAATATATAAATATAATATAATAAAGGGTATAATAGATATAATCTTTACTGGTCATCTACGCTTTGTCTTGACCACTGTCGATGATCACTGCAGACAGTACATAGACAGTACATCAGTGCGGGAAATTTTCAAGTTGCAGGATAGCCATTGTATGCAATTTATACTAAACATTTTAGGCGATTTATACTGGTCATCACTGGATGATCAGTGCGGGAAATTTTCAAGTTAACTTACTAGTTTAAAGCAGATTTAAGGACATCCTATCGTGACATCCGTACGTTTGATGGATCCACATTGCATATGAAATTGATTTGTGTAAAATAATTTCATTTGTAGAAATGAATAATTTTTTCACCAACATTCTTTGCGAGCATCGGTTGAGTTATGGATTATGATGTGAATATATTACTATGAAAGTCTTATTAACATTATTATCGGGAGCGTCGTAGTAAAAAAATTTTAGTTCACGTTGTCAGTCGATGACTGTATAATATTACTGATACTTTTTAGTGAGAAGTCATCTTATCGTTTAAACTTTCCAGCAAAGAAATGTGAAATATTTCCATCGATTTGTAATACTAGCTGAACAGAAATGAAAAAAGAAGTCATTTCGAAGGCGTTCATTCAGAATGGACAAGTGGGATTTGAGGTTTTTTTCTCGTCGACATCACTCGTATCAATCTCAGCTTTTCACTGAGCAACATTCTACTCATATCAACTAGACGTTCCATTGTTTTATCTTCTGCACATCCATGGAACTCCATTTCTACCGCTTCCATTATTGCCTGTAGCGCATCTTCGCCATCGCTATGGTATACAGCATCCATATATTCCACCTATATCATCTCTACGTCTTCACGTTTACCGTCTCTATGACATATGGAGTCACATATCCTCATCACTTTTATCGCCTGCAGCTCTTCTGTCCATATCACATCATAACCTCACAACCTTTATTCAGCCGTCATGCAGCGTATACCTTTGACTCAAATGAATTACTCTTTCTTAATATAATTTTGTGTAAATAGTGAATAAAAATGCCCAAAAATTGCAGCGAGCTGTTCGGATCAGAAGTTTACCTGTGAAGTTTAACCAAGTTTGCAAGTGTTAATTAAGTTTTCAAGACTTAAGTTTTTGTTATCAGCAGGTTTCTATGTAAGAGTTTTGTAGCACTTATTGACCATGTGATACATGGGGTACTTTTCTCAGTGATCTGCCTCATGTGGACAGCATTTTCCGCCATCTCTTTTACCATCCCTTTCCCATTGATCGAAAAATTGGTGAATGCATTGACATGTGTATTTTCAAATGTTTCTGCTCTTATATTGAATATTAGATCAGCATTTTTCTGAGCAAAAAATTTGCTTTTAATTCCTCGGAAAATTTTTTCACCATTATGTCTAAGAAATTCAGATATTTCCGATGAAAATTCTGAAAAAAACGACCAAAAAACTATGGTTGATGCATATGAAAATGAAAAAAGCCTTTAAAATATCCATTATATTGAAATAGTTCAATTAGCTTAATTGACTTTGATTTTTTGAACTCGAGCATTTTTACTATTTATTTTAAAGCTTCCGATTTTATTCACCTCCAGAAATTCTATTTCCTCCTCATTTTTCGACTGAAATTCCCTTTCTTTTTTCTCTTCAGTTATTCGTTTCTTTCCACTAATTACTTTATTTTCACATCGTTTATTTTCCATATAAGTGGGGGATTTCTCAGATAATGATAATTTCCATATTTCCGACCGGTTTCAGATCGACGATATAGACTATTTTTGAAATTTCTTTAAAAAATTTTTGCTTCATTCATTCGCCATTTACAATAAATTGAAATTATTCAATTTTAATATTTATAGCAAATATAATTCAGTTCAACTTACCACCAAAATAAATCAACATTTTAGAAATTAAAGCGCTTCCTTAGAATATCTAGTGAAAGAATGATGAAATTTTGCAAGTGGGCAAATGACTGCACTAAGAATAGCTTCGTTGGTAAATAATGTCTCTGTGAAATTTGCAGCTGAGAATTAATGCCGACGATCAAATTTGTTTCGTGAAATTTTCTGCCCAGCATTAAAATTTGACTCCATTAAGTGAAAATATTTGAAATGACACCAACTCCGGAGCGAATTTCGGAGTCGTTAAGTGATTATTTGCTTTTGCTAGTTCCAATATTTCTCCACTTGAGAAAATTTTATATACTGAAAAATTGCCTTAAGTACATTTCCGCATTCTGTGCTTGCTAACCTTTACTTTGAAGAAATTATTTCAGAAAAATTTATAAGAAAATGGGAATACAACACGACATATGAAAGCAAACTCTTCATTTCAAATAGAGAGGAAGGGGACACTGTATGTTTTTTCCCTTATTCTATCCAAAGGATCGACGTCGGCTCGTGGCTCAACCTCATGGAACATAAGTTTTTGACCCGTTTTGCGCTTACGCATAATTTGCAGTTAATATTTAAAGTGGTCAGCTGTGACCATGTAACAGGTTGGTATTACACCAAGTAATATGTTCACAAAAAATGGAAATCAATCAGATAACGGGAATAGTGTGTACATTAAAAACTTAGTACATTACTAGTCCAAAACATGTCTTCATGAGTATACGTTTAGCGTGAAAACTGATTGCAAAAACATTCCTTTGATGTTTTTCCACAGGAATTATTGAGCTGGTGAGAGCGGACGTGCTTCAGCCTAGGAAAAAAGAGGATAAATTTAAATAATCGTTGTATAATAGCTCTTTGCCGTATTGGATGGTATCTTTCCCCATATGAAGGCCTTTTTGCTTTCATCTCATGTGAAAGTTAGCGGCGTTGTCCTCATCAATAATCCACCGAGTTGACTTTCAAGAAAATTTTCCCTTTCTGAGGAATATTCACAATTTTTGAAAGATGATTTGAAAGATATATAATTTTTGAGATATATGCAATATTTAAGTCATTTCTTTATTATATTATATTATAGAATTATAATTAAAGTAAATATTCACTCAAATAAGTGTCGTTATTTGCCTTTATGATAAACTGAAGTGAAATTTTCTATCATACAACTAATTTTCCATCTAAATAAATCGTATATTTAATTAAATTTCATATTTATTTTCACTTTTTTAGTTGAAAATTAAACTCTCTTAAGAATGTTTTCTGTCATTATCGTTATGGCTAATAAAGCGTCTGCTAACTGGTATTCATAATGCAAAAGCAATTGAACATATCATAGTGAAAAATTACACTAAACGATGCCTTTTTTTAATGTTTAGTGCAATCGTTTTCTTTTTCAGTGGCTATTTGTAGTGGCATATGTTACGTATAGCTGCTCACGTGCGCTATTATTTATTTCTTCACATTAATTTATGTTCGTATTTAAAGATAGTAGTTGCAATGAAATTCCCCATCTTTCCTTCCAGAGATCCTCATTTTTTCTTGCAACTTTATTTCGAATTATCCATCATCGGAAATCGAAAACGAACTATTTCTATTGATAAAACAAATTGTTATTTTTTCAAGAGGTAAGCTAGATTTAAGCGAAGAGCAAATTTTCTCTTCATCAGAATTTTATAGAAATGAATCCATATTTCATATGTAATTTTAAACTTTTTGTTTTTGTAATTATGACTGCTAAATTATTTGAAAATATCTTTTTCCGTTTTTTCTTCATCAAGCATGAAAATATTAAATTATTGATTCAGGTTTAGAAAAAGTTCTTTTAAATCCCGTTCGATTGAACGCTTGTTCGATCATTATCTTATCGATCATATATAAGGGGTGAGCAGGGTGAGCATCTTTGATTCTCCATTGTCTGTCTTCTTTTTCGTAATGGAATCAATGAATGTGCGATGATAATCGAGAACCCAATTAGCAAAGATCATTTTAATAGCAAGTTTTATATGATTATAGTCTTTAGTTTTTTTTCGTCAAAAATCCTATACGATGAACATTGCTTTCTTCTGAGAAGAATACTGCTCATTCTAATACCTTTGGTGTCGCGATACTTTAATACATCTTTATTATTGCAAGAACTGCCCCACCTTAATTGGAGCATCTTTGCTGCCTCTATTGCTCTCCCCCGAATACCTTTACCACCGAAAGTTTAGTAGGTATATTATTGAAGATTTCAAAGCAGAATAGAAATATGCGCAAAATTCACTAAACAAAGGTTTTCATGCCTATATTGAAGGAGGGTTCTTAAATATTCGCTTTGTTGCTGTTTTCTTTTTGAAGGCGAAAAGTGTACATCATATCGCTAAATATCGCGTAATTAAGATACCTACCTGATAATCAATTGGCTCAAGTTGAACAGTTGCATTTGTTGTGATAACCTCTGTAAAATCTGTCTGTGATGAATTTTCTTCAAATGTTATCGTTCCTTCCAAATCGATAACCTTCAATTATTCTCATTTTAAGAAACATATTTAAATTTTCTGAAATGTTTCAAAAAATTTTGAAATACTCTAAATTTTGATCAAATTTGATTGATCATCAAAATGGGGTGCCTCCCTTAAGTTTCGAAATGAATTTTTGGTATACTTGGTGAAATTTTTCTGCGGATAAAGTGAAAAATGGTCCATAAAGTAGGGAAAGTTGAATTTAAGGTCTAAGAAACGTGGCGAAAAAAGATCCATGAACTTTTAAGAGGCCAAATCCAATAAAATAGGTGAATTCAATCCTAATTTTATTCGTCTTATTCAGATCAATGCAATTATTTAAAATCAATACGTCGGGAGAATGTTCATGCCCTTGAACAAATAAGTAAATTATTTCTATCGTTATCGATATGAAATTTCCCTAAAAGATGACATCGAATATTTTTTGAATAAAAAGCTCGCGATAAAATTTACTATTAAAGTTTCACCTCTACGTATTTTTATTCAGTGAGGAAAAAAATCCGCAGTTTTTTACTCTGTGGAAGAGGAACCATCGATGAGAACCATTGAAAAGAAAAATTTCCACTCTTTAAGAATTTCCAAGGAATAGATAGATATGGAGAAGTTTTGCTGAGGGGAAAATTCGAAATTCTCGATGATATTCGCCTAAATGGAGTGAACTATCGAACCGATTAATTTTCAAAGAAAACACCGATAAACGAAATCAGAATTTAAGAATTGTTGAAAATTAGCAACTCTTTATTTTATTATTAGGAGCATGAAACAAGTTTTTTACCAGCCTTTCCTTTTATCGAAGTCGCTCTTTGCGCGTAAGCACTTTGGTTTACACAAACACTTGCACAATCATCTCACACTATTCGCAATAATGCTGTACTTGTAAACTGACCTCGATAGCTTCACGCCAAGGTTGCATTTCAAAAAACTTCATATAAGGAGATAAGCTGAGTACAACACGAAATATTTTCTGTGAATTATCCTCATTACAGCGATCTTCATCGTCACTTAATGAGCTCAAAGAATCTGAAATGGTACCATCGGATCCAAGAAATTTGTTTTATTGCAGCTCATTCTTTCATAATTATTTTCCAAATTCTTTGGTTTATTGCCAGCAGTTTTTTTTTTTCACTCACACTAAACACTATCAGGCAAAACCATTGAGATTTATGAACCTTATGAAAGATTCACATACTTTTTTTTAATTTGTACTTTCTTATTGCAAACGATAGCCTCTAATACTAGATAAAATTTCCTAAGAAATAAGAATTCGTTTAGCGATAATAGGTCATTATGTAATCGATCACCGAACATGGCTGCTGCTTCTCGTTTTTTTACTTCTCTGCTGCTACACCTCTATTCAAGTTTCTACTCGCGTTATGAATCAAAATCTGAAGCAGAAATGAGAAATATTTCTATAGCAATATTAAAAAGTAATGAGTAGGATTATTTTAATGCGTGTTTCATTCTCAGTGAATAAGCACCGATTTAGGACAATTCGATTTTCAATTTAATGCGGCAATTTCTTCTTAACTTCATGAGTAAGAAAATCTTCATCGTCTATGCATGCAGATTTCAGTTTCTATGAAATAGTATAGTCACTGAAGTGAACGTTGTTTCACCACTAGTGGGAATCGATACACTATTAATGCAAGTTTTTTATTTTCATGTTGAAGTTAGCTTGGCATTCGAACCTCTTTCCAATCGTCCATTTTCATGTCCAACATTATTTATGAGGCGAGTTTGATGTATTGCAAAAATGTGAGCATGCTTTAAGATAGCTGGAAATGTTGCAGGAATTATTCCATAAAGTGAAAACTTTTGCAGGCTACATAGGCTCCATTAGTCGCATAAATCAGCAGTTCATAAAAGTTAACAATAGGCGAATTTTATCGTTTTGAAGGGTTTTTTCTGGTGCAATAAAAGCTTGAAGACTGGAAATGTAAAGTCATCAACGAATTCTCGATGTGCAAAAAAGATACCCTCCAAGTTATTATATATGGAAAGTTGAATTGTCTATACATGAAAGAAAAAGCCCGATCAAATATTTCAATTCGTTTCTATCGACTGCGATAGATTCAAATATTTTTTTGTTTTACATTATATTTTGTGAGTTTCATATGGAAGGAAATCGCCGGCTCATTAAGAAACCATCGTTAATATCATTGTCAACTATCGTCAACTACAGAATATCCTTATCCCTCCATATACGCCGAATATTTTGCAAATAGATAAATGATGCAAATGTCTGGAAATTTCTGAACGATTCTCCTTTGAATGTTGCATTTTTCATCGATATTAATTTCTGCTCATAATTGTGTACACAATTTCGACGATGTTTTTTGCACTCACTTTACACACTGAAGTAGTAGACCTAACATATAGCAGCTGCTGCTTGCGAGAATTTCATTGTGGGAGTTAATCGGCGATAAACAACTACCACCAAACCAAAAGTCTATTTATATGTTAACTTATTTCATTTAAGTGCTATATTTCTTTTTTTTTCAGTGCTAATTTACTGAGTGATTAATTTTGAATAGAATATATCACTTGTTTCAAGGGCAACGCGTCTTGCTCTATCGATTGCCCATCAACAAATTTAAGTGGATATAATAGCGAATGAAATTTATTATTTTTCACTTAGTCACAATCCCTTAATTTTTGTTATTGAGGTCGAAAAATTTTATAATTTAAAGCGGTAAAGTTGGAAAATTAGAACGTTAAACGCAATTCGAAACTAAAGTTTGAACGTGTTCAGCTGGTTGAACGATAAGGATGGTGCATTAAAGCTTAAAGGCAAAAATTAAGTTGCATGTTTTATGCAATGGTTACCGCCGAGCGCTAGAAAGGGCTATTGAACTATTTGTATGCACTATAGACATATCGCCATTTGCATTCGTGTTTTATCCACCCTAATTTGACAAGCTGCTTTGTAATTCAAGCTTATTTCTGTCATTTAGCTAGGATTAGCTTTGTGGAGTTTTCAAGCGGTTAAGTCAATAGCGAGTTGGCTTAGGTGTTCTAGGTTTTAGGATAAGGCTCAGGTGTTTTAGGATAAACCACTCTAAGTACTTATCTATTTCTAGTGATTTTTACTGCTTTCCAAATTGAAAATTTTCTTACGCTCTCAACAGACACCTAATGCTAAGATTTTTTTTCAGAGATAATATTTGCGTTTCAAAGTTTATGCGCATATTTAAACAGAAGAGCGGTATTGTTTCTAAGTTTCATCGTAATAAATAATAGGTCCATCCGATATTCACATTATGAGCTGCCATGATTTACCTTCCTGAGATCTGAATTTATTCTTCCATTTCACGCAGATGTCTCTTTGTTTAACGTCGCTTTTCTCGAAGAAAGGAGCTATAATGTCAGTAATTTGCAAATATGTGGCACATGTTCATTACTATCGCCTGGTCGATATGCCAACCCACCTGGTGGTGGATGATTGCGCCAATGAGGGAATTTATGATATATGCAAAGAGATAAAGGGAGCAGTGAAAGTCAGGGCATAAAAAACGTAATAACTCTACAGGTCTCTCCTATTTCGCTTAGAACGAAGAATCTTTCCGAAATTTCTGAAAAAGAGTTTGCATTTTTTGTAAAGCAATTGTTAACTTTGTCCACACTATATTTTCGTTGAAACCCTCGTTGACTCCTTATGCCTGACCATTTTCTCTGTAACATATGACAACGAATACTCATGAATGGCTTACTGATGAGATAAAGCGAAGTGTATATGCGATCTAACCATTTAAGTATGGAATAACACCTACGATAGAAGTCGTTCGTTGGGCGTTTTTTGTGGCTATTTTTACTTACAGCTTCTTTTAATTCTTTTTTTCACACTACATTTCCAAATTGTTCCCTCTCATGTCTTCTTTCATTGAATCTTTTTCTCTCTATCCTCATCTTTGCCCTTCATTGGTGTTTTGATAATTTTGTCTCGCCAGTTGCATTTATGTGATCCGCCAATATCGCATCCATGATAGTATGCTTACTTAAGTGAAAGTAATGATCAAAGTAATGATCTTGTTGAATTGTGTAAACTTGTACTTTTTAAAATATTTCTGTATTCATATTCTACATCTATACTTTAAAACATAATGTCAGTTTTATCTACTGTTGCCTTTTTCGTCTCCCACTGTTCATTTATTCTCAAGCTAGTTATTTTTTCTTTGTTGCTACAACAAATTGTCGAAGGTCGTTGAGTAATAGATGATTTCAATAATGTTCCATATATTTCATTAAATGCTAATCTGAAAATTTTCCTAACATCCCCATTTGTTTCTATTTCCACTCACATCTCTTCATTTAGCCTCTTCTATCTTCCTGCCTCCTCTTTGCGCTCACTTTTCTCTTCTTCCTCGATATGTATGTAAATAAGTAAGGAAGAAATAGTGCAGCTGAAATGAATAGTTGAACTTTTTAAGCAAATCTGTAAATAATTCGACGCATTAGTGCAAAAATATCAGAAAGCTTTGAAACTTTGAGATTATTATTGAAGAAAACATCTCCGAGAAGTTAAGATTAGCATAAGAAGCGAGAAAATATATATTTCATTTCAACATTTAATGTGATGAAATGAAATACCAAGCTAACTGGAGCAATATTTGCTTTAGTCGTTCCTGACGCTTCTACTCCTCCCTCTTCTCCTCCGTAAAGTTTTTGTCAAATTTTGCACATCACCCATCAAATCGCTCAGAAACGTCATATACATCATATTCTCCGATGGGCAACAATTCATCAGCAATCCATCGGTGTATCGCAGTCCCATCTTCAAAGATCTCCTCGAATGAGGAATAGTTTTTTTTTTCTCCTCAGTCTGGCGTCTTCGAGACGGACCGTTTTCCAGTGGCTAGGTTTCTTAAAAGCGACCATTACATAGGATAAATGAGTGCTCTTTCATTGCCTTTGTTCTTAAATTATAAGCAAATATGCATTGCACATTTTATGCATTTGCCATATGTGTTACATTTTTTCCCTGTTTTTTATTCAATTGAACTGTTCGGTTGGTTGATTTGAAAATTTTTCTATTCAATAGTTATTCACTCACAATTAGCGAAATACTTATATTTGCAGTTTTTGGATATTTTCAATATGAAATTTATATGTTACGCTATTCTTATTTATGGATATTTATTTGTAGGTTTTTTGGGAATTGCTTGGAAGTTTCGAATACAAACTAATAATCGTCTACATTGCAGCGTCATTTTTTCTGTTTTCTAAGCAAATTCCGAATATAAATTATAAAATATGGAGCAATATAAATCGTCAAAAAATAATCGACGAGATCGCTTTTCTACGGGAGCAGAAAAACTTTAACAATATTACTTCTTACTTTTCCTCCAGTAAGTTGTAGTCTCAAAAATTTATAAATCATAAAGAGTACTCGACAAATGTGATCCGCAAAATTGTTTATTGTCCAAAGAACGAAACTAAAAATTCTCTAATCGCCTCAAATTTCACTTCAGTTTTCAATAGAAATGTGCAGAATTTCAATGTGCGAAATTTCAGACATTGTCCATACACTTGCGAAGAACCACTTAATGAATGAATTTGTAAAATGCGGTGACAATATGACTTATTATAAGTGTTAGCACAATGATTATATCATATTATCCACGGAATAAAATAAAGTCAGTGGTTAGAGGCAATCGTCATATTTCTACAATTTGCTATTTTGAATTTTTCTCCATTCGGACTAGTAGTGAATTTAACTCATCTGTAAAAAAGAGCAGAAACGTCTAATTTATTTGAAAATCTTTAAGCTACCTTTAAGTCAGCGAGAGCGCAGCCTATTTACGATGCAATCCTGATCGCAAGCGTGAGGGACTAGCGAAAATAGTTTGTCACTAAAGGTGCACTTGCTGTGTGAAAAACTGAACTGTTAAAAATCGCTTTGCACTGGTTCACTCAAGCATAACAAATTTCCACTCAATCATATGTCAAATCCCATTCTCGTTTTCCTCATCCGTTCCCTTCCCACATCGTTCTGGAAGTTAATTAAGCAACCCGTATAATTTTAAACAACTTGGAATGCCTTCGACTAGGCACTCTTATAGCACCACAGCAAAGATTAACATTTAAAAAAAATCTTCGTGAAATTCCCAAAAAGTCAGTGATTTGTTACATAGAAATTAACGTTTGAAGGTTTAAAGAAGATAATCTTCATATGAAATTTCATATGAATTTTTATCTAAATGCTTTTCACTATAATGTATTCGTTGTTCAGCATAAAATGATCGCGATGATTATTCTAAGCGTTCTTCCATGGCTGCGATGTTTGAAATTTCTTTGAGAATAACTGAGCGATAATATTCGAAATTGAGAAAATTCCCTCTATAATGGAAAATTTGCAAATTAACTAAAATCTTCAGAAATTTCATTTTCTTCAAATTTGTTCTCACGTTATTTAGAAATTTTTCGCACTATTCCCATTAATATGTCGTTTTTCTCTACAGAATTTTTATTGAGATGTATTGAATTGGTATTCAAAAATTCCGTTCATCATCTTAAAAGAATCTCTTATGGAATCAGTGTTGGATGAATTGTAATCGCATATGCTTATTGACTGATCAAATGTTGTATCAAAATAGCAAACGAACTTATTCAATTAACTTTTTCATCCATAGGCGACCGACCGTTAGGTCAAATCCTCTAAACATGTGTGCGACCCGCAAGTACGATCAAAGCGGACGACCTGAGAAAATAAAGCTACATATATATATTTATTTATATACTCGCTATGAAAGAATATCGTAATCAAAATTAATAATATAATAATATAATAGTATAACGGTATGACATAAGATAATATTATGATATAATAGTCAATGTTAACTAACCGATGAGAATGAAATTATAGTGGAAAATAAGCTATTGCTGCTTGTTTCACATATATGTGGTTCTAGTTTTTCATCTCACTTTGTGAGTGCACTAATAAAAACTTCTATAGCAATTTGTTTCTCTGATATTGAAGTCAGAGGCAAAAACGATCTGAGTGAAACACCTATCGACTTCTTTAAGAAGATAATGACATAAAGCGCTGAAATATTAGCGATCAAAGAGCGCTAGTTGTTGCGTTAAATTTATGGGAATCAGTAACAATGAATGGTGGATCACATTCCAAGATGATCATTCGGAAACATTTCTTTTTTCTCGTTAACATGGCAGGTGTACGTAACATTTCATTGTACTCGTTTGTGGTGTCATTTGTTGGCGTGCAGTTCTTCTGTCTCTCAGTTTAAAATATTACTCGCCACTAAAGTAGGGAAATTCTCGATGCCAGATTTTTGCTTTCACTGAGATTGTGACTTCGTTCATTTCAGTAATTTGAAATTTGTAAAATGTAGTTGATAATTGTTTTCGCCTACATGAAATATTGATATTTATTCTTTTTTTTGATATTTAATAGTTTTTGTATGTTATTATACTTGCATATTTGAAATTTTTTGCATAAAAATGAATTCATTTCATTGCCAATTATTGAATGTTTTTTATGCAAGAGAATAATTGAAAGGTGCACCTAAAAACTAAATTCTGGCTTGAATTCGAGTAATTAGCTAATTTAGGGATGATTCTTTCTCTACGCATTGCTAAGTGGAGAGCGTTATCGCCAAGAACAGCGATGGTCACTAATATCTCGTTAACTCTCTTATCTACCATAAGACGAACAAAAATATATCATCAGCATTGTTCTTCGATGAATATCCGTATTTCATGACCATGAATGTCTACCTGAGACCATTTACCATTTTACTGCGGTTGGGCATAACTTTTGGGATTTCTTTTCGGTCGAAAAGCCGCGTTACAATATCTTCCACAATTAAAGCTGAAAAAATGGGTTTAAAATGTTGGTTTTTTGCTAATTTAGATGCGCTGTACAGGAAAATTTTTTTCAAAGCATGGTTATAAATTTTCGAAAAAATTCATTGGACTGTTTTGGCAAACATTTCGGAAGTCAGTAAACCATGCGGTGATTCTGTATCTCTAACAAAACTTTTTATATTAAAGTGTTTTCCTATGCAATGATATTTGTAACTTATATTGATAACAATGGAAACTATAATGATAGAAATAGTAGTAGTGACAAAAGTAACGATAATGATAGTTAACTTCAATAAAAGTGACAAAATATTAGCCTGTAAAAACTTTGAATTTTCATGTGAGAAAGGAATGTATGTCATATTCAAGATTTAATCACTACCAACACTTTTTACAATCAAAGGACCTTATGTATTATTCATTACTAGTAGGAATATTAGTGCCAGTGTGTCTGCAAAAACTACAATCAGGAGCGCTAGCGGATAGCATTGAACGATCAACTGGGTTATCAGTCGCCCGAAGTGCGTAACGAAAGTCGATTGTTCGCGCGCAAAACGACTACTGTCAGATGTCTGAAGAAAGTCAGTAAACAAAGAAATAAATGAGACAAGCGACTCATTCATCGTTTTGTTCGCCAAAAATTGACTTGTTTAGAGCGCTGTCTCGGTTAAAGAATTCATATAAATGTGGCATATCACCTGGCACTATTCAACGAAATGCCATATGTTCTGGAATTAATAACAAATAACTTCTTTATATGCAGCAAAAAACAGGAGAAGACGATGAAACGAAGTTTTACTGTAACTCGTAGCTATTTAAGACAAACTTGAGCAACAAAATTTTTCATTGACAAAAAAATCTAGCGAGCGATTTAGTTGGGCCAAGCGAACGTATTCGAGTCCCGTCAAGTCTACCCATTTCAATTTTAGTGACTTCACATTATCTTGAACTCTTCCTTCAAAGTTTTTTGCAGCTCTCTCACATGAGACTTGTTCGCTGTCAATTTTGTGTTCACGTTTAGCTTAAGATGAAGCGTATACCAACTTAAGTCTGTAATCCGAGGTTACTGGGTTCGAAGAAACAACCAACTCCCGCTGACTGAGTGCAAATAGCTGAGAAATAAAATCGTTGGATTGATGTTGTGTTAAGGTTGCACTTCAGTGATAGTTGATAGTGAGAAACTCGGACGACACTGCTAGCCACATTGTTCCGGGTATCACGTTACGCCTAGAAAGATGCTAGTCATTGTATTTCAGCCGAACTTTCGTAGATTTTTTTTCATTTTCGAGCAGTAAATTTTACGTTCGTGATCTATTTATATTTTTTCATTCTAATTCTTAGTCTACACATAAGGGTATGAAATAACAAATAAAAAAATAAATGCAATTTCGTCATCATTGTTTTTCATTATCACATAATTTTACCTATTTTCCTTTTTTTGATCCAAATAACTCATTTTATATCTGTTGGCACTTTTTCCATGTAAATTTAATTTTCCAGTCTTTAATTATGCCTAAATTACTTCGAGTGCCAGGACGTCAGGCCGTCATTTATAAATAATTGACGTTAGAGACAGATGTCTATCTTACTGACATAGCGTTTGATTACTTCTTAGCGTATTCCACAGCAAAGATATACAGTCCTCTAGAAACTGACATCTATTCGAATTAAATAAAGGCTAGCTTACAATAGCTTCTTAATTTCCATATACAGCTTAGTGACCGATTTTCATATCGTTTTCATATAGTCGGCAAATTGAGCTTTGTTTTTAGATTGAAATTTCAATACCTTTAATTCAACTTGAATCATTTCTACGCTGATCTACTTGGATGAAATCACTCTCGTTCAGCAGCAATCGTTTGCAATTACCCAATTGAAAATTTTCCGCTCGTTTTCTTCGATAAGCGACTTTCGCCAATGTTATTTAACCACCTCTATTCTTTCGAAATTTTTCATCCCAAACTGATGATCTCTTCTCGAATCGATTATATCATATGGAATTAGTAGATGAACCTGACTCGAATGAGATGGCATTTTCGTATATGATCAAATCGAATGTATCGTATCGCATTCATATACTGTATTTGTATAAGACAGGCATTATCAGCATATTGTAATTTCATAACATCTATGCTTTTATTTGCATACGATAGCATACCGTATCGTATTCATTGTCATTATCCTTACTACTGCGTTAATGTATGGCATTAAGCTTACGTAAATAACGTATAGTGTATTCAAGAATCATATTCAGTTCTTATAATCTATTCCTTGCATTTAGTGATTAAATGATTTTTTTTCAGTACCTTAGATACTAAAAACCTGCTCGTTGTACCTCCAGAAGTATCTTCTCTGCCTATTCTTTTATTTCAGAACGAAGACAAAGACTCTTTTAAATGCTGTTATATAAGTAAGGAATGATAACTGCAGTGGTGTTATATGATAGCCTAAATAAGTGATACATAGCTAGGCATTCCGTAAGTAGCGACGCTTATTGATCGATCAGTCAAACGTATTTGTTCTTTGAAGGAAAATTTGGAACACTCTGGACGAAACGGCCAAAGCTCTTGAAATTCCTCTCTGTGCATAAGTGTTAAGAAAGTGGTGAGTAAGAACTACCGACTAAAGTGAAGAAAATGTTGCTTAGCCCGCCAAATTCAAGTGCAGAAATCGAACTCTTTTCGGTCTATGAAACAATGAAAATTACGCTAAAAAATTCCTAATTATAAGAAACTTAAAATTTGTAAATTTTTCTTAGCCACATAGGACATCCGACAGATACTTCTCCTTTCAAAAATCATATTAAAGGCTAGATTGTTCTCAACTAACCCTCTACTATGAAGGTTTTTTTGCAAAATTGCTTGCGATATTTGCATTAGTGACTGCCATCCCCATTGCTGATGATCTCATTTGAATCGCATTTTTGAGAGCAAAACTCACTGTGAATTGTTTCAAAAGTCTTCTTGAAGCTTTTTTTTTGCAATTAAAGAGTTGCGCAAAACTAATATTGTTTAGGTCTACTTTATGGGAAATTTTTGACGTTGAATTATTTTTTCATTTCATCGGTCCTTAATGAAGGATTGAATCAGTTTCATATGAAATGAACGACTATTGCGCTATTTTCTGAATTATAGGAGGCCGAACGATAAATAAATCATTTGAAGCATTCAGTGGAAGTTACGAAATGAAAATCATAGAACTTTTGTCCTGTGGATTTAGAATCTTGAGGAGAAATTTCTTCAATTTTTGTTGTAGTATAGTTGCGTTGCCTGCGCTTGTTTGAAAATACTTCATCCCTTGATATCTACTTCGACTTCCAGCCGTTACAACTTCTTTCATTTGAATTTGCTAATCACCGGTAAAGTTGATTGGAAAATTCTATTGTGTTTGGGCTTTCACGTTCAAAAATTCGATAAAGTTTGGATGCACATTTTCGTTGATGAAGGTAAAATGATCTGAGAAAAAAAGGTTGAAAGCAAATTTGAAAAGAACCGCAGCGATGGAAAGTTCACAGAATTTTTTTTGAATCGAAACTTTTGGCAAATGGAAATTTGAAAAAAAATGAGGTTGTGGAATAATATTTTCATTTCAAGGCAATATTTACTTGCAGATTTTGTTTGCTGAGGTCATCAGTTTATGCCGGTGCCTTTTGATGATATTAATACATAACAATGTTATAGCATATATATATATATATATATATATATATATATATATATATATACTCCCCCCTCTTTTTTTCCACCTTCTTCGTTTTCGTTCAGTTCAGTTGCAAGATCACTTCTAAACTTATCAAATATCCAGTTGCTTTTGCAAGAGTGATCCCACGGAGCTAGCAAACAACATAAAAGAAAACGCAGCACTGGGCAAAAATTGTTGCAATTTGATTACACTACAATGCAATTAATTCATCTAACCTACCTGTGTAGATTACTGAACGTAAATGGCAGCAAATTCCTTCAACACAAAAAAACCTAAACAACAACTTTCTATTAAAATTAAAGTTCGAAAAGAACTTTAATATTTCATAGAAATTTGCGTATTTAGTTAAAACCATTGAAACTACTGAAGCTATAGCAGAGCTACAAGTTTCAGTCGGGAACCTTCATGATATATCCTCATTCATCGGCGCGCACAATTGTTTTGCACTGTTGAGTGGCTATTTAATAGCTTTGGGCTGCGGTTCAAAGGAAGACTCATTTTGGGCTGAGAAAAACTCAGCTCTAGTATTTCTTTCTAAACTTTTTTTTCTCGAGAACTGTTTAGGTTAAACTTTTCAGTTTTTATTTCTACCTTATTGGATCCATGTATAGTTGGGGCAGAATTAAACTTTTTCTTATAATCTTCGGAAGTGGTGCCATATTGGAAAAGAGTGAAATATGAAGCCAGTAACTGTTCCTTCCTTGGCTATTTGGTCAATAATGTAAATCCAGAGGTTTTATTCGAAAATATATGGTATATCATTGCCTACCGATAGCTACCACTTCTAAATATCGATGAAATTCTCATGAGTGAGGATTTGGATACTGCGATAGCTGAATTTTCGCCAGTTGCGCATAACCACTGCATGTCGATATTCATGTTCACATATACGCGTGCGTATTTATCGACTGTTTCATCTTTTCGCCTATTCTCTCATTTATTATTTATTTATGATGGAATTTTTCAACTTTCAAACATACTACTGAGATCTTAACACCATTATTGCTCCTATGTATTTTCATTAATGTTTACTTCGAAATTGCAACATCATGGACTTTTTTCTCCAGTCCTTCTGCATATGCATGCTTATTTTTGTATCACTTCCCATTTTGAGACGTTAAAATATAATAAATAAATAATCATATATATATGGAAAACGCAAAAGCTAGGCTGATGAAAATTTCGACAATAATCTCCTCACTACAAAATAATTGAATAAACCTACTACCTTACCACTTTTTAAATTTTTCAGCATTTTTCAGCATTCTGCCTCAACCGCCTATCAGAAATTAAGTTCTATCTTATAACAGGTTTTTAAATTAACTTCACCTATAATTTGCAAAAAAAGACAAAGATCATCATTCGAACTGATAAAGACTGATAGCGGAAAACAAAAAATGATAAAAAATGGTTGTTCATCTCCCAGTTTAAATTTGGAGCTATTAAGTAACTACGAATCAGAAATGCACATAGTACATGCAAACGTTATGGAAATAGCCAAGCACGAAAACATTCGACACTCACGTGGTTGAGCTAAAGAGCTCTAGGAGGGAAATGCCTATGTCTTTAGCAGCTGATCGAACAACGGCCAGAAAAATTCTTTCGTTGTACGAGCGCAATGCATTTCTGTCTTTGCGTTATAACAGCCAGAAATGCACTCTTACGATCTATGCGCGAGGTTAGGAAAGCAAGGTTTCGTCTGTGGATATCGATTTGTTCTATACTCAAACTTGGAGATCACCAAAGCTCGAGCTACGATACTTGGCAAATATAATCGGCCCCAAACGATTGCCTAATGTAACAATGCTACGGATGACCTACTCATTTTAAAGAGACCCTTAACCATTTGAAGACGCAAAGAACTTTAATTTTACGACTCTTGAAGTTAGTCTGCTAAAAGAGAGAGAGAGAAAAAAAAATCGTCTGCGGAGATTTTATATTTCATTGATCAAATCTATTGTAGTATGAAAATTTTATTATCGATGCCATTATTTTTCCACCGGCAAATTGCGAAAATAACCGAATAAGGTAAAAACTCAAAAGCACATGTCATGTTAACTTCACCCATACGATTTCCTTAGTCATTTCTTTCGACTCCAAATTTCTAGTGCTTTTTTCTTCACTTCATTCGTCCTCCTGCCCCACCCCTTCCTCTTTCTCTCTCTCTCTCTTTTTCTCTTTCTCTTTCTCTCTTTCTCTCATTTCTGTCTTCTCTCACTGCTTCAGGAAAATGAGGTCTTCGTTTAAAACTAGTTAGTTCGTATGGTACAGTAGTCGTTATGAATAAGTGTAATCCGCGAGCCGATCGACGATGCCACATTAAACCTTATTCTTCACCTGCACAACCTCACATTTGCCATATTTTACTTGGTCAGCGCACATGTCAATAATGCCATACATATTTTCACAAAACTGATTTGCTTGCGCTGGAAGTTTATGTATATTGCATACGAATAAATATGTTCCTATGTTTCGCCATTGAAATGGCGTCGTATGAGCATAATATACAACTTATTTGATTGTTTGCTTACCTTGTCATCAGAGTAAACTAATAATAGCCTACGCGTGACTGCAATATCAAGCGATAGATGAGTCTGTTTATTGTGCGATCAGACATGATTTGATTTTATGGTAAGAAATATAATTCCTTGTATTTTATATGATTTGCTTAAGTGATCGTTCGGCAACGATATCGTGCTTTCATAAATTTTCAGATTTTTCAAAATTTACGTATCCCATCGAAAGAATAGGAGGCGATCATCAAGAAATTATATAAACGACGAAAGTTCTCTTATCAAAGTTTACCACGGCAGTACTATTTTGCTAACTGCTAATGAAAGCTGTAAAAAAATGCAACTGTTGAAAAATAATGAGGTGGAAACAGGCATATTGCTTATATTCGACTGAATAGGATGAAGCCTTAAATTTATGAAATTCGTAAAGGTTACAACGGTAGTACTATTCTGCTAACTGCTAATGAAAGCTATAAAAAAATGCAACTGTTGAAAAATAATGAGGTGGAAACAGGCATATTGCTTATATTCGACAGAATAAGATGAAGCCTTAAATTTATGAAATTCATAAAAGTTACAACGGTAGTACTATTCTGCTAACTGCTAATGAAAGATGTAAAAAAATGCAACTGTTGAAAAATAATGAGGTGGAAACAGGCATATTGCTTATATTCGACAGAATAAGATGAAGCCTTAAATTTATGAAATTCGTAAAAGTTACAACGGTAGTACTATTCTGCTAACTGCTAATGAAAGCTATAAAAAGATGCAACTGTTGAAAAATAATGAGGTGGAAACAGGCATATTGCTTATATTCGACTGAATAGGATGAAGCCTTAAATTTATGAAATTCGTAAAAGTTACAACGGTAGTACTATTCTGCTAACTGCTAATGAAAGCTATAAAAAAATGCAACTGTTGAAAAATAATGAGGTGGAAACAGGCATATTGCTTATATTCGACAGAATAAGATGAAGCCTTAAATTTATGAAATTCATAAAAGTTACAACGGTAGTACTATTCTGCTAACTGCTAATGAAAGCTATAAAAAAATGCAACTGTTGAAAAATAATGAGGTGGAAACAGGCATATTGCTTATATTCGACAGAATAAGATGAAGCCTTAAATTTATGAAATTCATAGAGGTTACAACGGTAGTACTATTTTGCTAGCTGCTGATGAAAGCTGTAAAGAAATGCAACTGTTGAAACATAATGAGGTGGAAACAGGCATATTGCTTATATTCGACAGAATAAGATGAAGCCTTAAATTTATGAAATTCATAACGATTTACTGATTTCTAGGTTCAGTTTATCGCTATTTCTTTCCTCCTCGAATATATGCCTCAATCCTTAAGCAGTATGGAGAAACAAGTAGTAAGAAAGAGATAAGCGTTTTGTGCGTGGACTAATTCTGGTGATCTTACATGCGTTCATTCAATCAATTCTGCTGAGACCAATGCGAGTTGAGGTCGAAGATTTTTTCGTGCATACCGTGAATTTGAAAAAGAAGAACCCACTCAAGCAACAACAACAACAACAATTGAAAAGGAGTGTTTTTTTCGATTCATTGCTATTGTTTCTTCTAAATTTCAAGTTTATTTGTTTTTTTATTCATTTTTTTAGAAATTAATGGAACATTTGCAATGATAAGTCGATTATATAGCTTTGAAATATTGTGAAACGGCAATTGAATTTTAACGAAAAGCATAGTCGTTAGCTCAAATTGCATTTTAAGGCATGCGAGGAGGAAAAATGAAGCGATGGGGAATAGGAAGAGGAACGTTGAGCGATAAGTCTAATTAGGATTGAAGATAATATATGTTTTCAAATTGAACAATTCCTCAATATTCATAAGGAATTCGATCCGACTGTGAGGGACACTTTCTATATTACTTTGTTGTTTGGCCATCCTTGCCATAAACCTAAGCGTTTTTCCCCATTCCCGTCTCCTTCCTATCGCATCTTCCCTCAGGCTGTTTCCATAAGCGATTAAGCTTTGATGGACTGATTTGATTTGGGATCGATGTGAGGTGCAAAGTAAACAGTACTGCTGACTTTAAAACATGCTAAGAAGCCATGTTGCATTCATTATTCTAGCGTTCTTCCACGAATTTATTAATCGTCGGAAGACTGCAATATTCTCAGATAGAAAAAAACGCAATATTAGCATGTCAAATAATTTTAATTTAGTATACTGTTGATTTGAGCTTCAAGTACTGTCCCCTTCAACATTGGTAATCAATAATGCACCGTGAAGTGGGCCCTATGTCATTTGAAGACCATATGGAGGATTCTCGTTCAAAAATGGAACCATCGCTATCTGGAATTGTGTGCCTTTTACACTTCACCTATTTTTCGCTACCTTAATAGCCCTTAAAAATAGAGGCACGAATTAAAGGAAGTCTGTTTTTAATTATTTTTCATGATCGTAATGAATTTACTTTATAGTTCTATCATTCATGTAATATTTGAGTAAACAAGCGAAGAATTCAGCGTAAATTTATTTGGTCCTTGAAGGTCTCGTATACAACACGAGGGAGGTATGTGGAAGAGCGCAAAAAGGGAGACGCGGAAATGCTCTTCTAAATTTTTTAAAGGCATGAAAGTTCTGAAGCACTTACAAGTTATGAAAGCTTGGCTAAGCTTTAGGCTTGTAATTTTTCGTTGGAAAGCACAACATTACAAGCTTTTCGAAAACTCCATGCATGTAAAATGCGCCTAAACTCAGCAGCCAATAGTGCACGCTATCGCGATGAATGAGTGGACCGCCGCGATGAATGTTTTTTGCTATTTGTTTGTTTTATTTCCGACGAAACAGTGGGTTTGATGAGTTCTTCTTTCAGTAGAACTTAGAAGGTTAGAGCCTCGGAACTTTTGGACTTGAAGACTTTAGAACCCGAACTTTCTTCTTATATTCCGATTTATTTTACAGATTCTTTTTCTTTGCATTTCAGCATTCCCTTTCGTTTCGCATTCTTTCCTATTAGTATTTCAAATCATTCAGCATTGTTATTAGTTTTCAACTCCATTCATTTTATTTTTCTACTTATTTTAGCGGTCCTTTTTTCGGTTTTCTCCCCCCTAACATTTATCTCAAAGTTGTATTCGCAAATGGAAACCACCACTTATTATTTAAGAAAAAAATCCTCTTTATCCTTAAATTTCTCAAATTATCATCTTTCGCTAATTTTGATAATCCTACTACAATTACAAAAATTACGCTATTATTTTTCAGGAATTTTGCAAGCTTCCTAGAAATGTATTCAGCAATTTTGAGAGAGGCTATGAAAGACTGACTGATTGAACTGAAAAATGATACGTCAAGTGTGTGAAAACGCAAGTCGATCAAATGCTTTATGATTTAGAATCTTTCGTGAAAATCTGTTTACATTTGCGAACCCATTATGGCGGCTTTATTGCTGCGTGTTGGCATATGTGAGCGGTGTGGTGCAACGACGTTTTGGTCGGGGTTGGAGGTTTTCTCTGGAGGAATTACTGCGAAAGAAGGAAAGGGAAGAAACGAGAAACTGAGGTTGAAAAAAAAATTTGGGAATTTCCAGACGTGCAGCAATTTTGTTCTCGGAAAGGAATCCGACGAACAATGATTCTTAAAGGAAAAAGCTGAGAAGCACTTTTCCCTATGGAATCCTCAGTGCCTCAGCTGTCGGCTAAATAGGCGACAATCCACATCAACAAATCATTATAATGTTTATAAATAGGTGTTATGCACGCATATATACTTTTTTGTCTATGGAGACCTATCATGTTTTCATCTTCTCAATAATCTCTAGTGGGAATCACGCTGAAGTTAGAATACTATTTTCGTTATAACTAATTATCATATGAGGATGACTCCATCCATCAACTTCATATTGGTTGTAGGTCGTTGACGTCAAAGACCTTTTGTGCATTTTGCACATGATACTGTATATTCTCCGGTTCGGGGACACGAGAAAATAAGGTACCTTCAGTGGCAAAATTTTAGGTGAGTGGTCGGTCTGACTGAAAAAGTCAAGTATTTAACTGCACATGATTAATGAAGCGTTTTCGTAATTTGTCATGCTGATTGATGTAATGCGCAAAAACGTAAAGTTTAATTGAATGCTATCATTTTTTGAATGTTTCTACACTATTGCCCCTGTAATAATTTCTTTTGCCTTAGGAAGTATCGGAACTAACAAATACCTTATTTTGCGATGAACGTCGCTTGAAGTTTTAGTTTAGTGCTCCACGGCTCATCGATGGGATCAATGAGCTTAAACAGCGCTGTTCTTCCGAAGCGGAAATAAACCTCTGTCTTATTTTATTTCGTCAACACATTTATTTTCAACCGTTATTTTTCCACTTAAGGAAAAGAATTTTTGATAACTAATTCCAGATAGAAAGAAGTATTCTAACATGGCAACTCGATCAGTGGGATGTCACCCACAATCCTGAGAGCACTTTTGACCAGCATTTACCATCGTTTTTATTTCGTTGCTATGAATTTGTTAAGTAACAGTTGAGTAATGGAATTGCGATGGAAAATTGCAGATTTTTTTTACATCGTAGAAACCATTAAATTGAAAAGTTGAAGTTGAGAATATTTTCGACAACTTTTCAGATGCACTAACTTGGGAAATAATGCTTTAGCAGCGATTATTAACACCGTTGATTGATGTAATTTACGTGATGTTTATCAGGCTTTATCCTTTAATGATCTGAAAAGAATTCTTTGACGTGTTTATTTTGTTCCGTTCTTAAAGAGAGTCTCAGCACCGTTATATGCTTGTGGAAATAATCTCATCTCATCAACTCGCTCCCCTTTCCGCTTTTTCTTCTTTCCATTAGCTGAAAATTGTAATCTCAGCTGATTGCTAAGTGATTTAGTTATCGAAAGAAAAAACTATTTTCTATTGTTTTCCATCTTTCAATTGTTCATTTTTTCATCTAAAAATTACCGACTTTCTATTTCTGAATATTTTCTCCAGCCGACAGCGATTCCAGGCTGTTGCAATAGAGTTGCAATTATGACTAACATCATTCAGCTCCGCTTATATTTACAGATTCGGATGAAGGGTAAGCCTAATTTTAAAGTTTGACGGCTTATAGTAGGAATAGTTTAAGGTTCGTTGATTCAGTACAAATTATGAGCTTTTCGAAAGATTATCGAAATTGTTGCGTAAAGCTCTTTTCCTCAGGAATTTTTACTGCATATTTCTCCGTTGATTTTTTGCAAAAATGAGTTAGGTTATTCTTAAGAACTTCCAAGAAACAGTATAATTTGGCGCTAATTCGTTATGTTCAACGAAAAATGGATTGCTTCTTTAGAAATATTTTCATGACGATGACCTTGACTCTACGAGTTGTCCTAGCCATGACCCTCTTGAGCAGCTTGAGCAGCAGTTTTTAGTAATAAAGCTTTGTGAGGGTATTTTTTCATTTAGTCATTATTCATGTTTACAAAGTCGTAAAATATTATTGTTGAGAATTATTATTATATGTTTGGATTTGGCTTTTTAATGTGTGAAATACAGCGCTTATTTCTTGTAATAGTTAGCACTATGTGAAACAAACAACGAAGCATTAAGAATCCCAACTATTCATAGATAAGTGTTGTCTATTTTTCGAAAACAATTCTTTTTTCTGCATTCCCAATTTGCAAACTTCGTCGGCACCTGCATAATTAATTAGTTTTTTAAATGTTTATTTCTCGGATGTAATTTCCTTAAAATCAGAACATTCGATGGAAATTGAAATCGCGAAGTTGGCAACATCCAAAAATTGCCCTCTACACGATGACACTGAAGTAGGAGCGACCATCACGCTGGGTGGTGAAGGGGTGCTTTAAAGTACCAAAAAATGCGTTTTCATAACTTTCATATATAATTTTCGCAAATAAATTCAAAATTTAAGGTCGTTGAAGAGACTACATGAAGTGGCGATATATACGATATATACGATTGCCAATATACTACGCTCATACAATGATGAAACAATGACGGGCACATGAAAAATTCTCCTAACAATCAATGCGAAGCGCATTTTCGAGAAATATTTGAAAATATTTCGCCATCAAAATATGCGGTTGCTAATTTCGACTTTATTTTCCACCAATTTTTTCCATCGATCGTTATTCCCCTCTAGGGGATTTGGCTCATCTCCTTTGTAAACGTGATTGCGGCGTATCCCGAAATGTTCAAATTCAATTTGACGAAAAAAAACGTTGACTGATGAACTGAATCCTTTATAAACAAGCTTCATTTCCCACTTCCATAAGTGTCGAATATTTCATCAGTTCTTCATGTGCGCTGTTTCATTATTGTATGATTGCGTAATGCGTTTAATTTTAATGATTTATTCATCCATGAATATATAAATTTTCAGGTGTTCCATTTATTCCAAGTCCATCAGTTCATTCCATTTATTCCACGCCCATCAGTAACAGAAAACAGAAATTTTGAGCACTACACGATTCGATTCGAGTGCTTCGTCGAATTTTCTTTTGCATTAAAAAATTGCTAGCTGAATTATTGAGTGCTCACCATAACGTATTGCAAGGTATCAGTAATTATAGCCAGGTGTCAGTGAAAATTATGGGATTTGTTGTGCGTCAGTGATATCTATATTTGTTAATTCCATGCATGTGAAATGAAATTAAATTGTTTCCAGCTATTGCGCATCTAAACATCATTCATTGAAATATAAAATCGAACATATGCGATATAACTTTTCTCTCGCAGCTAAAAGTACGCCAGAAGCTTATATATAGAATGACAAGTAGACACCCTTCACAATGGCACAAGAACACGGCAGGAGGAAAGGAGATAGTTGGGAGGGCAGTTAAAGTTGAACGTATCGAACTTGTGCAGCGAACGATGGAAAGAGTTGCTTTTTGATGGAATATATAAAGTAAAGATGAAACAACTTTGTTTTCTTGATGAGTCAGTTTTTCTGCGCAGTTTGACGTGACTTCATATCTCCTTGCATCTAAAAAGTCCATTTGGAGCCTATTGATATAACTTGGAAGTACTAGGAGGGGTGGTCATTTTGATGGACCAACGTTGTTCCATTCATTTGCCCGTAAATTCTCACTTTTAAGAATTGTGAAGAGAGTGGAGATGACGGATTGAACGACTCACCCTAGTCGTTTTCACCTCTCTCACCAAACGGGAAACGATAAGGAGTGACGATATTTTCGGCTGATTGCAAGCAGTGGTTTATATAATTTAAAAAAAAAGGTTTCTCTAAAAAAACATTCAAATATAGATTTTCACATAGGTGAAAACCAATTTTCTTCATAATTCATTACTTCTAATTAAAAGAATAAGTAATTCAATGAATATATGGGAGTTGAATATTTGTACAGTTGGTAGTTTATGGTTTTCCTCTATTTTTCCGTCGGATTTTATTTTCTAAATTCATCTTTAGAAATCATCATTTTTCATTTTTCGTCCGATAGGCGTTGAATTCGACCTCATTGAATTGAATATATTTATCATTTACTGAGGTTACCTAATGACCTTAAAAAATTATTTTCCGTAGATTTTTTCAAATTTTTGTTGAAAAAGAAAACTAAATGCTGCTATGAGCGAGGAGGAAAATAAATAATTTTCGATGAGAAGAGAAACTTCGAGCGAGTATTTTGCAGCAGAAAGTGATCTTCAGCTTTTCTCAGTCAAACCGCTCATAAAGGTTACTACGAGAAATGTTTATATCAAATGCTTGAATGTTACTCTGTCGTTAATATCTGGCGGGTATTTGCAAATGCTCTATTTAAATGTCCTCATTTGTATGCACTTTTTATGACCGGTCAAAACATATTATAGTCTCAGACTATCAGTCATTCTGTCAGCCGGTGCGTATTTGTCTGTCCGCAGCTTTTATAAAACGACGGCTTCATGCTATGCAATTATTCACAGATATTCCTTCGTCGAAAAGAGCTTAGCCTCCGAATATTTGTCGTCAGCCTCAGCTGGAATAAGTTGCGCTTAGGCGCAACGCTTATGGATTCGAGGATTCTTGCCTCCGTTGTGCTCATTTCACCGTTCAAGCTTAAAAAGCAGCAAAAACTTTAGGTAGTGAGTTGTATTATGATAGTCTATGGCGTTAAGCCTCATTTTTAACCAGTGTCTGTTGATTTTGCATTTTGCAAGTTCACCTATCAACTTACCTGTTGAAGCCTTAGCGTGGTAATGCGTGTTATATTTCTCTACTCGAATCTGTCGAATTAAGCGATGTAAATATTTCTTAAGCGTACAGTCCTTAATGCACGCAAACTAATTTTGATTAAAATTCTTGGTTGCTCATGAATACCAATAGAAATTTCAGTTTTCATAAAGTGGTACTTCAGTGCTTCTTCAAAGTCAGTTACTATTTTTGATTGTTGCGTGACCGTGTTTGATCGTAAAGAAGAACTGCAAAATTGCAAAAAGTTGATTTTGATTCAGAATTATATTGCAAAATTAATTTAAATGCAATTGAAATGAAAAGAAAGCGGGTTGCAAATTTCTTCACATAAAAAGTAAGTCAGGAAATTATATGATCTTATAAGTGATCTACATGACTAACATTTATGCTTGTCCTTAGTTATGCGGCATTTGTCCTGAGGCGATTCTTTGAGTTATTCATACGCGAAAATCAAGGAGGAGCGGATGAGAAAATGGAGAAGCTTTTTTCGAACAAATGCGTAACGAGCCCAATAAACTCATCGCGTTCGAGAATAGCAGAGAGAACTTTGATGCGTTATTATTGCCGGGCAGTGGATGAACTCTGATCTTGAAAGCATCTTCATTCATTGAAAAACTCCATTATCCTTTTGTAACTTCTTTAGAAATATTTCGACTATTTGATTATTACTGATTAGTTTATTTATTTGAAGTTTATATTTATTTTGCTAAAGAATTCATGGAAAATAGTTTTGTTTGTAAAAATTTGTAATATTATTTTTGTGTTGCTTGAATTGGAATAGTTCGAGAGATGAACGTCGTAAAGTTGTAAGGCTGAAGAATACATAAAGTAAGGATCCTTTTCGCTGATATTTTTACAGAAATGCACATGTTTTTCTCGTTTTCTTTTTTTTCGAATTTGGGAACGACCTGGGTTTACCTTGAGGTTCAAGTTCTTTTGTTAAGCCAACGATAGCTGTCTTCAAGCCACAAATATCAGCCGCATGTACTGATTGAATGATTTCTGATGGGAGACAGTCAGTTAATGAAAACATTTCTAAGTTGGAATTACTTTTAGCGGTTTTCAAGCTATAACCGCTAGATCGGATGCCACCGAACTATTGCCCTCAATTTCTAGCTAACCAAAATAAAGCTACTTACAGCAAGTTGTCCTTTTCGCGTTTCAATCTATGTGTACACCCAGTTCATATTTCATTCAGTGTTTTTTCTGGAATCAGATCAATGATTTCAGATCATATTTGAGGGATTATTTCCCTTAATTTGATTCCAAGTACTTATAGATCATTTCTCTGCAAGTTCTCCCATAGCGTTTACATTTTTCAAAATTTTTGAGCACTAAACAAGTCCCATGACGTTATTCTGGTTGTATGTGTAAATATGCTATCATTTAATGGAAAGCTAACAGTTTTTCAGCGAAAAAAACTTCGAATTTTAAAGTCTCATTGATGTGATTTGCATCTGTGCAATGCTCAAAACTTCAGCTTATTCTTTCCATTAGATTATCTTTCAATGATTTGAGAATACCTAAAAGTTCCGTGAAATTATCGAACTCAACTTCTCGGGTAACAGTCTATCTTAGACAAGTGTCAGATTTTTTCGCGACTTTGATATATTACCTTTATCGATATGATAAAAAATGAGAGTGGATACATTATTCATAAGATTATGAGAGGATTTATCGGTTGATTTGCTTGATTCCTTAGATGAGAGTATGAAAAGCGCATATTAATGCCATATTGCTTTGCATACTTGATGTGTTTTATTGATTGAAAAATCGGAATGTTTTCGCTGAATTTTCTCAATTTCTCACATATGTTATAGATAATGAAAATGTACTCTTATCTACTAAATTTTCTACAGCATTTTGCAGTGAAATGTTTCATATTAATATCGCCGCTCTCATTGATTTTTCTCTTCTGCTTTTCTAAAAAACGAACAAAATTAACGCTACTGTAAAAAGTAAGCATAGAAAGTGCACCACACTGATAAGAATAATCAACTTATCGGTTTGATAGCAAAATAACACATAAAGGGATAATAAACGGACAAAAAATTATTTATAATAAATACTGATTAAAAATCGCCCTATAGAAATTTATTTGAAGAATTATTGAATTTTGCACATTTCACATCTATGAATATCTTACGGTGATGAAAGAAAATTTAAAAGAAAAATTATTGCTTCATCGTTTTTTATTTCAGCAATTGAGGGGAAGTTTCTTTATACTGATTAGTTACTTTCCTGGAAAACTGAGCGTCGAAATCGCATATAAAATAACCGAAAATTTCCTTTATTAGGTTTGAAATTCTCAGCAATAAACACTAATAAAATATAGCATAAAGCAGTAATCGTTCGCTATAAAATGTAAGCGGGAGCGTTATCTCTAAAATATCCGTTGTCATAGATTTATTTGTTTATTGGTCGAAGAAATCAATTGACTCAGTTGGATGATTTGTGACACTACTTAAAAGTGAAGCATAACAAATGCCAAGTGCAACATTGTTACGAAACAAGAGAATTTCAGCGATCACCATACAACGAGTATCATCAAAGGTGGGGGGTCTCGTTTATCTCTTTTTTGTTTGCAGTTCATCTATAAGGCATCAAATTTTATTAGTTTATTGTCGATATATATTTTTATTTTGCTAGTGCAATACCGCAGCCTCCGTTCATCTTCTTCATTCTCCTTTACTCGATTAATTAGCCTCATCTCCCGGTGAAGCAGTTGCTTATCTCAAAACGCGTGCTGCTATAACTTCGTTAGCATTCTCTGTTGACACCTTTTATTGGTCGAAACGAAAAGCATAGGTGGTGCGAGCTTCAAAGTTGTAAAGATTTTCATCATTCATTATTGTTTTTCATACGAAGACGCAATACCAATATGCGCAATAAAAACTTATTGTAGCTAAAGATGATGAGAAAATATCACTATTCTTGTTGTATAGGAAATCTTTTATTGCTTGTTGGGCGTTTTTTTTCTCCGACATTAAATAAAATTTGTCTTATTTTCACATAAAATTATAGATGAAATTCCTCGTTTGTTTAAAAACTTGTAGAATTTAATTTTTTTTCAATAGATTTCACCTCGATTTTACCACTAAATGAATAAGAAAAACATTTAAAGCGCTAAAAAAGAAAAAATAAATTATACGTCAAAGATGAAAAGAATCGACGTTTTCTTTCAATGAAATCTTTAAAAAACAATAAATTGAATGAAGTGTTAAGTGTGATCGCATTATTCTGAGGATTTTTTATGAAAAAAAAAGGATTTTAAATGAAATGATTTTCTTATCGAATCAATATTATTGCATCAATGTTTATCATAAAACGATAATTCAGGTGTCAATCCGTGGACAAAGAATAAAAAGCTTCCATATGTGGATAACAGCTCAGAAATGCATTTATTAAAAACTTGTAGTTGCGATATTGAGATCTAAATTGAATTATCATTATCGTTTCAGAAATATCAATTCTATTTTTCATCAAAAATAATTCATAGGTCTTTCTGCTCAGTAAGTGAGATTTATTTCATATGAGAGTGAGTAATGTCTTAGCTTACTGGAAGCACTTCTTAAAAGCAAATTCGAACTAACAGGAATAAATCCTTGAACGCTTCCACCCTATAGCGAAGAATCATACGCTTTGAAAGGGGACATTTAGCTGAAATTGAGCGCTCAATGATCGATTCATCGCTCAATTTTTCTTAAATATATGAAATAGTCGAAAAAAAATTACATATTTAAGTGAGATAATTACTGAGAAAGGATTAAACGCGAGAACTAAGCAACTCGTTTTCAGCATTGCTATGAAAATCGTTCTCTTCAATTTGAAAATTTTCGACCTTAAAGAACTTATTATTCACCTTATATCGATTATTTTAGATTATTATTTCATTTTTTAGTTCGTTGGTTTTTAACGTTTTCCGTCCATTTCCACCAATAGGTACCAATTGTTGCTTCTTCCTCTTCCGGATATTTCCTATTTTATGATGTTTTCTCACTCATTAAACCTATTCTATGTTTTCTGTTTCTTATTTCCGTTCATGTATCTGGGAGACTGATCACTTGTAGAGTTTATACGATCAAGAGGAAAGTTATTGAAAAATAATGCAAGAGCCGTACAAAGTATATTTGATAATGGTTGCGTTTCAGTTTGAAACACTTTTCCCAGTATTTCCTCATTTGAATGTTTTTAAGTGATCAGTTGTGCTTTCTTTTAGTCGGTTATTTTCTAATAATTTCGACAAATAACACTTCAATAAAACACTTCCTAATGTTTTACTAATTTTTTACAAGCTCTTTTCCCTTCCAGTTCTTCACGAATATATTTTGGGAAGTTGCAAAGAGTAAAAAAAAACTGCTCTAGTATGCGCCATCGCTTGAATATAAGCCTTAGTTGTGAATTTATGCTCTACCATGCTGAGATTAGTACACTTTTTTTCAAATGTATCCCGCTTTTCGAATTGCTAGTGACGTGCATTCCCATGCATATACACATCCGTGTTTTTTAAATGTACGTTCGTTCAGAAAAATTTGCAAAGAATATAAGCGCCGGAGCTTGGAAGAATGAAATATGGTAGGCACGTAAGAGTATACAAGTTTTTGGAAAAGAATCCTTGAAATCCATGAACGAGAATATTTTACATCATTAAAACTTCTTAAATGATATTTTAATGCATGGCTAAATTTTTACTGCAAAAAATTCTAATCATTCTTTGAGATAATTTGTGGATATTTAATTGATATGTCTAAAAATTAAAAGGCACAAATAGTGATAATTTTTAGGCCGCTGATGTTAAAGACAGC
This sequence comes from Parascaris univalens, assembly GCA_037576465.1. Lineage (NCBI taxonomy): Eukaryota > Metazoa > Nematoda > Chromadorea > Rhabditida > Ascarididae > Parascaris > Parascaris univalens. The sequence goes on along the minus strand of CM075173.1, from coordinate 231,995,311 downwards.
TGCAGTTGATTGCATCAGCTGAGTTCATTTCTCAACAGTTGTCTATCGTTGGTTGTCTGGCATTGTGTTTTGAGGGAATTTTTGAGAGCATCACTTTTGTCTTATATTTCTTGCCTTTATCGTTGTTCTTTATGTAACTTTGCATGTTTGGTTTTTTTGTGTATATTGTAGCAGTGTTGTGTCGGTATGTTTGTCTGTCTGTCGATAAATGCACTGTCGCTGAATTTGAAGCCATTGAAGCTTGAAATTCCGAAATGTGAAAGATGTATGCAACGATAGAGGAAGAATCATATTATGCTTCGGTGGCATTTATAGTCACTTAAACGTTTCTGAAAGTGATCGCAGACACAAAAAACTTTATGGATTTATGGATCAACTCCTCTACTACGAATGTTTCATCTTTTATTGGCAATTTAATAAACAAAATTATAAAAAACGCATGTCGCATCAGTTTCTCTAATGCGAGGGTCCACCAGTTAACTTATATGGTACGGAGATTTCAATCCAACTTCATTTCCAGTGGTTGATTGCAGTACATACTATGGCATGATTCAAGCGCAGTGTCACTTTTAATGATTTTTGAAAGCTTTTCGTTACGCCAAATTTTTGCGCAATAATGCTACTTCGTGATCCCATCGGATGGGAATATGGGAATTTTCAAAAACGAAACTGATGATTCGAAAATAAGGTGTAGTAGGAATAACATGCAAGTATAGATAAAAGCAGTATAGATAAAAACATGCAGGAGTAAAGCAGCAAACTAATGCGTACCTTCATCGACCTGATGAGAACCACTTTCGTTATGATTTAGCATCTGAAATTCATTCATGTTTCAGACAGCATTTAATGAGATGATATAATGTGAAAAAATTATTGATAGTCGTTTATACCATTTACTGCCTTTATAACGTCATAACCTAAAATTGCCGCTGATATATCTGTCAATGTTGCATTCTGGCATCGGTGAAACGCCCCATTTTTTATTCTGAAAGTTTTTTTCCCATTTGATAAGGCTCCTTCTCAGTAAAAAAAATGGTAGATTGAGCTGAGTTGAGAAAAGCCGAAGGTGAGCTCCGAGATGTCAAAGTTGAGCTCCAAAAAACACTAAAATAATCAGTTGGAAAATATTAAGTTTGAGCCCGTTTGATCCTCAGGTTCTTCGAATTCGCCTGCACTTTCCTCAGAGATCTAAATCAAAAGCGCGAAGTACTATTGAGCATTTTCATTTATCTTATGTTCATCAATACAGCATTTTTGCAAAGTGCAGCCAACTTTCATAATGGAATTAACGTTGCCTAATCTCGTATTAGCTCAGAATGATTTCATCCCTGAGTATTGAACGAAGAAAATTTGTGTTTTGATGATCTTGTTGAAGAAGATTCTTTCGAAAAATATGAAGGAGAAAAGATCTGAGCGATGAAGTCTAGAACGGTTTGCAATGAGAAGGAGGACTCAGTCGACGAATGGACGGACCGAAATACTGAAATCGGTGAAGGGGCCAGATGGAGAGGGAGGATATTACATCATTATCTTTCCACCCTAAGCTGAGAATTTACCACCTTTATTAGCTGCCATGATACATTATTTGTGCTCTTCACACTTGCAGTAGTCATAGACGCATCTTCTTGTTAACTGCGCGCTTCAAGATTCGTTCAGTGGGAGCTATTGTAGAATTGCCTGGATGATTTTGTCCATCCTTTGTGAGGAATTATCTTTATAAGCTTTGGACTTGTATCTTTCAGAATTTGTCAAAATTGATCCCAACGTTCGATGCAATATTTATGGCGAGTGGGCTTCTAAACAAGAGAATACGATAGATTATCTATGGCTTAACTACGGCTAATCGATTCCATTATTCCGTTTTCTTAACGTTTACATTTGAGGCGGAATTCGATCTGCTTCAATTTTTCTGATTCGATAGTGGAGATTAAAAGCTCTAAATGGGTTCCGATTTCAGATTTTCTAGATCGAAAAATTTCATACGGTTATAAAAGTTCCACACAGACACAGTGGTAGTTGGTGTCTGTTTTTAGTGACATTTGAAGTCGTCGGAGGGTGATGTTATCTTAGAGATCTCTGATATTTTAAAAGTCCTTCAATCATACTTCAAGTTGCAAGTTGCAGTTCAGGTTCTTCTCACTGTTTATTTATAGGAGCTTGTTTTCTTTGGTATTCTATCGGGTTCCAAAAAAATGCCAAATAATGAATGAAGAAGAGTCCAAGTTATTGAGAAATCGTCATAAAAGAAGTTTGCACAGAGATTTTTGTTGGTCGTCTCACGATCATTGGTAAAGAGAAAGTGCTTTCTGTTTCCAACATGTTCTTTCGCTCCGAATGGGCAAATGCAACTTAGCAATCGCCACAGAGCACTTTTAACCTTTATCTTTGCACCACGATGCTTGATTTTTAGGTGATTTTATGAATTTTCATCCACAAAGCTTACCATAGCAATGTAATTTTGCGCTCTTGTGTATGTGTATGCCTAAGTCCGTCTGCCAGGTAGTTTTAGCTCGGAAAGCACAAAAACTCGAGTCAGAATAATTGGATGGATGCTTTCATTCTCGAAAAAACATGTCGGTATGATGAAAGGAGAGGCGGGTTCTTATCAAAGTTGCTGGACTGTTGTAAAAAAAATAAAGTTCAGCTATGTTACAACGCTTCCATCGTATTTTATCATCACTCATGTGAAACAGCATAGAAAGTACATCATAAGAAAAACAGCACTATATGTCCTTTATACAGTTTCTCTAAAATTGAAAAAGTGCACAATATTGCATCGCTGTTTCAAGTGAATCGGTCATTCTTGGAAACCTGCAATCGAGGACCCTTACATTGTCGGTTGCGGTGTGGATAGTAATAAATGTGGTTAGAAAAATTAATTTACAAATCAATTTAGTATGAAGTTATTGAATAGATAACATTAATCTTCATCTTCAGTAATTTACCGACCGACAGGCACAGATGCATGCATACAGACACAATATTGCTACAATGCGCTTTACAAATACAATTCATTGTGAATATCCACTAAATGTCAATATTGCATAAGAAAGACTTATAGAAAGACCTATAGAAAGACTTTAGGGCAATTTTTTGTGTTTTCAGGATTATTTATAATTTGAGTGCTTTACTGTGCACCGTAGTTGCTAATATTTGATGAAGGGTGGTTGAAATATTAACTGTATGTTCAGTTTAAAAGCCTTTATTATGCGAACTATTCTGAAAATTTGCTTATTTGTACTCTCTGATAAGTTTATTTATTTGTTAACACTGATAAGCTTATTTGTTTGTTTGCATTGATAGCCATGTTTAACTTTATTCCGATAAACTTACTTACTTACGGATGGAAAAACAAGTCTGATGATGAAAAACCTTCTACTTTTTGCGATAAAATTTGCATTAAAATAGAGTCCGAGCCAAATTCTTCAAACTTTCCCCCATTTTATTTGCAATATTAGGAAATAATTTCCATAGGAAACATATGGACTTCATTAACGTTTCATTTCGTCTAAACAAATTTATAACATTTTTTGCTTGTTTTTCGTATTTAACGAACTTGAAAAAGAATTCGAAGCTATTTTCTATGCGATTTTGTAGATTTCCCCAAAATTAAGTCTTTTTTTTTGATGACACCCTATTCATGCAAGTTTATATGTGTGCTTTTATCAATTTATCGGTCTATTCACTCCTTGGAAACAATTAAGCCTCCTGGATAGAAATGAACTGAAACTAGAATAATTCATTGGTGACTAGTTTTCTCTTTTTTCCTGTTGACTATTTCCGAAATTAATTATGGAGATGACGATGTTACAAATATTATACGTTAATTTTTTCCCCATAGTCAGTCAAGATTCGAGCAAAAAACTAAAGTTTTTTTTCTACAGCCTGCAGCCTTGTGGCAGTCAGTCTTAATGGGCAGCCGCTTGTATGAGATAACGCAATACCCTTTTAGAAATACTATTGTCGAAACCAAAATACAAAAGAATATATCAATTACCATCTCTGTGACAATGCTTCTAAGTAGAACACTGTCGAATAATCGGACTCAACAAAAAAGGATGGATGAATGGTTCACATTTTACTGATCATTCTATGACTGATTGGTTCAGCTAATGATCATTCGAGACTTGATCGATCGATATTGTTATTCACAATCAGGGAAATACTTTGAAATTTCTTTCATCCTGACCGCTTTTCAAGCGCCGACTCAGTATGTCATTAGCACATTCTAAATTCATTCGATCGAACAATAATCTCGAAGACGGGAAATAAAGATGAAAAAGTAAGGAGGGAAAAAGATGGGAGACACTTATGTGGAATCAGAAGCATCATAGTTGATCACGTCATTCAGACAGCATTTTTACACAATCGTCGTCTATACTATCCACCACTCACTTTTAGAGCGATATGCACTATGGTATGTGAAAAAGAAATATGACGCTTTAGCAGTTGTCCAAAATTTGAGAGCGCCTTCTCTTTGTTAGCTATAAAGTTTGAAGCATTCGTTCACTATGACAATGATGAGGAGTCGATAAAAAGAGTTCTTCTTGTTCATAAAAATTACACTGTATCAGTAGCACAGCTCCCTGAGGAGTTGATAGAGCAGTTTGGTGGTGGAAAATGGGAAGATTGAGATAAGAACGAGGGAACTCAGTTTAATTTAACGAAAACCTCGAACGATTTCTTATCGTCTATGATTAAAAATAAATTTTCGTTTATCTCTTCCACCTGTTCATTTCGTACACTATCGCAAAAGTCATGGAAGCGATAGCGCTTCAAACATTCAATACTTCTAGTTGAATTTCCCGCACTCAATGTTCTATTTTTCCCCCGAAATTATCGATGAGCATCATTTTTAAGACTAAGAGTGGTGAAGAAATCATCCACTTCTCACCACTTTCAGATTTACTCATTTTAGATGGATAACTGGGATGAAAATTGAGTAAATTACCGAAATCGGTATTTGGTAACGTTGAACAATTGATAAATTGGTGAGGTGATAGAAAATGATGATGAATGGAATGTTAAGTAGTGACGTCGGGCAACTGAATACGACCGAATAAGCAAATATTTTCTTTGCGCTTAAATGAACACGTCAAATAGCGCTAATATTTTTTCGCTTGACTTCAGCCGATTCGAGCTTTTAACTTCTTAGCTGAATGCTTGAGCATTTCAGGAGGTTCGGACTGCATCACAAAATTTCCGATTTGATAATTGAGAGGCAATATGCAAAATTTCAGAATTTGAAGCAGCGTGCTGAAACAACACGAACAGATGACATGAAGCGAATAAATGAATGATGATGCATCAACATTCAAAAGAATTGCCACTGAACACTGAAAAATGTTATAACGTCTTTTGCCTAGGCACGTTAACCCATTCCTCTCATTCCCTCTTATTTTTCCCACCATTTGATCTCTCTCCCCTCCTTCTGAATCTCTCTATGCATGTATTTACCATATACACTTTATATACATATATATATAAAGTTATATATATATATGTACATATATATAACTCTACTTTTTGCCATAAAATTCATTAGATATAATCATTTAGGTATGTTACTCATTTTCTCTCTGAAGTCTTCAAGGTTCTCAAAAATGAGCACAAACGACCACTCTTAAACGAACATAGAGTTGTATGTTACCTTTGTAACATTTACGCGAAGATTGCAAATTGTAGCAAACTATAATTCAAAAAAGGGCTCACTGTGCTTCCTATACATCCGATGCGCTTTCCCACTTTTCCACTTCATGTCGCAAACGCATTTTAAACGTTTGAAATTAAATTCAAAAGCATTTATTTTCCTAGGTTGTGAATTGTCCATTATTCGCTATATTTTTGTGCGTGGATATTTCGTCTGTGACAATGTGATTTTGACTTATGCAGATTGCAGGCAAACGAATTAAAGTTGAGTAATTTCGCCGAACGTTGTCAATTTTTGACGAATCGAACGCGAATTGAGCTGCTTTCAAACACGATTTGAGCTGTTTTTGTTTTTTTAAATAACGCTTCAAGTTGATGTATGGAGGTCTACGAAGTGGATAAAATATCGCTTGGATCCCAAATTTCCGAATGGGACAGCGTATCGATCACAGAGCAGGTAAACATTGCTTTGAAGTTTTATGCGCTTTTCATCTCAACAACACATCTGTATATTATGTTCGCACTGTTCACGGTCATTTTTCGGGAAAGTGGGATCGAAAAGGTACGAACTTTGAAGTACCCAGAATCGGAAGAATCCGGAATTGAGTTAACGTTTCATCACGTTATTCTATGTGCATATGATTTATTCATTTCTCTCCTTTATTTCTTCTATTATCATTCAGTTTGTCTTATTTCATAAGTTCGTTTAGTTTTCAAACTTCACCTCAAATATTGAAATAATAAATGTTGCATGCAGTAGAGGCGAGCCTTTAACGTTATTTTGCTTCGGTTTCTAGAGTGAATTTTATCCTTCTAAAAGAGGAAATATTTCTTCTAAACATTTTCTCGTAAGAAAACTTTTTTCAGACATTTTTTCGTAAAAACTTCCGCAACGAATTTCATCCTCTTTACCTGAGATTTCAATTATTTGTTCTTTTATATCATCGGCCAAATTTTTCCTCACTGCATCTAATAAGCTTTGTTTCAAAATGTATACTGTGAATTGATTGAAATACGAGATGAAGTGCTCATATGAAGCACTCGAGAGTCGCCCATACGCTGGATATAAGGCGCTTTATCATGTATATCTCGTCATATATTATGAGATGACCTGTTTGCTGTTATTCTGCTATGCAAGGAAATAGGTGATAGTATAATGTAAGTCATTGTATATATGCAAAACTATCGTATACTTAACATTTTTAGATGTTAAGTATATTTTAATGCATATGAATCTTTCAATTTCTTATCACTCATTAATGAATAATAGTACAGTATACTATTAACTTTCTCCTTATTCTCTCATGTATGTAAAACAAAACGTTTGGATATGGGTCCTAAGGTCAGAAAATGTGGTAACCGTAACCCAAGTGTCGTATGTTTAGAACCCCAACAAACACAAATATTCGAGACACAGTGTACTTAAAGCGGTACCAGGGAATCACGTTTAGAGGGAATATAGTCACAACTTCCTTCATAAAACACTTTTCTCATCAACATAACATAAGCGATTTACCATTCGTTCATGAAATACACACATGGTAACATTCTAGACGTCATCGTATAGGACTGAAGGTTACTTAGGGCAGTTGAACTTGCGAAACACCCTAGTGGCTTAAATATAAAAAGCCTTGAACTCTTTTTCCATAAAAAGCCGGCAGATGAAGAAGATTCAGTGCGCCAGTGAATTTTGTTTGAAGCCCTGTTTCTCTTGTCACCATTTTTGATGAGATGTACGTCTAGCTTCCAAAAAAACCACTCAACTTGTTTTTTTCCGACCTAGAAGTCTATAAGTAGGGAACGGATTTACCAAAAAAACCATTTCTTCCCCAGAATTCCGAGGTCGAATTGGAATTCAGAAGCCTTCGTATTTTGCATACCCGTAAAATTACCGATTCTCTGTAAATTTTTAGGTGATGAGCGATTTAAACCCTTATAAATTTCAAAATCCCATGAATATCAGTGAAACACACCGTTTCAAACTTCATGTTTCCTTAATTCTTTTTGGAGAGAGAGGTTTATTTCTCTACAAAGAGGTACCTTAAAAAATTCCCACCGCTTCAGAATATATAAACGCATCATAATGTTTGAATAAGGGCAGCTGCTAAGGTGCTAAGGAACTAATATTTTTTCCTCATGTCGGATAGAGGGAGGGGAGAGGGGGATAATGTGAACAGTCTCCAGCGTCTGTTTCACAAGAGTTAATCGTAACTACAAATAAAAATGAACAAAATAACTTATTATAGAGGGAATAACTAAAAAATGTTGACGAGATGTTTGAAAATGAATGGCATCACGGTCGTAGAATGAAAAAGGCTTTTTTTTCTCCCATTTGCATGATATTTTTTTCATTTTCTTAGCAACGAATATTTGCGTTGAAAATTCTTCCAGAAATATACAAATTCAGCATATTTCTACTGTGAGAGGAATCTTATTACGGAGGACTTTGAAAATTTTCGATTTGTAATGATGTAAAGGCACTTTACAACTTAATTTTACTATTAAGCACTAATTAGTACTTTCGAAATAATTAACGAACATTTAGTTCGATCATCAAATCAAAAAATCGGAAAATGACTGAAATGGTCGACGTTCATTATTAATTCCGGTATTGCCTTTCTTTCGTGGTTCGATATGGGTCTTAAGCATTCTCCCACAAAGTGAACGAGAATTGATCTCCGACGGAGATTGAAGAGGATGGAAATTTACGAAAGAACGTTCACATATACACCGATCCTTTCACAACATATTTAAGAAATGTAGCGAAGTGGGGGTTTTTTTAATTTTTGAGAAAATGCCTATCAGAAAATATTGCGGACGTAATGTCTAGTTTTCTTCAAGTGGTGAAGTTTCGAAGTTGAGTTATCAGGATCCCTCTGCATTTTATTTTTTGCATCGTCTTTATATCTTTGATCCATCGAAGATCTCAGTTCCGATTTTATCGTCACTCGACTATTTGAAATAAGAATGAGCGAATGATTTGCTTTTAACGTCTATTGTACAAAGGCAAAAGTGCTCAACAGTGCAGTAGGATATCACATAAAACTTCAGTATCAGTCCTATGAATTTGAGATGCATGAGCTGCAATGTCGATAGTTTCTAGTAGTAAACAATAGAAATTAAATGAGGAGACTAGGAGAAACCTGATCGATGAGAAAATTCGCACGTATTCCATCATTCAATCACATTGAGCTTCAAGTGTTCAATGAAGCTGTGTGATTTTTCCATTTTTTTCTCAGGAGTGCGTGAATCTGTGATATGCTTGTGAAGATTTTTTGTTCTGGATGGAGGAACGATGGATCATAAGAATTTTTCTTTACGGGCGCCAAGTCATAACTTATATCTAGAGCGTTTTAATCGAAACGAACCATAAAATTTTGCTAATGAACTTCACTTTGTAATGCTTCGAGCACAATAATGCCAAAGTTCGCCCTCTATAAATCTTTGCAGTTTTCATTAATTTGGCAGACAAATTGACGATTTTCATTTATTTAACTGCTCAGAAAAATTCAATACAATAAAGTTTCCTCTTTGTTTCATTGAATTCAGCATATACAGCTCCTAAACCTATCAAATATTCCACATCTTTCTACTGAACCAATTTTCTCAACCATTAACTTTATAAATTTAGAATGTTTCATATATGTGCTTTCGTTGGTTTTTAGAATTCACCGTTTTTGGGCATTCGCTCGACGAGAATACCACATTTGGAAATTAATCGAGCATCGCCGATTCCATCACGACATTCCAATCAGGATGGACACTCCGGTGGGTGTTTCATACATTAGAGTATTGCTTCATTTTATGCTATCGAATTAATATGTCATAACTCAACGAAGATGGTAATATTTGTCGCCGTTTGAAAATCCCTTTCATAACGAGGATAAAGTAGAGTTCATTTTATTATTTTTTAAGGAATACTTTATATTTATTGTCTATGGTTTTCTTCATATATGAATGGACATCGGTGGAAATAGTTCATGTAAATGTTAAAATTTTTTTGTCTGAATGTATGTAAAAATCTAGAGACTGCGAAACGTTTTCATTTGTGAGCAAATTGTGCACTATGTTTGAGGGGTATCATAGTGCACCAACATTACTTCATTGTTTTGCAATGAAGGTAGAAAATAAAATAACCACGTTAGTATTAGTAATTTTATCCACCGTTTTCAATCATATGACGGAAGGTTTATCGTATACAAACATATAATTCCGCAAGTTATTATTCATTGCTGCGTCCGAACACTGCGTTGCATAGCCACAGAGGTGATAAAACTTCCTAACAGTGAATTGAGGCGTGTAAAATCTTTCGATGTGCATATCACGCCTTGTTAGGATCATATTTATTTCATGGATAAAGAGAGAGGAATCCGGAAAAAAAACTTTTCCTGAAGCAATAAAAATATTGCGAGATTTCGTTGTTGAAATTTCAGAAATCTAAGTAAAACTTTGCGCATTTTACACATTTTAGTGGGTTTTTCAATCTTTTTAGTAAAAAAGTCCTTCGAAATACAAAATTTTATTTGTTAAATTTTGGTTTTTTTCATTGGAATATCTGTGAAGTAACATTTTTTATGAGGTTACGTTTTCATTGAATTATAATTGACCAAAAAAGTAAAAAATTGAAATATTATGGTTACTAAAGTTATGATATAGTTATGTACTGCTTTATGCATACAGTAGTGCTTCTGAAAACGTCCATTGAAAGGAAGTGGACCTTAATATAACCATTGGAAATCGATAATGTTTGGAAAAGAAAATGTTAAATGAAATTGTAATTGGATTTTGAATTTCCAATAAATGCTAACAAACTGACTGATGAGCAGGTGGATTCACAGAAGCGGATTTTGTTCAGAATAGCAGAAACACTTTATTGTCGAAATACGTGCATCTCAGTTTACTACTTATCCTATTTTTTCGTGCCACTGACTTCTGAGATTTGCTGTTTTAGAACATCATTTTCCTGAATTTCGCTATTTCTGATTGTTCCACCAATTATCGGTTGAGATTTTTCTGATAAATTTCATTCCAAATTCATATTGATTTAGGATATACAATCAGTAAAACAGGTATCTCACAGAATCATAGTGTTGCTCTGTTTATTCGAGGAACTCGAAATCTGCAAACAGTGCCCTTTCACATAGATTAACAGTCACAGGAAACACACTGAAATACGTTCGTAGAATATAATCATTTTATGAGATCAGCAATGGGCTTTATGAAATGAAAATCCAAAGGACGCAAGATGACCGAGAAAATGAACAATTTTCTGGTCTCATCGAATCTTTCGACAGTTGAATAGTTCTCACTTGGAAATCAGTGTCCGCATCGCTGAATATAGAAATTTTGTCTGCAACTATAAGCTACATGCTACAGTTGTTTTTATTGGAAGATATGAGTTCTCTGAATGGTCACACCGGAGAAGTAATTTATTATTTTGTAGCAAGAACCACGATCGAGTTGAACACAAAATGCTATGTTGCAAAAATAGTAATGAAAATTTTCGATGAACATTGAAATATGCATTTGAAAAATTTATGGAAATAACGTGTAACATATGTAGTGTAATTACTGTAATTTTTCATAGTAATTACAGTAAATAACTACAAAAGTTATGGTAAACTTTAATAACCGTGTAGTACACCATCTATTTTCCACGTTTTCCACATCAACTGAAAACTATATAGTCGACATAGGTGATTAAAGGCAAGTGTAAACTTTGTTTCGAAGCCGTTGATGGTTGCATAGCAAAAAGCGAGATCCAAATGAATGCGTCGATATTTTTTTGGTAAACATTAAGATAGGTCGCATATGTCCGGGCATATATTCTTCGAAATGATTTTGTGTGTAATGCATTTTCTAAAACTTCCTGAAGAACCTCTTTGTCCGAATAGAGATATGGTGGTCGGATTGGCTAACATTTTTGGTGGACGACGGAAAGGTAGAGGAAGGGCACAGCATGATTAAGGATTTGTGATAACGTTCCAGGACTTTTTCTCTACCACTCATTGTATTGTCGTAGCGTCTTTGAATATTTTGCACAGGTATCTCAAAATTAATACACTTTGGAGCAGAAGAAAGGACAGATTTTTTACGCTGAAATCTCAGATTTCATCACCAGACGTTGGTAAAAGTGACCTGTTTGACCTTAGGAGCAAACTGAATTTTACCCACCCATTTTTCTGAGAGTGAATGCTCCCACTTAAACCTTCAATGAGTAGCAGCGATCGAGACGGAAAGGGGCGGATGGTTCTTTTTATAGATTTGGACAAATCTGGATGTAGTGGCCCAATAGTAAAATTCTTACAAAGGTAATGAGGAATAAAGGCATTGAGGGACGTAGCCTAAAAGCACTTACTCGTTAACTGCATGTTCATTCTATCCACCTGAAATAGTTAATCACAAGTAAGCTGTAAATTACTTATGACGACCATTATAATCAATTGTAGAGAACTATTTATACCTGATAATTTCGCTGCAGAATCTGTGAGAGGTGGTAAATGGTGGAGGGACTGAGGAAGTAGAGGAAGGGAGAGGGATGGGGATTGATGACCTAAACTAGGTTTCGTGTCATTCATTAGATATGAACGTAGTATTCAGATGAGATCCCATGTGATTCTGGTGGATCGGACGGCGTTATGGGAGTGAATCTATGTGTGCCGAGCATAGTGCAGCCACTATTGTTGGATAGTAAACACCGAGATAATGTGCGAAAGCCAGCCACAGAACTGACCACTACAACGACCGGCTATCGTCAACAGCGAAACCGGAATCTAAGACGGCATGATACCGAGCCAAATATGAGAAGAAGTTAGATATTTTACTTCACACAGGCGCTCGAAGTGAGCAGTTGTTTCTGTGAGCTCGATATGGTCATACAACTTTTTTATCAGCGCAGAAATGAATGCTTTAGATAACACTTTGAGGAAATAGTAATGCTACATAGTTTTGTCTTAGGCAAAGGGGTCATGCTACAACTTGGCACTTCGAAATTACAGGTTGAGGCTCTGTCTTAGTTGTCACCATGTAGTCGTATGACTTCGTAGAAGTGGAACTGGGGGCCATATATAAGTATATATTTATTCGTACTAAGCGCTTTGTCTATTCAAATAAATACGTAAGCAGATGTCGCCAGATTATTCTACTTCATCTGATGTTCTTTGAAATCAGTTTTTGCGGTCTCCGACGAAGTTTCGGTCATTTCGTTGATCTCGTGAAGATTGACCTTCCCAGTGAAGAGATTTAATTCGACGGCGGAACATTGTTCATGTGCAACATTGAAACATATGCTGTCCCATTATTTTATAATCTTTATTTTTTTTTTTCTTTCAAACTCTTTCATCCCCATTTCAAGCATTTTTCCAACCTCAATTTTTTAAAGCTCAAAAGTTGTCGGGAACCTTTTCTTAATGTACCCCTTAAATTACCTCAAAAATTGCAAACTATTATTTCTGGCTATATGTCGACCATATAGTTTATTTATTTATTTTCCCTGTTTCAACATTATATTTAAATAGCGTCTACTATGCTCGAATTTCAGTCAGAATTTTCTCGACACTGATTGCTTTTCTCAGAAAATTTTTGTATAAACTATTGAGATGGCATTCTGTGATATGATAACAGATATATGAGATTTAAATATAGAATTTCAAGGTGAACCATAGCGATCAAGCGGCATCAGTCAGAAGGTGACTAATTGATTACATATAGAAAACCTTTATATTGCTATCACTGAAATATATTTACTTCCTCCTGACCACAGGTAGTAGTAGTTTTTTATATTCTGTACTAATGCTATTCTGTACTATTCTATATAAGAAGTATTCTAATGTCCTCTACCAGTACTGCTCTATACTGATGAAGTTATTTATTTATTCTACCACAAACTGAAGTGGAGAAGTTTCCGATTTGAGCATAAAATTCTCTAATTATGAAATCGTCGCCTTTTCAGTTTCGCTTTATTGATCAGGTTTCTTGTGTATTTAATTCGAAACGTTATTCACCTAACCAAGTCTGTTCTATAATTTTTAGACTTTAATCATTTTATTCCATAGAATGGTAGGGAATTTTTAAATATTTCGAGGAATTCATTCCTTGAATGGCATAATTTTATCTGCTATTGATGCGAAAGTTGAGAATTTATGATAGTGTAGTTTTTGTTTCATAGTTCAATTTCGGATAATTTCAGGTGCAGTTTAGACTTATTTTATAATGTGAAATTATACTTGAAATCTCCGAGTAGTATTGCATTCGTTACTTGAATTATCAGTTAATGTGTACGACCGTCGTTCTGATTTCTTCATATGAAATCGGAAATCACTATAAATTGCTAGGCGAGACTATGCAGCTGATCTTGAGAGAAAAACGGATGTTAGAAAAATGCGAAAAATGTTAATGAAAAATTTTACAAAAAATATGATTTTATACTTTCACTGAAGAAAAATCTTTTTAATGCCTTTTCACTTATTCATTGGAAGCGATTAGGGAGGGATAGGTCTCATTTTCCAATTTAAGGGAATATTTGGTGGTCATATTTGGTAGCATATTGGTGACTTTAAGTTTCGCAGCAGAATTTATGAAATAACTTCTTAAAATAATTTTAAATAGAAAATTTCATCACTTTAGATGTGGAAAGTTGGAGAATTTTTTCTTCGTCAATATTTTTCTCTCTCTTTGAATGGAAATAGTGAGTGAAGTCTTAGGAGAATGAGGTTCAGATGTGATATTGCTTACTTACATAGTTTTAACTTCGTGCATCAAACGTATCTTCAAAGTGCATCTACAATGATGCTATGTAATTTTAACGGTGTGGGAGGAAGGAACATTGTGGTGGGGGTGGGAGCTTTATCGAATATGCCGCTTTAGGGCATCGATCGTCGTTTTACATTTGCCTTTTTTTGCCATCGTTCTAGAAAATGTCCATCGTTAAGCTAAAAGCAATCACGCGGCGCTATGCTTTCTAGCTTGAATTTTTACCGCAGTTTTTTTTTGTTTTTTGGGGTAATTTAACTCACTTCTTTCATATTTCAGTCATTCTACGTTTCTCCATCAGCTCTATGATACGCCCAGAGAAACGAATAAAATTTTATGAAATTTCATTCACACTGTAGTTGGTTAAATTCTGCTTAAATTGTCATTACTGCAAAAAGATGTGTTTCTTTCGTGGTATAATTGCATTATATTTGCATTATAATTTTTTTTCGCTATGTGCTTGATTGCGTGAAATATAGAATATATGTTTCATATTAACGACAGCCGATGTGGTTTTAATTATTGCTCGGCCAAATTTATCGCCTTCTTTAATTTCGTACGAAAACTTTCGAAATTTTTTTGAACAAAGTTCTTCTAGATCGTCTTTAATGGTGGTCGGTTTTATAGTTCTAACGGATCTCTTATAGAAACAGATTGAAAGATCCTATAGTCGATAATGAAGTACACAACTTTTATGATGAAGTTTGTTTCGAAGGCAACTATTGAACGTACTTCCGTTTATGGTGAAAAAGAGAATTCACCGGATATTACTGAAGTAATCTGTACGTCTGTGGATCTGAACAAAGGGAAATTTTTACAAAAATTCAGTAGATTTTAAATGCGTCAATTTGACAATTCACTTTTTTTGCTATTCGATGATTGCTCTTTATTTTGGAAAATTTCACCTAATTCTCATTGTCGATAGAATTGAATATTCTTTTTATTGAAAAATATGAAAAATTCTCATTACGCGATTGAAATCAAAAGTGAACTAACAAGAGGGAAAAATATAGCTCCAAATAAAAGATTTCTTATTTCTTCCTGCTATTTTATTTTCGGTGAACGAGAGTTGCTTCGACGATTATACTCTATTCTAGTTTGCATTTTGGACGTCATTGACAACAGTTAGTACAAAATAGAGTTTAATTTCATGCGATATTTATCTGATGAGAGAATTTAAATTTCTACAAAATTTCTTTCACTGATATTATAGAATTACGGAGGAAGATATATATATTTCATATATTTATATATTTTTTTAAAAGATTTTATGTTTGTATAGACATATATATTACATATTTATATTTTATATATTTATATAAAGAAATTTATATATATATACCTTTCTTTATATAGGTATATATGTATATAAAGGTATATATATGAATACATATATATATATATATATATATATATATATATATATATATATATATATATATATATATATATATATATATATATATATATATATATATATATATATATATTTTATGTGTTAATATATGCATATATATATATATATATATATATATATATATATATATATATATATATTAATATATATTATATATATGCATATATGTATATGATATATTTTTTTTAAATTTGTAAAGTTTTTATTTCTTCATCGCTAATCGTTCTCTCTCTTTTAGAATTTATGAGTATTTTTGAATATTTCTGTTTGACAGAGTTTCTCTTTTTTTACATTGGACGCGTATATTTAATGTTTATTTTCTCTTAAACAAAGAGTTTATTGAAATTTTCTCGGTCATTAAATTTCGTCGCTAACGTCGAGATTATGAAGGTCAATTCAATTAAGTAATTTTTTGTTTTCAACGGTGATACTCACTTTGAGGAGTTTTTATTTCCTGCCTTCTTCCATATTAACACAAATGTCTGAATAAGTATGACTAGAATCGTACGACTAGAATGTACGACTAGAATGGATCGATATTTGTGGTTATTGTAGAGATTTTTATCGGGATAGTTGCAGTTGAAATCACTTGGATTATCAAGGAGCGTCGAAATATTATCAGATATTCTTTTATTAATCAGCAAAATATCAAGTACTCGGCGACTAATACGATTCATATTTTTTTGGTCACATACGATTTTTTTTCATTCATGAGAACACCGAAAGTTAGAGTCACATTAATGAGAGACGGAGAAGTGGAGCAGAGGGGAGTGGCGATGGGTACGAGGAATATCAATGGGGAAAATGATTTGAATAGAAGCGGAAATAAAATGTTATCAGAAATTCTTGATTGCAGTTCTTTAATGGCTTATATTTTTTATTCCAAGAAGAAAAGCTTTGAAAGCTTTTCCACCCATAACCGCTGCATGTTTATTCATTTATCACTATTGCCGATAGCTTCTTCGTCCTTATTTCATTGTCTTCCGAGAAATGCATAATTTTTCGGTTTCAAACATACCACTTTTTTTCGTGTTTCTCATTTGGCACGGACTTTTAATTTCAACTTTATTCATTGAAAGGAAAACCTATAATTTTCTTTCCAGAATTAAAGCGTTATTGATTCTCTCCACACATTTAAATAATTGAGATTTTATGAGAGATAGTTTAAAGTCGCCCTATATGAGGATTGAACTTCATTGCCTGTCCTGTAGCTGTTTTTAGTAACAGTTTTTTGTATTTTCGCATTTCCAGACGACTTTCCATTCCTAAACATTCTAGAAAATTATCTCGTCTTGCTGATTGAATAAGTTCAACTTTCTCATTAAATTTCAAATATTTAGAAAATTCCAACAAAAGAAACTGTTCGAGGCAGAAAATTTAGTAAATTTCATCGGCTTTTTGAGATGCAAGTTTCAGAAATGTAGCTTTAGTAGATTCCAATAATTAATGTGTACTTCTTTACCTCATATGTTGAAATCGAAGAAAGTAATATCGCTTCCTCTTGGCGTATATTTTTCTATATTTCATTATCATTTTCTTTCTAACATTTCTTTTCCTTTGGCATATATATATATTTTTTTTTCTATAAATTCCAATCAAATAAGTTATATTTATACTGTCAGAAGCTCAATTATCCTTCTCTCTTCCTCTTTCTCTCCGGTCGTGTTGGAGAGTTGCGGTTAGTGAAGCAGGATTGAATACAAATTCTTTTTGGATATAAGTCTTCGCCTCCGTTAAAAACTATCATTTTCGTAAATTTGCCTATATAACGCTTAAGGAACGTTATCGACTCATAGCGCATTAAATGAGGCGACGAACTGAATCACCCACTGATGCACTTTTCTGTATATCGCATCTGTCCTATACTTGTTCACATTTCCACATCCTACAAAAATAGAAGTCAACGATTTCTATGCAAAAATACTGCGCATTGCTTTATTTTTGACATCAGTTTTTGCATATTATTTTTTAAACGCCTTAATCGGAATTTGACGTTTGCTTTGTGCCGTGGGGAAGAAGTTGTGCATATCTTAGAGGATTTTCATAAGCATTTTAAAGCATCTATTGACGAACCGAATATAAATATATGAAATTTTTCCTACGAGCTTAAATTGCTTAATTTTTATTCCTTAGATTTTAACATCTCATATATGTAAATGTGAATAAGTGAATAAATAAATAAGTTAATAAATTAATAAATTAACAAATAAAAATAAATATGTGCGCATTTTTACCTGTTACTTGAATTAAGTTCCAAATGAAGAAGAATTCACTTCGCAAAAAGGGTTATAAGTGATCAGTTTCATGCAACTTCAACGCAGTTTTCCATTCACTACATATGGCTCAATAAGGAAAGAATTCTCTTTCGTCAAAATCTTAACTTAGTACATTTAATGATTATATGATGAGAGAGTTGAATGAATTGTAGCAGTTGAGTAACAACAGCGCGAAGAAGCAATGAACTTGTCTTGCTCTTGAGAGATGACATTTGCGCCTTTAGGAAAAAAATTATGAGTCGTCAAAAAGTAATTTGCGCTGAATTCAAGGCAGTAGGGAGATTTCTTCACGCTCTTTAACTAATCTTATAGTTTTCGCAACAACATCTTCCGCAACAGTTTTAGTATCAATGAGCTTTTTTACGTTAATATTTTTCTCTCGAGTTTCTAAAAGTGTAATTTGTAGAAAGAAAGGGAGAGGGACGGTGAATGAAGGAGAGAGGAAGAGAGATGAAAAGAGAGGCAGTGTGATCGAAGGAAAGTGAGCAAGAAATGGTCTCAATCAGCTTTCATTCAAAATGCTTCAAAGGGCAAATGTGAAAGGTTCAAAGGCAAAAAACACTTTTTTCACCCAATTCTCAGCCTAGTCAGCACGATCGGAGCTTTATCCGTTCTATCCTAATTTCCAGCTTGGTATAGTGGATGTGCTAGAGCATTACACAATAATGAAGCGAAGCGGATTTCTAATAAAGTTTTTCGAGTAGTCAACCTGGTTATTTCGCGAAATGGAACTTTTCAGGATAATTTTATACATTCTGATTTGCGAAGTGCATCATGACATGATCGTATCTATGTGTGCGTATATATATGAATGCGTTCCTCTATATATGTCTATTTATGTGCTTTTTCTGGTGCTTACATCTCCAAAACCAGTGAAAATAATAAAGTGAAAACAGATGAATATAAAAGTATTCCAAGATATTTCATTATTTTTCTAAGGATCAATTTACGTCGATTTATGCTTCATGATAAGATATATTAATATATTCCGGTTCAATCTTCACAGGGATTGAAATGGCGCAATATTTTTTATATGCCTCATATATATATTCATGGGCACGAATTCTGAGCCATATATGCATCATATTTTACGTGTGCAAATTTTCATCGATAACTATTTATTTTGCTAGTGGAATATATATATATATATACTTTTTGCGCAAACAAGGGACATTTTATTATATGAAAGAAGGTAAGTATTAAATGAAATCCGCAAACGAAAAGAAATCAATAACAGCTGAAGTATACTTACCAGTTTAAAAGAATATGTGCGAATGATGCATTCATTCATCGTATAGCTGCTTGCAAAATGAGTTAGCGAGTAAGAGGGTTCTATATTTGCAAAAATTCACTAATTCGGTGAATTCGTCGACAGAATCATCGATGAAAGAAGAAGTTTTTCATTGAAAACATCTACGAAATAATGAAATTCTCTTTCGGTCAAGTAGAAATGAAATCTTTCCGCTTTCTGCCAAAATGAGTGACATTCACAATTTCATTTTTATTATAGAATGCGGAAAATTTTTACCTCAACTAAACGATTTCATCTTGTTTTTTGCTCTTTTATAAGCTTGCAACAGTTTTTGCAACATTATATCGTAGAATGGCATAATCCGATTTGATAATTTTTCAGTTTGATCGATCGAAAGCAGATTTATTTGATATGTTTTGTTTCTTTTTTTCTGCTGGTCAGATGAGCGCCTCTAACTGTTTTCAGGAAAGCACTTCCTTGATTATGTCAATCAATTGCAGAAACGCGATGTGCGCTATTGGAAAAAAGCACTCTCCTAAGCGATTCATTGTCATCGTTCCGTGATTTTAGAAGATAACGCAATAATTTTATTGCGTAAATGTATTTCCTCCTAAATAACTGACGATATATCGTCATTATTTCACTTATCTTCATCGATTACTCATACAAAAATTTATTAACATTGTCATCAAGTTATCATTTACGTTGTTTACTCAGATTGATGCAGCAATAGAAAAAAAGCGTATTTATAATTTTTTAGCATTTTTAAGTGGCACATCAAGTGCAGTTCAGAAATCCTCTGCTCGCAATTCAGTGACCGTCCAAATTCCGCGGTAATAGCTCACGAAATCTGAAAACTCAGTGATCACTCTCTAACCGTCTACTGGATTATATGAACACTTTAACCGTCCATTGAATTATATGAACACATGTTATCGCCTATACATTTGTTGCAGCTTACAAATTTGCCTATCAGATGGGCTTTTGCGAAAATTACTTTTTAATTCCTTGGTGTTGCAAAAATTCGCTGTGTTGCACTCCTTTTAACGTTTGTAATTTTCGTTTGTGGAAACATTTCCATTGGAAGAGAAAGAGAGAGGGAGGGAGAGAGGGAGAACGAAAAACGGAAAGGAGTGTCCAAAGAGGGAGAGAGAGCAAATTAAGAAGTTATCATTGGACCTCTCTTAACAGTTCGTCGAATTGGAAAATGCAAGAAAAGAGTAAAAGCGAGATCTCGTCGCTTATGTAAATTCTTCTTATCTGTTCTCCACTTGTGGCAATGTGCTAATGCACTAACAAATTGCACTCATTCATGAGGAGCAAACTTTTATAAATGCTGACAGGCATAATTTGCCTTGTGCTTCATCAGTTGTTTACATATAAAAAATTTTAATGTTCCATCGTGAAGTTCGTTGAACACCTTTATTCACTTGTGCATCTCATTCACATTTTATCCTCAATATCACAAATGACCCGTTGAACTCTATCGTGTTTCAAATCGTTTCACTTCTTGAGGCAGTCAAAAACGAATCGAAAAGTCGTTCAGATGACGCACTCTCAAAATTTGCTGCAAATCCTTAGTGGCCTCGAGTTGTTGCGTCTCTGCGCCTGGAATTTTTCCTGTAGATAAATCAGATTTTTGTGCTCTTTTATAAATTTATCTAGCAGAAGTGCGCAGCATAGATTTTCATTTGCGCATGTACGTCTGTTTTGCAGTAGTTTCGCCTGCGAATCGTAGCAAATTCAGTTTCGAAATTTTCATTGAAATGGTGTAATCGATTGATCTATTGGGTCGTGTCTTCATCAGCTATTTCAGGAGGACTTATAAAAGTCCCGGAGTTGAAAGGAGTTTTTTTTAATGCTATTTGCATTAATAGAGTACCCTAAAAGGAAATTCTTCTATGAAAATTTCGAACTCGTCCATCCAATCACCCTTCTGCCTCTTCTGCCATTCGCTGGTTCATCCATCAATGCGTTCGTTAGATCGTCCGACAAACTATGGCTGTGGAATTCATTGAATTTTATCACCACTACAGGTGACCTCTGATACTCGATCTTGCTTCGTATAAAATTCTCCTCTTCGAATAATGAAACTCTGAGGCATTGGAAATCTGACTATCTAATTATAACTGAAATTCAACTATTTTACTGAGGATATTTTGCCAGTTGTAAACCTAGCTGTCGGCTCAGTTAATTGCTATGGGCTTTATTTTGGCTGAGTTGGAAAACGATCACCTCATCTCAGCCTACCTGCCATTTTTTTAGCTAAGGTTTACAGCATTTGTTGGTCTCTATAAACTTCTCATACGTGCAACTTTATCTGCGTTCATTGTTTAGACGATGAAGTGCAATTTCAGATGGCCGAATTCGTGTGATTGCATATTTGCAATTCTTTAGGGTGTCATTTGGGGCGAAAGACTGCCAATCAGAAGTCATTCACTTCGCCATTATCGAAAACAAAACAAAATTCCCAAATGCGAACAAGTTGCGACGTTTTTTCCGGTCCATCTGAATGCCCATCGGTATTTCTTCAGCAGGACGGTTTCATGTGGGTTCTAACTAGAGAATCACTAAAGCCACAGGTAGGGAATGGAAAAGGCAGAGGATGACCTCGCTGTCCAATTTTAGATTCACTTTCAGAAGGACCTTCCTGGTATCCATCTGAAAATGACTTTTGGAATGACCATTTCTACAGTTTTCAGTTGATTAACACACCTCCAACATGTGATACACATCTAAATTTGCCAGAAGATTGCATATTGGAAGTCATCTTAAAATCGATTGAACGCGAAAAAAATTAAATCGCATTGACAAATCTGTTAGCGCTCCTTTCATCTCGCATATGAATGTATAGCTGCTGATGCTTTCTTTTGGTAGTTGTGACACTATTTGGTTTGATCAGTGAAAGAGCAAAAGCACATCTACATCATCCTTACACATATTCTCAAAAGTTTTTTGTTCTCCATTAAAAGGATATAATGATTAGGTACTATACTTTATTCCATTACAATCGACTCTTCGTGTGTTATTTCTGCAGGAATATTTGATTTCCGCAAAGCAAAGCATAGCGTTTAAAAATCTTTCCAGATAGGTATCAATGTTATCGATGATTTTCGCTCACCTGTGCGATAAGTTCGCTTTACATGTCAGGTGTTCTCATTTCCTCTATTCGGCTGCTTCCGCTCACCTGTCAAATGATTTTTTTCCTGTGGCACGTTATGACTGGAGTCAGAGGTCGGATGATTGCATCAGAGAGTAAGGGCCAGAATATGATCAGAGAGTAAGGCCCTCACCCGATGTTCCACTCCTGAATCATCTTATTCCCCAATGAGATGCACATTTTTATTCTGTATATTTTTCTTTTTTGTCAATCAAGAAACGTTTCAAATTTTAACACGAGATTTCGTAATTCCAAATTTCATAAAATTCTGGATCAGTTTTCCTCAAGAAGTAGTCTTGTTGCCGGAATGAAGTCTTTATTTCGAACTTTTTATTAGCTCTTTGGAAGATGGGCAATTTTATTGGAGGTTTTTTATTGATCATCCAGTCACTTTTTGCCTTATTTTCGAACAGCGTTTAACTAAACTGTGTAATTTTATGGAAAGGAACATAGAATCTTTAGTTCTGACATAATTTCTCAACGATCTTTAGCCACAAATGAACGAAAACTTTTAATATCTAAAATGTGGGATAATTTCTTTCATTTTTCGACAGAAATTTGGTGCAATAATAAATGTAATTTCTGGACTGAAAGAAATTTTCTCACTAAATTTAGCTTCTTTTGGCATCAGATTAGTTGAGTAGAACGCAGAACGTAACGATTGCTTCGTACAGAGCCTTTTTTTTAAATGGAAAATATCAATTTTTGAAAAATTTCTTTGAAATAAAATCTAAATTTTTCTCGCAATTTTCAGTTGCTTATATTTTGATGAAGATGGTTCGAATATTTGAATTTCTTTTAGCATCATTTAGTGAACTTAAAAACGATAAAAGATGCTCAATGTTGTTTCTGTTTTAAATAATTCCCTCACAAATGTTTAACAAATATATCGAAATATCTCATCTCTACACGCTATTTCACATTGGCATTTAATGCTTAACTTTTAAAATACCCTAAAAATCTCACTATTCTGCAGTAACAAAATATAGTCTCCTTTAAAATATTGATATCGAATATTCAATAAAATTAATCGCGATATGCAGTAACTGCATTGGCACTAATTGGACAACTTGTTGGTTAATGATGAAACATCGATTCTTCTGTTAATATTTTCGAAATAACTGAGAGAAATTTTATGAATTTATCTTTTTTTTCAAATTTGATTTCATCTATATGAATGATGGTTTTGAAATCTTTGAATTTCGTCCACGTACAACTCAAAATTTGGCTGAAATGTTGAATTAAAAACTGATTTTCATTAGGCTGCTTTGTTTCCAACTCAACGAAGTGGACATTTTTACAGCATAAAAACAGTTGGTACCATTGAATGCATTGATAGTCTAAACGCTTTATTCAGCTTTGCATATGCTTGTGCTCTCTAACATCGTAGTGATACAGTCTTACAAACTGGAGAATTTAATCCACGGTATTTCAGGTTCCTAGTGATTTTTCAGAGTCTTGATTTCGGCAGCTGAAAAATTCTAAACTTTTTGAAGTAAATCTGAACGCTATCACAATTCACGCGTATTTCTAAAAATTAGTTTAGCAGTTATCATCACAGTTGTAGTTTTCCTCAGTTTTTCTTAGAAGGGAAAACAGAGTGTTGCCTGTTTGATATGAGAACCTTGAAAAAATTTCAGATCATAATCAACAAGTCATGAAAGCTGTTGCGATGAAATTTGGTAGGGTTAATGAAGGCATTTGTTGTTATCCCTCTTCTATGTGCCATTTCAGTTTAACTTAATAACTGGCTTGACCACACGTGCCTCATATATACTGTTTCAATTATTTCCATTCTGTGAAATTACAACATCATAAACTCCATTTTGCATACTTCACTAAACTCACTTACCGTCGCGTTTGCCTATTCACTGATGAAATCCATTCTTTCTTTCTGATATGAAGCTGTCTCCACGCATTTGACGTTTCACAGACCCTCATGCGATTATTTTCCAGGTCGAATTCGATTGGCTCCCAAAGAGGAGCTTATTCACCATTTTCTACGGGTGCCAGAAAGTCGGACGAGCGGAGGATCCGGTCGAACGAGTCCTTCGATTGCCGGTAGTATGCAGTCGGATCCAGAATCTTGCCTTGATGATGCACGCTATATGCAGGATGACTCCGATCCAGAAATGCTGGGCCAGTCAGGCAAGTCTTTTTCCTAAATGATTTCAGAACCGAGTGTCCTGTTCCATTACAGAATGTGGGTCATTTTAGCAGTCATTCCTCAGGTATGCTCAACGATTGATTGTTCTCTTTTATAATTTCTATCTTCATCTCACCTTAAGTTGAATTTCTAAGTTTCACTGGTAATACACTTGCTTGAATTGAATGGCGAAGTCGTTTAAAATGTCACTTCATCCATACATTGTTGGCGATTACGATCCATATCTCTGCACGCAAAAATATTCTGGAGCGTATTGAGTGTGCATATGTAGAAAGTATATGTTCCTATAGTTTGAAATATTATGGCTCTTATTTCCTATACATATTCTATAAAATAATTATGTTATATTTAGTACGAGTAAATACACTGAAGCAATAAACAACTGTCTCTGCTATAAGTAAAATACTTACTTAATTTACAGGAGCTCACCTTAAATTTAATTATCTGAACTCCTCGATTAAATACTATTCATTTTGAAATAACCTCAGACAAAACACTTTGAATGGATATACGACATGTTGGGTATATGCATCGCCTTAATCACGTTAAATCCTCGATGAGATATACTTGGTCTTAGAATTAATTATCTTTAATCTTCGAATCACATTATGTTCATTGTCGACGTGTTTACGTTTGACTAAACAAAATAATGGAATGCTACTCACGAATTTCCATTATTTCGTTGTCTATCTGCATACTTATTTCCTTACCTACGTTGGTTCTATTTGCTTATTTGTTCATCTGACATAGAACTCTCTATAGATGAACGCATAAACGACACATAGAAATACAACTTCGAGGTTTGCAGTACGTGTTGATAATAGGTTTCCCACAAGTACACCATAACTGAAAATTGGGAAAGAAATAAACTATTAGATCGTATTTCTTTCATTAATCCCGTGAGATTGGACCCTAGCTAGACGTGATGCCGTTTTCATTATGAAGTCATTGAACGCTGGTTACGAATTACGATGTGGGTTGTTTTGCTACTTTGCATTCTAAGCCTGTTCATCGACCTCCCATATTCGTACATTTTTTCTAGTCTCAGTTCTTTATCTGTGTCCAGCAATGCCCCATAGCGATTCATTCTCGGTTTCATTTTTCATAAGGAGTGAAAGCTGAGAAATATAAAGATAAGCGCCATCTTGTTGCCCGCAGCGACATCTTATTTGCATTTTGCGAGATTAGTGAAATATTCCCCAAATGGTCGATGAGAATCGTTATTTCTTATTTTTTGAAAAGCATTTAGCATTTCGTCAGTTCACTGCATAATTTTTAGTTCTTCACTGTCAATAGATTACCAAATGTAGCACAAAAAATGCGCAACGGTCATATCGATGTTAGTAATTGTGTTATTTTACAGATTACCTTCCTCATCCTTTTGCTATGCATTCTTAAATACTTGTCGTAGGCTGCCTTAAAGATTTGCCACGAGCAGGCTTCTCCGCCCTATCTATAGTCCTACAATCTTTGGGGCAGACCACCTCATCGAATAGAGTTTTAATTCATTTCTCTTTTTTTGCATCATAATGTTTTCCAGTGTTTTTTTTTCTGCTTATTTTGTCGAACCTGAGATTAAACAGAACAAGATGCATTCAGTAATTTAGCAGAGATCGTTTGATATGCTAATGCATAATCTAAAAAATTATCTAAAAAATCACCCTAATTATAGCTCACTTACATGAGTCCGCATATATTTCAAGCAGATTCATTCTACTTCCAAATGGTCGAGAGGAATACGGCTTTTTGGAATCTCTTCCAATACCACTTTCAATAATAATCGATTAAAGTTTACATTTCTTCACATTATCCCAATTCTCTCTGTCTCTTCCTCCTCCTTTCCCCAGCATCATGTGCAGTTCGTAAGGGAACCATTAAAAATTTCGATGTTTTCATGATGGTTTTACTCAGCCTTGATTGTGAATAATGGATCGTATGTTGGGAAATCCAAGCTAATAAAAAAAAACCAGGAATTTGAGAGGATTTTCCTGAGAAAGCCGAAACTCGTAAGCAACGGGAATTTTTAAATTCATATAGCTATTATCTGATATTGGTTTTTGGTGGTAACTTGATTTGGTCAGTTCCATTAAAAAAATTTGGGATGTGGAAGGGGGCGGAGAGAGGAAGTGAAAGAATCTTAGAAGAGATGATCAAATATGATCTAATGAGTTGGAAACTATCGAGCAGATCTCATTTTCTTCATTGATTATAGCCTTCAGTTGTAGACAATTTTATTGGAAGAAGACTCGATTGGTCGTTAGCAAATTTTGCCTAGTTGCACAGAAAATGACGGAAACGCCTGATGTGTTCAGTTGTTCGAGGAAACGAAGAGGGAACGGAGCTGCACTTTTTTAGGGAGGAGGAGGGGAAGGGGAGGGATGAGGAAATCTTGATTTCGTTGGGAATATTTCATTGTTTCCATGCATCGTCTTCAAGGATATTTCACACATTCTCACAATAATATTTTTATTCACGTAAGCATCATTCACTCTACATCCTTAATCCCATCTATTTATTTATTTTGAGGCAATAAAACTGCTAAAAAAATATTTTAAACATCCCTTTTCTTACAGAAATATTCAGTCGTCGGAAACAAACGAGATTGCTAAAGAAATGAAAATCCGTCAGCGAGCAGCGATTCGAAGAATACGATGAATGGGACATAACTTTCATATCCAGTTTAATAACACCCACTATACTGTCGTGTTTAGCAAATGTGGTCGCTTGCATTGACATTAAACAAGATCGAACTCCTTCTAGTGATTAATGCTGACCGCTGGATTCGCTACTTCTGACGAGCTAGTTGCAGTTGTTGACCATAGATTTCTGTTGTTACTGTTATTGCATCTCACTGCACCAAACAGCAACGAAGGTATCATCGATCAGTCCTCATGATCGTTCGTCAGAAGAGTTCACAGTTCCGCGTTGGTTTTTGGGATTTAACGTTTTCAAGATATGGCTTCAACGTTCCATTGTTGTAGAGGGTCATAGGGGATCTATTTCTCGTTACAGCTGTTAGCATGGCCAGGAAAGCGATAGAGCGCAGTTTGATGTTTGGGAAGTTCGTTTAAATTGAGGTGTCACGCCGATGAAATTTTCCTTTTTTTCCATTTCCTGGAGGTGGATGTAGGTGTTTCCCATTTCGTCAGGTTTTTTTCGCGACTTTTCATGGATTACCAAAGATTTGCCTTCACCATAACCTTCAGAATGTCATCGTCGCAGACTTATCGTCGACTTTAAGGGACTAATTTTCAAGGCTTTCCTCTTCGGACCGGAAATCAATGAGCGGATGGCGGTATGCTTTCAGAAACTGATCCGCCACCAAATGCACCATTAATGCACAGATGTGGTGGACCTATCCAATTTGATCCACTAACCCATCCAAGTAACCTTAATTTGCTAGGCAAAACATTCCACTGGAATCAGCCCATAAAACTTAAATTCATGATTAGGTCAACACTTCGAACCATTTAAATAAAAAGAGAAAAAACCGCGGTCAATATGCGATAGAGTCATTATTTGCTGCAGCAAAATGCCGATTACTTTCTGATCCCATGAAACCGAATTTTTACTGCAAACTCCGTGCTTTCTTCCTTCAGTGAATGTGCGATGGTTGTTAGCAAATTTTGCGTTACCAGTCCGAGCTTCCGGTGATGTTCGGAACTAATAGTCCGAGCTTCTGGAGCTATTGTTCTTTTCTTTCTGAAGTTCCATTTCTGTGGTGTCATTGTATCGAAGCAGTTTGCATAAATCAACAATAGAGTAAGCATTAATGCACAAAATTGTTTTCATGCTTGTGAGTGGTTGTCAACTATTAGATGCAAATAAGACTTGGGACCGGCTGAGTGAAAGGAAAGAAGCGAATCATGGTTAATATTTCTAAACAGAAAGAAAAAAATTGAATATGAATTTTTTCTAGAGAACTTCCTTATTACTAAAGAGCAGATTGTGAATATCATTAGAATCTATTTGTGATGAAGCGATCGACGCCAGCAATTAACATACGCGATGGTGCATTTTGAGTGATTAACTTCTATATAAAATTTGCTTTTTTGCACATCTATCGGTCCGAAATCATTATCCTGCTAGTGTTTTGATAGGTTCGAATTATTGTCCCTCCTAGCAGTTATGAGTGAACTTAAATGTTATTGTAACAGAAGATCTTATGCATACGTACCTCGCATGTATCTGGTAGACATAAGAAGATATAAATATGGATCGAGAAAGAATCCGCAGACATTCACGCACATAGGCGCGCTCAAGACACGCATAACTTTATGTGATAAAGTGTTTGTTCTAAAAATGCATATTTATGAACGTCTAGTAATACTTGAATATTCTGAACAACTAACTCGCAAATATATGTGAAATTTAGCGCTACAGTGACAGTTTTTCAAAGACTTCTTCGTATAAAAAGCTCACTGAATATGCAAATGTGAAATTATAAATGAGTGCATTAAAAAGAAGGAAAAACTGATCGATGTTTATTCATCTAAGCATAGTTTACGTTCAAGCGCTCGTTCATTTAAATTATGATGTCTAATGCATACTAATGAAGTGTAGATCTTTTGAATAGTGCTGCAGTCGCTGCTCTTTTTTTCCTCAATAGCCTCTTTTCCCTTAATTATGAATTGATACTGAAAATATGGGAAAGAATCTTACTAGCGTTTTTATCGAAATTGATTTATGTATGAAATATTCGATTAATTTTACGAAATTTGTCTGAAACTTTTAAAAATTTCAGTTTAATGATTTCGAAGAATTTTTTCTCAGCTACTGTTTGATTATGCAACTTTACCATAGTGTCTCAACAATATGAGCATTGAAATCATTATCGAGACTTTGATAATTTCAGTTAGAGTGTCCCTTCGAGGTCATTTCCGCTATCTAAGATGTACAATGCATTTTGATAATTTGGTTTGTAGAAAATTCACCCAACCGCTATCGTCGAAACATAAACTAGTGCACATGAGGTGAAAAAATTATAGCGAAAACAAACGTTTTTACTGCCTTTGCAATTATCACAGAAAAAGCCACAGTGGGAGCGATCTGGTACTGAGAGCCACCTAGCACCATTTATTGTGCTTGCGATGAGGATTTTAGTTGCATTGGTAATAAGAAAATATAGAAATTTCCCAAATTGAGTTCTCGGTTAGATTTGTGCTCAGCGATTCGATTTTCTTATAATGAGCGAATGTGATCTAAAAATGACGAGTCGAATGTCCCCTCAATATTCATTTCACATATTCATCCTTGAGGGCTTTTGTTTCCTTTTCGTTCGCTCACAATTTCATCGCTATTCGTCGTAAGTTTTCTTAGCTCCTCCACGTTTACATCATATATTTATTTACTGTTGCTGAGAGAGAATTTTCAAGGCGATAATAAATTCACTTCGAATTAAAATACACTAAAAGTACTAGCAGGTAATACTGTCTGTAGGTATGTAGGAGAAATTGAATTAAAATGCAGTTTTATCTTCAGAAAAACTAAATTCACAATCGTTACATTATCGTCCAAACTAATGAAACGTCAGACTGAATCTTTCCTTGCTTACTGAACATTACTCTTCCATCTCCTCTCGTCGTTTTTCATCCCCATCCTCCGCCTCTTTTTCCGAAAATATTCCTTAAAACATTTTGTTAGTCAGTGACATTTTTAAGGAATATTTTTTGTCTTCTCACCTAACGATTAAATGAAGCTGATTGCTGGATCTTAGTGATGCTTAGCGTCACTAACGTTTTGCAAAAGAATCGCGCAAGTAGGTAACATTAGAGCTTCATGGAAGCACTCGGTGAATTTAAACGACAAAAAAAGAGTATGTGATTTGCAGATTGTCCATCTCTCTTCCTTCCCTCATTCTATTCAACCTCTCGGATAGAGATGAGGACTAGCCGCAAATTTACAAATTTCCACCGGGACGTTACGTGCATTCAGGCGCATAGGAGAAAGCTTCGAGATTTTCGTTTAGAAATATCTCGAAGAGAGTGAATTTTTTTTCGCGTTCCATAGCGTGAAACTTCTTTGTGGTACCGGTATTTTTCTCATGCTATTAATGGAATAAAGCGTCATAATGGCGTCATGTTTGTACTTATTCGTGTATATGTGTATATTATTTTCACTTCTCGAGACTCAAGATGATAAAATTTGGCTAACAGCCGAATTTATAGCAGTTTGTTAATATCCACTAAAATTATTGTCCCAAAATCACAAAGCTTTTTGTCGATCATAAAATTTGGAGTTGAATTACCTTAGATCATTCGGTCGACCACATCATAAGAACGAAAATTCTCGTTGAGGGTTTAAAGATTATTTCGATTTTCTGAGCTAACTGCTTTAGTTAATTGATGTTTTTTGTGGTAGTTTCGCGTATTTGTTGAGGTTATTAGAATAATGAATGCAAATGCAAAAAAGAATGCATCAAGCGCTGCAGTCTCCTTGATTGAATTCTTCACTTTATATGAAAAGGAAAAAATTTGTAATGCAGTAATGCTTCATTTGTGCTATATATTATAGATATGTGTTTCTTCGATTCAATTTCTTCAATTGGCCTATATTGCCTTATAGCGAAATCTCGATGCGCCAATTATTCTTATCATTATTTCTTCACGTGTGGTTTTTTATAGAATTCTTCATCAAATGGAATTTAGATCTACGATTCATCAGAGCTTTCATGAAATGTGCAAATTAATTTTCCGTCGCGTTTTACGAATTGATTGAGAATGTGAGAAATTCTTAATTGAGTAATTTTTTAAGGAAAATAATAAATTAGACTCAATGTGGAAAACCTCTAAGGCACTATTTCATTGTTTTTCTCTTTTTTTTGCTATTGTAATCAGTCAGATATTTCATGCTAGCGGATGATGCATCGGATCAAATTTAAGATGAATAGTAGCTGCACCCATTACTAACTGAAGCCTCAGCATGATAAAATGCACCAAACATGCAAAGTTAATTGAAGCGTTCGTTACCTGTGTAATTTAGATAAGCGATTAAGTGGATGCGTTATTTATGTAGCACCTTTCATTAATTTCTATGAACGAAAAGCTGAAGTCGATTTTTCAGTAATGTAGATTTTTGTGTCGCAGAATTCGATTTTCCCACAGATGCATTAGAATTTTGCGACGCATTTTTTTTTTTTCACAGCAATGAAGAAAACCGCTATTCGGCAAATTTTTTCGAAAGGACCACAATAGAGGCGATTTTCTCTTCCTAACTATGTTAATGGCAAAATTAGCTGAGAAAAAATATTCATAAAGTCTCTCACCAGTGCGAAAAGGTTGAAGTCTCGAGGATGTCAAACCTCGGTAGACTTTCAGCGAGCATCGATCGATGTTAGTGGATGCAATTTTTTTCACACATAAAGAAATTCAATGGCGCACCGCCGTTCCTGATGTATTCTCACGTCAGTTGCCATTTTCCTGGATTGCCGCTCGGTTGCTGTCTCCCATGGAGGTGGAGGAGAGGGAGGAGGAGAGTTGTGCTGAGGAGGGTGCAGTCTCTTCGCAGAAACGTTCAGCTGTTACTGCTGAGTAAACGAGCAAATTTCTCTAATGTTTAGCGTTGACAATGGAGACGAGAGAGTATTATTTTTCAGTGATATATATACATCTAACATATATATATATATATATATGTTAGATGAGTTCATTAAATAAGTTCCTTGAAGTACAACTATTAAAAGCATAAATTTATGCTAATCTACATTTTTAATCCGCCAGTAATGCAGGGTAACATTTACTTACAGGCTCATACTTATTCATTTCCATGTTCTAAAGATTTCAGTACTGTATGCAGTATACTGAAATTTTCGATTCCATCTTCATTAGAGCTTAGCGAAAATGCTCACTCATGCTACCTCATATAAACATCTCCATCAAAGTTTTTAACTAAATTACTTTATTTTCTGAAAGAGTGCTAATAAGTTTTCTGGACTCGAACAACTGTTTTTCGTGTTTTCATAAATGCGATATATGAATATTAAATAAAACGTGATCAATGTTATCACTATAACAATCATGACTATTATGACCGTTATTGAACTTCCGTTAACTAGCTATTATGCAAAGTTATGCTTGGAGCTATAACAGCTTGATGCTGTAATTTTCGATCATCTTAAATTAATATGATTTACTGGGGTTGAGTTGCGTGACCGATAGAAGTTTAGTGATCGGATCAATTCGACTCATCATAGTTTGCTTCACGGAAGAAATGACGACAGAAAAGTTTTTTTGCTCAAAGCAAATCGAGGGAAACAAAGGAGAGGATGGAAGAGTTTGCGGAATTTGGACAGGAATGCAGTTATGCAGTTAACTTCTATGCAGTACGAACGAAATCATTCTCAGAGGGAAATTTATCCAAATTCGAGCAATTTTCTCATAGTTTTCCCTCCATTCCCCCCTCCTCCCCCCCTCACTATCTCACCTCCTCATTCGATTTCTTTCCATCTCGCCTTTAACCGCTAAGAACTGTTCATCTTGCTCTGTCTATCCCTCCTTAACATTAATAGTACTACATGTTTGCTCCTTTATCTACCTCGTTATCATTACCTACTATACATTTTCCCCTCCATTCGATAAACATATGCTTAATGCATCTTTTCAATTGTTTATTCGCATTATATTCCAATATTTTATTTATATTCTCGTTCTTCCTGTCAAAAAAATCTGTATCTCATTATTAGATCAACCTGAGTACTGTAATACCGTAATTTTCCGAGAAAAAAAGTTTCTTCTGGCCTTTGTTACTATTCGTCTTTAGCAGTTGTTCGGTCTATCTCTATCACGGCGTATTTGACCATTATCGTTAACAACGAGGTGAAAAACTTTACAGGTAGGAGGTGAATAATGAATTTTGCTCACCTGCCACGTTTGATGAAAAATTCAAATATTTCAATTGCACTGAAATTTTTATCCAATTCTTTGAATAATCAAATCGATGGCGTTCTATTAAATTTGCTCTTATCGACAGTCGTTTTCTCATTGATGATTTATTCTCCATTGATGAAAAAAAAAGACAATTTTTTAATTAGAAATATATGATGTAATACGAATTTCAGAAAATAAATGACTCAGCATGTGGTCTTTCTATAGATGAAAGAATATTTTACAAAGAGAGCTCTTCCAAAAAATAAAAAATATTGCGCCAAAAAGTCGATCTGATCTCAAGTTACATCGGCTTACCCTCCAGCTAACGTCAGAGCTACCTGCTAGCCGTCTGAAATGGGCCAAGTGCCCTTCTTAAGAGATTTGATGCACATTCGGAAAGTGGAAATTTGAGTCGACCTCATTGCGTAACGTCCCAAATAATCTCTTTTTTTGGATGACTTAGCAAAAATCGTGTGAATTACAAAGACCGTTGAAGAAATAACTGCTTACTTCATGAAGCGTACTAAGCGGGTGCCTAGAAATTGCTCATTTTATGTTATTTCCTGAATTTGCACCTTCCAGCATTTCGGAAATTAATATGATGTGGAAGGATCAACCAGGTAACATATACTGATTGAGAGAGGTACGAGTATATCGGTTAGAAAGGGCGAATGCGCACTATTTCTCACTTGAAAGTAACGAGACCGGAGGTTCTTTGGTTCCCGTCCGTTTAATAATCCAGCGTAAATGCATCAATAGCAAACGTTCTATTATGATTAAGACCTGTTAATTAAGATTTACATTATAGTAGCACTTTTTTTGCTATTTGCTTACTCTTATAGCGTATCTCATTCGGCAACTTTAGGAACTTCCCAAAGATTTACCCAAGAAGGAGTCTTATATTATTGTTGCAACAATATCTGAAGTAATTAATAAATAATAAAATATACCTTAAATTAATTGTCATTAATTGTTTTTTTTTTCGCCTAAAGAAATGTTGCTGTTGAATCGATTATCGGACTGGAATTGCGATAATCCTTTATCTGGTATTGCTTCTTTTTCTTACCTTCAAAAGTAGTTCTTACATGTTGCAGGTGTTCAGGATGTGTCGATTTCCACGCGTAGATTATCCACAAGCAAAAGTGACGTCATGGAAAATTTAGCATTCAAGAGAAGGGATATTATCGTAAAAAAGTAGCAGAATTTGAATGACATTCGAGGAGACGGTTATTCAAGAGAATTTTTTAGGTGTTACATTCGGAAAAAGAAGGGAATAACGATGAGGCAGTTGGTCAAAGGAATTGAAACAGTATATAAGTAGCTTTAATTTCCTTTTGTCTGACCAACCGCTTTCATGTATATTACAAGAAATGATGAACAATTATGCGAAGTGATGCCTTCATGTTTCAGTCATCTCAGCCTCTACAAGAAAATTTCTATTACTTTCGAAGATTTCTCTTCGATCGGAACTTGGCCGATGTTTAAAAAAAGCCGAGCGATGTAGGATATTCGGAATTTCTGATAACTTGAGGCGTTTATAGCTGACATCGTTCGACATGAATTCACCAACAAGAAATGCGACGTAGAAAGCTGCTCTAAAGAAATGTGACTTAAACTTCGATAATTCTGAAAAGACAAACAAATAGACGAAAAAAAGGTCACTGTTGCGAAGCTAACTCGTAGAAAACTTTTGAAAGTCCGACTGAGATTCGCTCGCAATATTTCTCTTTGAGGTTTTCCACGTCGAACGATTGAAAAATTATAAATCTTTTCGAAATCTCTAATGAGGATATTATATTTTCTCCTTTTTTACCATAAAAAATGAGGCATTTTTATTTTGTCCGCAGAAATCGGATGATGAGAATAGGTTCCTTTAAAAACATATCAATAAGCACTTTCCAATCGACTCTTTAAAAATTTCGGGAGATGGGGAAGTCGTAACCAAAAATGAATTTATCAAATGGTTCTTTGTGGATCGATGTTTTCAGTTCATACTAAAATTCAAATTTCATCTTCACTTCGAAGTTGCAACATTGAATATATTAATCAATTCCCAACTTTCGCAGTTTTTTTGCTCTATCAATAAATGACGATTTTCCATTTCGTTCATCTTTATCCAGTTTGCAGCGTATATTTAAATTTCCGATAATTTCACTGAGATGATGCCGAACAAAATTAGTGAATTTGCCGCTCGAATGAAATACTCCTACTTACTAGAAAAATAGTTATTTTTATGTGCTTTCATCGCCATGTTTTCTTCTTCTATTTGGTAATCTCATCCTTATCCTTCCGTATTTCATTTCCGATGGAAACTTTACGTATGAAAATAATATATTTTTATGAATATGAAGAGTATTTCTGAATAAAATCTGATTTATTCGGGCACAGAAGTATAGAATTTTTCCTCCTATTTTAACTTACTTTTTACTCGTAATCGAAAAATATGTACTTCGAAAGAAACACCACTAAAATGCATGAAATATTCGTTGCAAATAAACGATTAGATTCTCATACTGCAGTTGGATTTTATTGAACTCTATCATCATTGCATTCGATTCTCAATAAATTAATGATTCAGATTATCGTTTGAAATTCATTTAAGTTTTAATATGATGCTATATGTCTTCCCACAAACAAGGATACCCGCATTATTCATATGACCATCGTGAATCGGTTTGAAGAAAAAAGCGGAGGAATGAGAATGTTGGGATTTCTTCATATTTCTAAACTTGTGGAAAGTTGAAGGCGATTTTATGAGTTAAACGAATTTGTCTAAGAGGAAATTCGGATATTCTCTTTCGTTTCATTCGTTTTTTTTTTTTGGTAGGAGCTGATCCAGTGATAAATTTTCAACAGTTAAGAGATAAGCCACTTGAATGGGTTCTCATGCTGATTTTATGGTTAATTTTGCAATATTCGATAAAATCTCTTTGAAAAGCTAGTAAAGAAAAGTAAAGTAATGCCAATTTAGTACGTAAATTTCAATGGCAAACGGCGCAAATATGCATAGTTTACAAGTACAGCATCGATAATCGATTATCAGACAATGTAAGTCGAATAATTCATTGTTGACAAGAGTTTTGAAGTAATTATCATTTATGTGCATATTTGCATAAGTTGAGAACTTCTTTCCTTATATTATAGCATGGTATGTTATTGTAATATATGCAGTAAAAACAAAGTAATTTTTTAATTTAGTATTCGATCGCCTAATTATGAATCTATGATTTCCACATTATTGGTTAAGAAGATAGCCGTATTGAAATGAATTGCAATCAACGATCATTTGCACTTAGGGATTCATCCAGAATTGAAGCATCAAAGAATGCAGTTAATATTAATCTGTGCTTCACTATAGAAATGCTCGATGATTGAGGATTTTTAAAGCCCTCTCATCAACGATTATATGGCGTATGAATTTTTGCAAATTTGCAGTTACTATTGGATACGCTCTAAATCTATGAGTTATACCTCCTGAGAGTTGTTATAATCTGCGACATCTGTTATAATCTTCTGATAAGAATATACCTTATGATATTAGAGGTAATATGAACGCTGTAACTTCGTTTCTTTGAATAGACTTTTCTCTTCGCATGGTTTTTGTTCTAAGTGCATATTGTTTCAAGTAGACATTTTAGTGGCTTTTTCGAAGTTTTTTCGTTTAGCTTGTATTTTAATTGTTCAATGAGTTAACTCATGCTCAGCACTTAGAAAGCAGATTTCTTTACATGGGTTATCCGGACAGTAATTGGATTAACGAGGATATGCGCTGTTGAAATTTTAGGAATTCTATTATTAACCATAGAAACTACACCCTCGTCATCCCTAAATTTGAAAATCACGTTTCATTTCGAGATGGACTGAATTTCGTGTATTCTCGACTATTGCACGTCAAATGCAAACATTTTCCGAATAGAACTCTCTAGTTACGAAGTGTTCACATTTGAAGTGCATTGGAAAGATTAAAGCTTCTTTCCTACTGAAGAAATCATTTATCTCTTGTTGATATCGTCGTCGTTTATTATTGTTTCATTGTTCGATTTAATTATACCTCAGCTACTGTGGGTAATTATTACTTTTGTATGCTTCGTCCCTCCTCCCCCCATGCTTCCTCAATAAGCTTTCACCTACGGATAGATTAAATATTGAGTGTGATCATCGTTCCGATATCCGGAGCAAGTCTAAGCTGAGCTCTTTATAGGTGAACAAATTCTTTTTTTTTCGCCTATTTTAAATGGGTTTATAAGGATACAAGGATGGCTTCATACATATTTATTTGGTTCTTTTGTGGAGATTCCTTTGTCATCGGGACCGTATTTTCTGACTGCAAACTGTTTTATTATTGAACTTATTCTCACTCAATCACATTGCAGCTAAATTTTGAAGCAATTCCGATGGCTTCACTGATCTTCGAAATTTATTTAATGCGTCTAAAAAACTTCCAAATATTCGACTCAAATTATTTTCCCTTTTTCTTCTATTTATCAAGGAATACTTTTAATGGAACAAAAAGCTGACAGGAAATAATGGCTAAAAGTAAAACTCAGAACTTACAATTGCTTAAATTTGCGTCGATAGCGACTTATTGCGGATACTTATCAGGATGAAAGGGTTTTTTCGTTTTCCACTAGGACAACAACGTGACAACAGTTGCTTAATTTTTTGTTTGCATCCATTACAGTCTCATTCGCTTCAACGCAGTTCATGTTAATCTAAAATGATGATAAGAGCGTTTATCAGTAAACTCAGGGAGTGGGGGTGGTTGGGAGGAGAGGGAGCGGGGTTAAGGGAGGAGTGCGAATGAGGTGGAAGAAAATGCAAACGATGAAAGGTGCGATGCATAAATTCATGTTCATTTTCATGCAACTATTCGAATAATTTCCATAGAACTCTTTGAGAAGCTTTGTAATATTTGTTCCCATTTTTAGATTATCGTTTTGAATTAAAGATTCTCAAATTTTCTTTAGTTTTGAGTATCACCGAAACGGTGATATACATCGGCCGATTTATATTGCATATGGGTATAATTTCGATATATTGAAGCATAGTTTTTGCAGAGATTTTGTGTTATGACTGCAGAATTTTCCGTTTTTTAAATGTTAGTTTTGTTTTGCGTAAATTTATAGATAATCTACCTACCGATATTTCAGCACTCGTCGAATGTTTTCCACAATTGATGGGAAATATCCTCACGTCGTCGTCTTTTTGATTTACGTTACTTATTGCTTAATTGTAAGTAATGACTAAGTAATGGTACATTAATTGAAATATAAAAGAACACGGTTTTTAATAACCGAATAATTTCGAGAAAAACTTGAATTTCTCTTTTTGCTGAAAGAATCTCCTCGATAGATCCGATTTTTTTAGTCAGTGATGTTTCATGAGGTGAATCGTTTTTTTCGACCATCGACCGATTCATAAATCTTCGGAACAGTTCATTTGTTCAGCCGTTCAATTTCTCTTAGATGAGCGATGAGTTTTCCATTGATAAAAACACATTTCTCAGTAAGAAAAGATAGGCCCATAGCTATAAATTGGGTAGTCGTAATAGGAATTTCAGCTTTATAGTTCCTATGAATTTTCCCTCTGAATTAAAATGATCAAAAAAAATATGTTCTCACATATGGGAGAACTTAAATAAGAACACTTAATTTAGTTCTGTGAAACGTGTGCATTCTTAATCATAATTAATTTGCACATGTGTAATTTAAAATTGTCTCATATTGGTGAACGTGGGGTACTTATTCTAATTGTTGAGGCGTTTTTAGCTACTTTCGTTTGTAAAGCTTGCCATAGAATGTCCCCTTCTCATCGAGATAGTAAATTTACAATGTGGTAGGAATTTTTCGACTTCTTGAGCAAGAAGTGGAAAAGGAGTAAGGAGATGCAAGATTGTTATATTTATCGAGAAACCGTCAAATTGAGATAAGGAAATGAATAGACGGGAAGTATGGAAGGGCAAGTTGATGACGTGGAAAAAATATCGATATTGAAGAAATATCATGAAAGGGATCTCATAATAAAAAAAACTTGAAAGGAAGTATGAGATGAAATGCCATGCGGCTACGTAATGAAGAATGTGCTATACTGACGCCGCTTCCTTTCAATGAGTTCGTTATTTTACGCCCCCTTGGGTATAACACAGCCATATGATAGACAGCATTTAAATGTTGCCATACAATAAGACACGAGTCTGTTGTGTTTAAAGTTTGCTATGCATTCAACTAATGTTGAGAAATTTGCTTTTCCAAGTTCTCGGACTTCCTGGAGTTTTATGTGAAATCGTTTTATTCACTTTCAGAGGAAATTGTTTTAGCCAACTTCTTTCATTCGTCGAATTTTAGTGAAAATATTACACCATTAAATCCATATTAGCACTGTGCTGCATTGCATGAGCCATTTTTTTAAAATTACGACTAGATCGAAACTGTAAACGTTCGAACCTTAACTGCTCAAACGATTATTTCTTCATTTTTCAGCTGCACTAGCCTTCCCCACATCGAATAAGCCTTTCTATTGCCACCATCTTAAAGAAGCGTGCGCAGTTTAAGTTGTAATTTAGTGGCAAATATGGAGGTGGGATTTTCAGGAGGGTAATAATTGAAGTGTTGATATTTGTTTCTCGCGGTTACGATGTGATCTTGTCGGAAGGGTGAAGATGCCAAAGACCATAGGCGGTTTCACTTCGTTTCTTGCTTAATTAAATGGTCTTCAACAAGATGCGTTTTGTTTGAGTAGATGAAATCTATAAGTTTAAATGCAAAACACACTCAAATACTTTTTTATTGCCATTTTCAAAATAAGTGATTGAATTACTATGGATTTTTTCCGCAATATTTCACTGTGTTGATTATTTGAACGTTTAAATTAGTCGAACCAGTTTTATCTCTCTTTTTCTTTTCAAAATCTGATATCACTATTTTATCTTCGACGAATCGTAGAGAAAAATTCTGATTTTCCTTTTCTAAAGAAGGAAGCTTCGGGAAAGGGGTCGTGATGGCTTTCTCAGTATCCGCGTGTTCTCGAAAGGTGAATCGAGGTGAAACTTATTATATTACCTTGGTGGTTAAGAAGTACTTCAGTCATTGCTTATTCATCGTCACTCCTCGATATGTCACTGAAATCACTCTTTTCTAAACTCTGGCTTCTAAACTCTAAATCTGTGTAGATCATAAAGGCAGTGTCCGATATTAAGTTATTACAAATGTCATTTCATTGATTTATCTAAACCTGAATAATATGCGCCGTAAATTCACTAAAACTGTTGATTGGCATATCCAGAAAATCCTACCTGTATCTGGAAAACTATCTACTGATGTGTATATTTGAGTTCCACCAGTCTTTACTTTTTAAACAGCCGTTATTACTGTAGAAGACCGAATCACTAATGAATGGCTCCGCTGTCAAGTTCTACATTTAAAGAAGTTTTTCCTTCATTTATATGGTGATAAAATGTTTTATACAGTGATAATTGCTTTCTGTAATCAATTCATTTCGTCTCCATCCTTGATAATAATTGGAATTATATGGAAATTTATCGATGATCGTATAACCTCTCTGGAACTTTGTTCATTCGCCTATCTCAGTGCATACACGAAAATTTTCTCGGAGAAGCGAAATTTGCATCATCACGCTTATTCCATTTTCTGTTTGTTGATTGCGTTGAGCGCATCTTACATTTGTTTATGTCGTTAGCGAATAGTGGCCAACGTGCCCCAATTAGTATAGCCGAACGGCTCCACGATCGCAATTCTGCGTCAGAGTTTTTTTGCATATTTAATTCAGGCCCACACTCTTTCATTCAGTGATCAGTAAATTGATAAGTGATGAACTATCCGACGGATGATTGATCAGTTAACAAACGATAAGTGAGCAGCCAATTTAGTCCCAATTTTCTCTTCAAATAAAACCTTACATCATAATTATCCATAAATAATCGTAGTCATAATGTTTTGCCTCAAATATATTTCATTTTCGAGTAAAAATTTAACGGAAAAATCATCAGTGGGAGCGTTATCGCAGCAGTGTCGATGAACAATGAATGTGAAACAAATCGTTGATTGCGAATTCCTTAGAAATATTTATGTTTTCTTCCGTATATCGTATTTTAGTTTTAGTTACCTTTTCATATTTCTACGAATGTAAACTTTCGATATTTCTTCCTTGAATATGAAATTTTTGAAGCATTCGAAGAGGAATCGATATCGTTTGTGATGGAATTTCGCGTTTTCAGACATCGCTGTCAACGAAAATAGTTGGCCAAATTGCTACTTAGGGAATAGTTAATTGTGCATCGAATAATCAGAATAAAGCGAATCGATGTATGCGATTTTTTTGCATTTGCGCCTTCTATGTGTTGGTATTTTAACATGTCCACGTGTGATGTGTCCGTACATTCGTGTGCGGTATTTATGTGAAGCTGCGAGTGTATGTGTGTTTATAGATATTCTTTTATATGTGTTTACGTTTGTCCGTCTGTATAGTCTGTGTATGTATGTGTGTCTGTGTATATTTGCGTGTGCATGTGAATATGTGGATGTCTATCGTTAAACGTTGAAAGCATCGTCGAGCTAAAGATAACTATAAATTTTCCGCGTCGTTGGCGACTTCGATTTTTTTCCGCACAACACATCAACCGATGTCTTTCTTGTGTGCCATTTTGCCAATATTTTTGCGCATATGCCTGAAAGCATCGCATTCCTTCGTTATACGTCGTTCTTCATTCAGCTTATTTATTTGTACTATGAAATATGAGCATTTTCACGCATTAAATTTATTCTACGACTCTTTGTGTTATTTTCGTTTTCTTTTCTTTTGCTGCTATATTTCAATTTTAATTTGCCCTATTAGTTATTCTCATTTTCATCACGAGGATTTTGTGGAATTTTTAACTATTTGTGCTGCGCGATTAAAAATGGACTGAAAGAAATTGGTGGTTTCCACGATTGCCTATTTTTGATCTTTTTCTATCTCTTCTGTTTTTTAAATTCAGAAATTTTATGATTCTACTCGTTGTTTTTCACTCTTCGTTGACCATCTTTCTGGATTTTTTTACAAGGGATTTTTCTGGAAATATTTTGGAGATAAAAAATTATGATAAAAAATTCAAAAGATATCAAGCAGCCTCAGAATATTATCATATCTGAAAGGAGTTACTTCGAACAATTTGCAGCTTTTAGTTTTATGCATTTCAGTAAGGGATAATTTTTCCACTTTTTCCATTCTCCACTTTCATAATCTTATCATTAATTACTTTTTCATCTTATACATTTAAAATCCATCGTGAATGGATTTTTGATAAGTTTTCGATAATCTTTGATAAGAAATTCTTTCATTGAGATCAATTGCAATCGATATTTTCGATCATCAAATTATATCCGCTTCACTTGAGAAGTGATTGAAAATGACGGCAATCTGCTTGGTGCTAGGCTAATAGCTGAAATGTTTCAAATCCTCGTTTAAAGTTGGCAATAACGTGCACCACATTTTGAAATTCAACTCCCTTTGTTGTTGTTTATTTTTTCATAAGCAGTGCTGATTATTTGAATTCATATATGCTATAGTCCTCAGGATAATTAAAGGTGTAACTGGAAGCATATACGTCTAGATAATACAGAATTCACTAAAGTGCTTAAACAAGAACATTTAAGAATGCTCGCAAACGACTGGACCAAAGACAGCAAGTCATTTTGGAGTACGAATTATCAGTTTTGGAAAAGTATGCAAAAAGGAAAGTGCATGAGGAAAAATTGTGTAGATGAGACAAAGATGAGGAAGTGGAATTGATGACTATAAAATTCAGAAAGCAAAAGAAATGTGGAATGTTAGGTGCT
This sequence comes from Parascaris univalens, assembly GCA_037576465.1. Taxonomy (NCBI): domain Eukaryota; kingdom Metazoa; phylum Nematoda; class Chromadorea; order Rhabditida; family Ascarididae; genus Parascaris; species Parascaris univalens. The sequence continues at coordinate 231,951,942 of CM075173.1, read as the reverse complement.
CATAGCCTGACGTGTATAAAAATGATAGGGAAAGGAATTTCAGGATCGCCTGCAAACTAAACGATCAAAACGTAAGGTGTAGTTGAGGATCTATTTCACTAGCGTGACCTTAGCTATTTTCCCACAAAATATATTTAAGTTTTAGCGAACACAAATATAGATGAAGTTTTTTAAGATAATTGAAAATTCGTCTGATTTATCTTTCTGGGCAAAGAGTATTTTCTTTTTTTATTCCATTATAGAGGTAGGTAAGAAATTTACTTTAATAGTTTATCATATTCAATTATCGTAGTAAAGTCATTGCTAATTTAGATCGCATCACCTATATATATGACGACTGTATTTTATAAAGTGGACCGATTCTATATAAGCATGCTTTAATTCAGGATATCTACTGCGCCGACAATAGAGATAGAGCAGTTCGATCTCCTTTGAAAGTTTCAGCAAATTTTTTTCAGTGAAATTTTCCGAAAATTTTCTGAAGAAATCTTCCCAGTTTTTGATTATTTGGCTTCGATTACCATTGGCTTCGATTATTAAGTAAATATCAATGTAATATAGCTTTGCTATGACGGATGCGCTAAAAATTGTTTTGGGAAGACGTTTTTATCGAATTTATTAGTGCCAGCTGAAGAATAATGTCATTGTTAATTTCGTCTGTAGTATGAAGAGTTAGCGATATTCAGTAATGCAAAAAATTCGACGAGGATGCATCATGAAAGAGAGTGAAACATTTCCTTCTTATACTTAGTAACGAATGGAAGAGAGGGCGGAAGTAAGACGAAATAAAATAATTTACATGTGCTTAAGCAAAGGCTGCTATTCTTCACCTTTCCTAGTGGAAATGAAAAAATTTCCGCTTACATTCGTCTACTTTACCAATTAATATGTAAATCCTTATTTCGCCGTCGACAAGATTTTATCCGCTTTGTTCATAAACTGTGATTATGGATGGCCTCAAACATTTCGAAAAGAAGAGGTAGACGGCACAAAGCAACACTGAAAATGAGCCTAGACAGCAAAATGAGCCTAATATCCGGAAATTCAGTGATTCATGATCGGATCCGTTATTGAGTCAGTAGCCTTACTAACCGTAATATATATTTTTGTACAGTTTAACACTTACTGCAACTTCTGAAACCTCTTTTTTTGATTCGCTAAATGCAGGGAATAATTTATTATTGTTCATCTTCTGGCTAAAATAACTAATAAATAATTTAGTTGATTTATCACAGCGTCGTTAAATAATTCCAGTTAATATAAGTGATGGGGTTACCTCAACTTGTTGAATTATTAAAGTAACAAAGTAATGTTATCGGTGAGTTAATAGACTATATTTTCGTTCAACTCAACTTTATTGAGGATTTTTTCTCTTTAAAGTTTATCTCCGATGTAAAACTGTTCTATATTCGTGCATTGATTTTATACCGCTCATTTGTAATATTAGCCACATCGATGCCTTTTTATTTTTCCATTTTATTATGCCTTTTTCCATAAATTATAGCTGAAATTCATGCACATTCCATTTCGTTATTTTCGAACCTCAATGAACTTACATGGCATTCACGAGCGCTTACATATAATTGTTTGCGTCAAACTTTAAAACGGGCTATAATCAATTTGTATATTTGCAAAACTGGCTTGAACTTTCTCATACATGTGAGCTTAATACTAAAGATATGGCTTTATCGGGATTAAACTCATTAATCCTTCTGGTCTTTTATCATCATTTAATGAAAAATTTGAAAAAATATATGTATCGCCTTCATCACTTCTTTGATGGGGAAGGGAAAAAAGAGAGGATAGCTGAAGATATGAACAGTGATCACGAAATGTGAATATGAAAAAACACGCTATTAATTAGGAGTTCGCATGAACGGAAATAGTTATATTCGTGAGGGAATGATGATCAACTTGCAATCTTACATTGCTTGATTGAAAATGTTTCTTATCCGCTTTTGCTTTACTTTTTATCTCTTTACTCAGGCGTTTGCGAAATACTTTTGCTCGATTACTTCTAGTAGATTTTCTCTGTTGAATTTTCAATATAGATTGATATTATCTTCTCGTTTTCTCTATGTGTTGTTTTCGAGAAATTGCCTTCAATAGCCTTAGGCAGAAGAGAATCCACATTGAATTTGTTGGCGAGAAGTTTGCGAAAGTTGATTGGTGATTGTCGCATAGTTTCCCATGGGAAAAAGGAGGAATGTTTTTTGGAATTGCTTTAGCATTGAATAGTTTCTTCAAAATTTCTTCTTTTCCGTTATGCATATAGCGATGACATATTGTATGTTTCATTCGGTAAGAAATATCTTTGCAGTTGGTTTTTTTCCGGGCAATTTATACTTCGTTAATATTTTTATATATTCGCTGATATCGTCAGGGGCGCGTGCATCACTGTCTTTATATCATTCAAATGCTGGAGAAAATCCGAATTTTTTGTACGTTTTGTTTCCATATTTACAGCTGTATAATGAATTATGACTAATTAATGTTTGCGTATAGTTTGTTTGCTGCCTGTCTATAGCTTCGTTTGCTCGATTTGACTTCACAGTTTTTGAAACTTAAGGCAAAAACTTTAAAAGGCCTTCAGGTATACTATAGAATGATATTTTGCAATAAAATTTGATCAGTTTAACGATTTCGGAAAGAGTTCCACTCATATTTAAGGTCTCTAAAGGTTTTACTTATAAGTACTATTAAATCTGATTTTCATTTTAGAAATTGAACCAAAAAATAAAATCAGTGAATTGTTGATGAAAGACTTTTACGAGCGACCTGCTCATTTAAAGAAGTATTATCTAAAATCATATATGTTGAGAATTTTTTCGACAACACGCAATTTAAATGGTTGTGATTCGCTACGAATTGGGTAGGCATTTTGGTAAACGTGGAACTGTTTGGCGCATATTTTGGTAAGCGCATTATATCATTAAGCATATGATTTGATAATATCATATCATATGGTATCATATTATATCATATCATGATAAAATCGTTTATATATGCCCACCAGTCCTCTTCTTTTATTAACTAATCTTGAACTGCAGAGAAATCTGCCCGAATGAATTCATCAAACTTCGTTGAGGATCGATGCACTTTCCAAATGATTACATGTGTCATGCCCGCACATTGCGATACCGATCATTCAATATTGGCTGTATGGTGAACTTTTTCTCATCTTAGATTAATAACGTCCCTCATCATTAACCCCCCAGGAAAATAATCATACGTCAGCTGCCGTCATTTTGAATAAAACGCCCTCCTACCTTAATAAGCTATCGTCGTTTTCATGGAAAAATGATTTTTTCAACTTAAATTAAAATTCAGAAAAGTTAGGAATCAATTCTTCTTGCTTCAGATAAACCACGATTTTCGGTGGTACTCATTTCGAAATTTTGAGAACGAATTATTGACTCGAAACCTCACTGTAGTTTTGGTTGGCTAAATTAGATGAATTATTCATAATCCTTATTGTTAATTATCACTATATTCATTCCGTGAAGGTCTTATCTGCTAGTTGAAGTTTCATGATATCCTTGTCTTTTTTTTCCAGTATACTTATTGTATAATTTTCAGAATTTCCACATTCGAATGCATCTCTCCAACTTCGACTTTTTTCCCATACCTTGAAATGAGTTCTGAAGTCAGTGGTTTATTCTCACACGTTCAATTTTCGTAGTTTCACCTTCTGTGCTTATTTCAAGGACCAACCTGGAAATGAACTTCGAAAAACGGTGAATCTGAAACAAAACGACCGCAAATTTTTGTGAGTGAACATTTATTTCAACGCCTTCAACGTCAATAACTTGATGCCACTAAATTAGCGAAAAATTCCTCTGAATAGGTTAGCAGCGATCTTATTGATCACCTACATTTTGAAGTCTCCACTTATCGACTATATTCCTTAGGAAAATTGACTGTTTTCATTGGAGTGCATCAATTTTAGACGAATTAAGCGGAAATTTTTATGTGGAAGTGTAATTGCTTTCATATTAGGCGTTCAAATTCCTAGTTATTCGTATTTCATTCTCTCGAAACAGAACGACAAATATATTTCCCCGAAAATATCCAGTAGTTCGTTATGATTTTTGAGTACATACATCAATTTTTTATATAATAATTGGTGTATTTTAATGTAAATAAAAATTTTTTAACACGAATATATAGAATTATTTTCCATAAGCATTAATTATTGCAGAAAATCTATAACTTGATCCACTGAAATAATTCGAAAGAATCCCACTATCGGATGTCAAGATGATGCCACAGTGGATGTCATCTGCTAACGACATCTTTCTAAACCTTTCTTCATCGCACGAACGGATATTTTAATTAATTTAAGTAGGCGCCGTATTACCGCAAATAAAATCCATTCTCAATAAATCTTCTATGAGTGATGGTCATTTGAAGATATACTGGCATATTTTTTCAATAATCCCAAAGGATTTATGCGAAATTATAGAAAATTTCTCATTTTTCTTAAATGAATTTTTCTTTTTTCGTTGGCCTTATTAGTCGTGATAAAAAATTTCATCATAATAGCGGAAAATTTTCGCAGTTTCTGTGAAAATTACTATCGCTTTCAGCGATTATAGTTTGGAAAGATAACAATGGGAATTTCAATTAGACTTATTAATTGTGAAAGTTAAAGTGAGAAAATCTTTCACGAATGTATTTTGTTTCATAACAAGGGGATTTTATCGTCCAAAACCTGCTTCCTTAACGTGTTTACCTTTGCTATCAAAAATGAAATAAGTAAATATATAGATAAATATAAATAAGAAAGTGAGTAAATAAAACATATATATATACGCTATGTATATACATATTATATATATATATATATATATATATATATATATACATAGCGTCCATCAAGAATTTATATTAATTCAAGATGAATTTGCCTAGTGAAATTGCTTCCTTTGCGACTGGCTGCACAGTAGAAGCGATCAGGCTAAAGTGAAGGCAGTTTTGCCCTTTTGAGGATATAACCATGCATACATAGCCTTTGAAGCCCTTTTCAATATTCTAAACATCTCACAGATAGCAACTCCCTCTCTTCTCCATTAATGCAGGTCAGAATTTCAGGTCAGAAAAACCTGAAATTTTGATTGACGATAATTTTCAAGTAGTTTTTCTATCTGAATAGAATAAATTTGTTTGCGGGAACTGCTTGCTTTGGGCATATAATTTCTTTACTTCATATGACAAAAATCGATGGAGTTCAGTTGATCTGTGAATTTCTTTGAAACTGATTTTCTTATTCAGCCGATTTGTTCATAAAAATGAGATCATAAATGTTTTTACTTTCTGTGGAAATCAATAATGTAACCCTATAAACTTGTCGGTGTATATTTCGACCCAATCGGAAAGTCATTCAACTTGAAAAAATTTTCACTCGAAAGTTTCGCTTTTTCGCTTATTTATTCTTCAGTTTTGACAAATATTTTCTTCATATATTCGACTTGGGTGGATCTGATGTCGGCATATATTTGGACTGAGGTAATTATTAAACCTTGCTTAACTCACCTGCGAGGTAGCAATGGTTTCTACAGGGTTGATGCATCTGCTGAAATTTAAAAGCATTTTTAGTCGCGAAGAAATTCTTTTATTGAAAATTAGCATTAGCGTGGCATACCTGCATTTTTTCACAGTCATTCTATTCTCATCGATCAACATATGAAATTCAAAGAGAAATTCACTCGGCATTTGTGCCTAAATGGTGGAGTCGTCGAAGTTGCGTGCTAAGCGCAAACCACTCAGATTCATGGCCGAACTTGGGGTTTCTCTGACAGAAGGGTGCCAACTTCAAGTCGGCTGGTAATAGAGATTGTTAGACATATGGAAAGAGTGAGCGCTGTCTCGAAGTAATTTTATTCGTTCGTTTATGACTGAGCGAAATTGTAGTCGTCGTGGATTGAGTTGGAAGAGAGAGATCAGAAAGGGACGAGGAAGAAGGAACAATAAAGAGTAAAGAAGAAGGGGAAGAATATGAATTGAAAGGAAATGATAGCTTGAGAGGTTCAAGTCGAATTATTGTTTTTTTCTCGACTAAAGCCTTAAAATAGAGAAATAAATGAGTGCAATTAATCAGCAAATACCTCAAACATATCTGAATTTTTAATAAGTGAAGGCTAAATTTTCTGCTTGAAAGTAGTAGAACATTCCATATTGTCGTTGTATTCACATACCCTTTATACTTTATAAAACGGTTGAACGCAAATTCGTACTTATTGATTAAACGATCCCATAGACATATTTAATAATTCATTTCACCGGCTTCATTTTGTAGTTTACTTCAATATTGTATAGTTGTTGAAATGATTTTTTGAAATATTAGAGTACTGACGAAAAACGAATTTTGACATCAGCAAGAGTAATTAACATATTCATGAGAATTACCTGTCACTACCTATCTCGTTGTTATAGATGAAATGTAATATGCGGTTGAAATGATTATTGTGATCTTACTAACAAACATTTATCATCACGCTTAAGCAGACTACCCCTAATTACGAAATTCTCCGAAATCGCCTAGTAAAGTTTTATGTTGTATATGCGAATACACCGATTTCATGTCACGTCTGCTGGCGTATTTTCGCGTTCCTCTAAAAGAGAATTATACCTCTTGTAAAATCAAATCCAAATCCACGGAAATAAGAGCAGCACAGCTGTGAATTACACGGTATCAGTGGGAAGTTTTGTTGAACCATTAGTGAGCAGTTCACGTTTTACTTTAGACTATAGTATAGTATAACATCTTAGTATAAATAATTTTATAATGTTATATTTATAATTCATCGAGTGCATTTTGGCTATTCGGTTCTTAGACTTTATGCACCCTCAATCATCAGGAATTTGCTTACGTTTTTATTTCGTTGATTGCATGGAATTACATAGATTTATATGCGATAGAAATGTAGAAAATTCCACTCAGAAAATTTCTTCGAGTATCGCGTTCTGTTCAGTTGAAATATTTTTAAATTCAGCCAGTGAAATGTATCAATCAAATTGTAATTACAGATGAATTTTTTTTTTCTTAGAATATGATATTCAGTTCCTTTTAGGCATCAATGCTTTTTGTTTTCAAATATTGGCTATATTGCATTTGGTGTGGGAGGGGAGAGGGTTTGGGGGGAACATTCGTTACTAAGCGAAAGTACCCCCTAGAGTATAGCGCATAAATCGAGCAATACTTTATCAACGATAGCGAATCAAATGACTTGCGTTATATCGAGTTGCACTATTCCTACTAAAGCAGGACGATTAGTCTTGCATAGGAAAGCGTTTTTATTTTCTTTTTATCAGGTATAATTTTTAGAAATATCTCAGTGTTTCTCGAATTTTTATAGAAGGAACTTCTTTTCTTATTATTTTTTCACGGAATTTCACCACAAATTTCTTAATTCTTCAACGAATTTTTCTTTTTAAAATTGCTTTGAGCAGATTATTAATTAAATCCCGCTATTTTTAATTTTATGAAAGGTATAGAAACTCATAAGCTATCTTTGTAAGAATAATGGCTCAATTTCTAAGTCATCAAATCATAAAAATAATCAAAAAATCGACGTTGAAAATTCTAGAAAATAAAGTGAAAAAATACCAGCGTATTGTGAAAGAAAGAAATTTTTTTTCCAATTTAAATTATCGTTCTCTCGGATTCCATCATGGATAATCATCACCCTCAAATTTAATACATGCATAAATAAATGAGAAATAAATTCTTTCTATGTTAGAAAGTTATAAAATTTTGCATATAAGAGTTGGGAATCCGACTCTTACCTATACCACTTTGCATTCACATAGCGGTCATAGAGACGTTGAGATATTCAAGAAAATGCAGCTGACGACCTTTATTTGTGTTGCAACTAATTCTTTCGGATATTTGCACATGATCCTCTGAGAAAGCCCCTCGGAAGGCTAGTAAATTTTACAAGTAACACAGGACATATTTCGCATAGAAAAATAGCAAATAAGTGTTGTTTGTGCGTGATGATCAGCCGTTATTCGACGGCGCCAATTACGTAGCGCTGCAACTCGCTCGATTTGTGTTGGTGCATCAAATTTCGAGCATAGTGGCTTATCGCTTCATTGATCCGGCCTAATATACCTCTTCAGTAGCCATCTTCAACATGTTTATTGGTCAGCTCTCAATTCTCCGCTTGTTTTCTCTCTCATTTCCAACTTAACATCGAAACAACGAAAGGGCAGCGACCCACTTTCTTGCTTCACTCGTTCTTTGCTGTTTCGTTAGCATTGCTTTAATTCTATTTTTTATTATTGCTTCCGCTTTCATCATTATTAAAGTGCCTATTGAAAATCGACACAAAAACATAGATTTCCTATGTATACTTATCAGAAGGTAACCAATTTAACTCCACTAATTCCGAAGAAGCAACCGAAAACGAGGTGAAGGACGTTGATTGAGTGTGAAAATCGAGATCCTTTTGAAAGAAAAAGCAATAGCGAATACCTATTCAGTTTAGTTTAAACTGTTTATGACCGGTCTATACACAACTGGATCATGAAAATACTTAAAGCTTGAAGTAAATAGGCGACTCACATGTGTTTTTGCTCTCTCCTCCTTTCCCCACACCACTTTGCCGATTTACCTTTCCTCTGAATTTATACGGCTTTATCCTCTTCCTGTCCAACCATCTTCAGTCTCGGGTCACCCCTATTCAAAGAGCTTACCTTGCTCCCCCGCATCCCTAACCATCTTGCGCATTTGAAAAACGTGCAACATTACTGAATGCTTGCTTGTGGATTTTCCAGTAGTTTCTTTTGTCTGGACTGTTTATCCTTTGAGAATTTTGACTTTATGGCTTTTTCGATTTTTTTGCATTTAGTTTTCTCCACATCTCTTTCGCTTGAGAGAATTAGAAACCAAAAATTATTTGTGCAAATCAGATCTCATTTTTGTGAGTGCTCCTCGAGGCGACGCAGAAACGAGCCATCGAAGAGTTTTAGAGAAAACAACGATGGCGGTTTTTCTTTTGCTGCATATTATCAGCGCTTCTTATATTCTAGGGAAAGAAGGTTGCACAAATTAGGTAGGTTCAACGGACGAGAAAACACCTCATTAATTTTGTTATTCACATGGAGGTGTATTGTTTTATTATCTATTAGTTCTAAGCGTCATCTGATAGGTTCCCTTTACAAGCGATGGATTCGTATTCTCGTTTTCTTTGACAAGCATCAATATTTATGAGTTTTATGTGGAGAAACAAAAAATGAATAGATAAAGAAAAATATGAATTTTCGTCGTAATAATTTTCTGCAGAATTAAGGATGGTGATAGAAGAAATCGCATAACGGATTTTAAGGAATAAATTAGTATTCTGAAAATTGTCTTGGTATCGTTAGTAGTATAGTAGTGTAGTTGATGGGATATAAGCTAGTTAGGGAATTATTGAGCTATAAATATCAATGTGCACAAAATATGTAATGCCTCATCTTTTTTGAGAAATTGTTTTATCCTACCACCAACTCTTTGATATTTTCCTGCTGCCCCTCCACCTCGTTTCCTCCACTCCCTCCCTTCTATCGCCTTTGGAAGAACAATTCACGACACTCAGATTAACATATAGCAAGAGATTATCATATTTAATATATTCCGAAAAAAAGGTACGAATGGTATAGGATATTGCCTAATAGATGATTTGCATCCCATAGGTTTCGCTTTCATTTGCTTCCTTCCAATCAATGATTGGGAACCATCCTATATTTCTCGAATAATTTTTTTCTCTGCTTATGAGATATCTCTAATGAGACAGTAATCATTCCGAATGTCTAGTGCAATCTTTTTTTTAACTAATTAAAAAATCTTGCATTTCGATAAGAGTGATTGAATTGGGAATCTCCAAAGTGGCCGAGGTAGATAAGAAATTCCGATATAACACGAGGCTTTATCTTTTATTCATTATTTCTCTCTTGAGGTAAATGGAGAGTTTTGCCGTCTAAAAGAATTTAAAGTATTCTTACTTTGTTGGCATTACTTATGAGTTAATATTTCTTGTATTATTTTCTTAATTTCAGTAAGTTAAAATATTCTTCATTTTTTGCAAAACGGTAATTTGCAACATTCAAACAGACTGATTAAGTAATACATATATTACACTAAAGGAAAACTTTACTGTTACTCAGGAATTTTATGAATGTAAAATTGCATTAATGGTTTTTAATTGCCATCTCTATGTTTGAATGGCGCTGTTACCATGGGTGCACTTATTTATGAACACATGATGGAATCGTATATATTGATGCGTTAAGAGGTTTAAGAAGAGTAAATGTGAAATGTTGCGTTAGAGGTCACAAATAGATTCGGTCGTTTCGTCTTATCACGATGATATTTTTTATAGACGAAGTTAGTATTAAAGCCCTAATAAATTGGCAAATTAAGCAGAAACATTATTTATATAACTTATAAAACAGTTATTCATATTTACTGTTTTCAGTCAATTGTTTGACGCATATTGAATTTATTCTTCGATTATTTATCAACATATTTCAGTATTATCATACTCTTTCAAGAGCTGTTGTCATATGTTGAGATAGTTGATATATGCGTCCATAGGTAGTGATCAATTGCGGATGTATGTTTCTTTAATTTGAGTCGGTTATATCGCTACACACCACACAGACGAAGACCAGGTATACCATTCACTAAGCTATTATGTGTAATTTATGATATACAGCAGTTTATTTTGCTAAATGTCATTGGTGTTAAAAATTGGTCTGGATTGCGTCTGGATGAAGGCTAGAGAAGTCTCCAAAAAAAGTTTAGAGAAATCTCCAGTTTCTAGTTGAATTATTCGCCAACTAAGCGTTTTGCGTTTGAAGGCAAATAATTTTTTTTGTTTATAAGTTCATCTTTCTATGAAGCCTGTATGATCTATTCCCAACCAAAAAATTCTATATTGTCGAAAATCTCTAGTCTCAAAAATGCCATTATCCCTTTGGATTATTCTTAATTGCTTGAATATTTGTGGGACTTGTTCGGACTCTTTTCACATAGTTTCTTAAAGAATATATGTACGCAAATGTTCCGTGAATTTCACTGGCGATGAGCTTAATCAGACCTGAAGCATCGAATTGGCAGCATTAACGTCGGCTTTAAATTTATTTGCATTATTAATGATGATTCTTCGAATCGCGAGAGGCGTCGCAATGTTTTGTAAATATTGTCCTATCAACCGATTTAATTGCGATTGGTAACGTAAAACGAATTTCTTAGACGAGTTCTATTGTCGACTCATATTTCACTAATATCGAATGAGGGTAACATCTATGATATGCTATTATCACCTCCACAATAGAATTTGCATCCGTAGAAAAAATAGCAAGAATTAGTCAAATCCAGGGGTGTTTTTTTGGGAAACAAATTTCCAATATCACTGGCTTTTGATATTTATTTGTAAATTTCTGTTCTCAACGTATGTCAACAGCGTCGTTTTTGTGCATGAATATACCTGAGACAAAATAGTATCTGAACGCCCAACAATCCGACTTTATAGGCGCTTATGAAAGGTGGGATCAAATTTCTATTCTGCTACAAAGAAGATGTTCTATGGTAACGAATAAATCGGATATGAAGACGTGATTTGAAAATTGACGTAACTACATAACATTCACACTAACATCACATATAACGCGCTAGTAATTAAATGAAACAAGTTGTTAACTTAGGAGATATTATTTTTTCTCAGTCTTTGTTTTTACAGGTTTCAGTTTGACGACTAGTTTGAAATTTGCTAGATGTGACATATATTTATCACCCATATTGTGAGATTCTGCTCAATCATCAACTGTGAGCGGGATGCCGCCAATTAAAATTACTTAATACTGCTTTCGTAGTTTTTCGGCTTTTTTCCGCACCTCTGGTCACAAAATGACCGATCATTTGCAGAAGCTTTTCCTATTTAAGTGCAGAAGCTTTCCTAAGTCAAAGCTTGAAGGTTTTATTCGGATGAATTTCCATTATGTGTAAGTAACTCATGAAACTAATTGATCGATTGAGCTAGCGAAAAACTGTAAATGCGTATTTTCTACTAGTTTTTTTTTTCTGTTTGGCACACTTCATTTGTGATGAAAATTTAATCAAGAGGATGGAAAATTCAAGCATCACCACATCAAAGTGAATTTGAGAAAAGGAAATGGTGCAAGATTCTTTGATGTATTTGTACTATTTTCTCGCTTACTCAATCGTTGATTCAATTTATCGCTCCCAAATTCCTGAAAATAAAAATGGAAAACTTTTTCAAATCTATTTATCCAAATAAAGCTTCCACTAGAAATGCAATGGATGATTAAACTGATTTAATTGACGCATAAGTAATCGCCACAACGCAGTTATTGATGAGTAAAGAGCATTGATGCACAATAGTCATTCGTACTAAAGGGGAAATGAAAGAAAGATGAATAAAATTTCGATTCAATATGTAATTCGATGTAATCTATCGAAGAAATCAATTTACTTAATTCGATCTATTCTCTTGATCTATTCCCACAAATTTACAATTTTGTATTGGCGAATGGACGTATATTGGATTACTGAAAGCGCAAAGGATAATATGTGCCTAGAGATGTGATAATCTTAGTGCATTTTCACTATGAATGTGCTCTATAAAAAAATAAAGTTTGACGTGAAGTGTAAGCTCAAGCTACAAAAGATTATTCTGATTGTTTTAAGAATATTTTTTTGAGTGAATTGAACATGGCAAATGTTTTCAAGTAATAGCTGTTCAAAGAAAAACAAAATACTAAAGTGGTACTCTTCGCGTTCACATTGGCACCATTTTTCTTGTTGTTGTTTTGTGATTTATTAGCGCTATAATTATTGTTGTCGTTTGTCCAGCTTCCGATTGCTTATATTTGGAAAATATTCTTTTGTTTTACTTCTAAATTTAGCTCTTACTTTAAATCTTTCTACTTTTCCCTCAGTTTTTTCCCCTCTGTCGGTTTTTTTTCCGATGATTGCATCAGATCGATGATTATTACAATATTGCTTATCTGAAAAAAAGAAGTTCTTTCTTAGAGAAGTTGGTAGAAATTTTCTCCTATTCCCTTATCACTTAAAACATTATTCATTATCATATCTGTAATCAGCACTCAGCACCCTTTTTTGCTAAATAAAAGAAGATAAAAGACGGTATAATCACATTTTATGAATTTTTTTTAAAAGTATTATAAAGCATTTCGCTGCGCTGTTGCATAAAGAATATTTCATCTACGTATGTATATTGGTTTTTACTTTTAGATACATAGGGCTTTTGAAATATTATCGTGATGTTTTCCGAATGAAAGAGTATTACTCAATTTTTTTCCATCAAAATAGGATGTGAAAAGAAATTTCTCATTGGTTCCCCACCTCCCCGTCCCTCCTAGCCATATCTCAATTTTGCTTCTGGTAATTATCCCACTACCCAATTCACCATCACGATTAACGAAGGCAAGTAACTACGAAGTTGGTGCTAGAGATTTTCGTGAATATAATATAAGTAATGTGCCAGGGAGAGACTTAGAAAGACCATCCGTGCCAGAAAGACAAAGACCATTCGTTTAAGTCTCAATCAGCGTCTAAGACTATCGACTTAAGTCATAGAAGAACGATCAGTTGAAATATCTGTTTTGCATTTTTCCTGATCTCTATTAGTCTAAATTGAGTTGACTGAATTAATTTTCTTTCCTCTAAAGCTGTTTTGCGTTGTTTGCCATATTTGCGGAAATTCAGAGTTATTTTATGAACGAAAAATGAAAAATGCACGTTTATGCATCAGAAGAAGAAAAGAAAAGTGCACAAGTTGACTGCATAAAATGACATCACTAGCGCTGAAAATTGATCACCATCGAGCGTAGTGTTAACGAGATTTATCCGTCGGGTTGCTCGCAGTTTTATACACTCCTCTTCTTATAAAGAGATATTCGTCGTTCGAAAACCATTGTGGGGGCTTTTTAAAAAAGTCTATTTGCTTTCGTTTATGGAAAAAAATCGATTCGAAATTCACATAGTTTGGTTCTGTTATGGTGGCTGAAAGATTATAAAATATCAAGTGAGTTTCATCCTGCTGTAGAATAGTATAAATGTCCTTACTAAAGAAAAAATAATAATCCAACCAATTTATTGCTCTGAAATGCTATGCGGTATTTGATAATAAATGTGGAAGGCGCTATTTTTGTTTATATCATTGCCAAGTTCCTGTTATGTGCAGAAAACCTGGTAGCAGTTTTCTTTATTCACCACTTCAAATCCATATAATCATACTCTCACAGCTATAATTAGCGGCATAGGTAGTACTATTTTTTTAAAATTCATTTCGGTCCGATGAAAATGTTCGCATTAGTAAAATCAGTAGTGGTGAATATGTGATATGTTCTTTAACTAATCATAACAGAGTACAATTTGTTTTTACAATTTGTCTAATTACTGCCTAGTTACTTAATTATAACTTAATTACAATTTGTACTAATTTTCTATCAATTCCCATTCTTTCATTTATCGGTCCGATATAGTGATTCTATTTAGTAATTGCAAATCATATTTAGGTCAGTATTTATCGCAAAACAAATTTTCATTCACTGATCATAACTTCCATATTCGTTTCGATAGTCTGCCAACAGCGATAAAAATTCCTTCATAGGTGATGAGTGAAATAACTGTAAATGAGCAATTTAATTTTTGTCGATATTTTTTACATACATCGTTGCTTTTCCTATCATTTCATTTCCAGTTAAAACTCTTTCATAAGAAATGTTCGTGATAGGCATTAAGAATTTAAAAGATTCTGGACGATCAGCAAAGGGTTCATTTTTCTGTAAACCAGTCAGTTCCAGTTGTGACATCTTATGCTTAATTCATAGGCGTCTAGTGTAGCGAGAGAAAGCTGAGCGATGAGGGGGGAGAGAGAGGAGAAGTTTATGCTTGCCAACTACATGCTTCACTATGGATTCTAGAAACTTCTAGCATTTAGAAATTCCAATCGAATTCAAAAAGTCTCTGTGAAAAACGTTGAGAATTTGCGATTTTCATTCGCCGCAGAAGTTTTCTTGGGTTCTTTTATGAGATTTGTTTGCCTCTTTTTCATCCTTTCTTATAATTTTTTGAATGAGTGAACTATTGAATAAACTCTTATTTCCATCGACCGAAATTCCTCATCGTTCTCCCATGTGTATCATCCTTCTCGAACTGTTGCAGCCGTGACGCATAGAAAAATGTTGAGCGAAGGCTAAGTAAATCTTCGAAAAGAATTTTCGTAGATACGAATATTGCGTTGTCGATTCCCGTTAAATGCACAAAAAACGTTCCAACGTCCCTTCAAAAGTATAGAAAAACTGTTAAACGTCGAAAAGTTTTACGTCAAAACTTGACGCTGACAAAGTTTATAAACTCTTCTAAATGGAGGAACACGGAAAAAAGATGCCTCGCATCAAAGTTAGGCGAAAATTAATACACCCCAAGTGTGTCCACTTGAGGACGGACGAATGGATATAGAGAAGATAATAAAGATGGGTATGGATGTTAAATGGATATATATGATGGATTAGATGGATATATATATTAGATAGATTATATATATATATATCGGTAAAGTAGCGACTGGGAACGAGTGATTTGTTGATTGATTGCCTAAAAAGGAAATATCGTCGGTGAGGTATTATTTATAATTCATTTCAGCAGTTTGTCCTTTGCTTAATGACATGATGTGTACGGAAACATGAAATGGCATCATATTTGCTGTATTTCTCCACATCAAAACTTATTAGGTGATTGTCCGCAATGAAAATCAGCCGAATAATGATTTATGTTTTTCATTAATTTATGCTTTGTCGTTTCGATTGAAGTTTCTCGCTAACAGCTATTTATTGTGATCAAAAGTCGAAGCAATAAAGGAGGAATCGATTTTCAAGCACATGTAGGCAATCGCTGACATGTCGAGTTTCTAATGCAGCAACTAAACTGAGGGGTAATTCTTGATGCAACAATTAATACAGTGAAAGAATTCTGAAACGTCAACAACAGTTGCAACGACATGGGAATATTGATGGAAATGAACGAAAATTAAGCATATATAAATCTCGTTTGCAACGTTTATTAGCACGATGGCTCTCTATGGATGTGTTTGTCGCTTCTCTCGTATTTAGCAGTTTTCAGTGAATATTTCACTTATGAAAATTCAATTCATATTTCGCACTCCCGCAATTTGTTATCCACCTACAAAATCTCCTGCAGATGAACAGTCTAACATAGAGACTCTTGAGCCTCTCTCTTACATCTTACCTCATGAGGGATAGGAAGCGGGAAAATAGAGCTAACCTATAATCTCGTGAATAGTAAAGAGGCGAAAAAATGGAGCTCACCTGGAGTCAAATGAGAGTTGATTAAGGCAAAGGATGAGTTCACCTTCCATGTCCACCGGAGGGAGGAGAAGAGGGGAGGAGGAAGGAAAAGGGAAAAGAGGAGAAACAAGTTTTCATTGCTGTGTTCATTTCTTAACGTGTATTGAAAGTAATCTCATGATGATAATGTAGAATAAGCCCAAAGTGTTTTCAATGTCAAAAGACCAAAGCAATCAGCTGTTTCAGCGAAACGTGCTAATTTATATAAAATCATAAAATATTGTTATGCGCTTCGAAATAATGTCCCTATGTGTATGTGTATGTTTGTGGTACGTATACCAGTTCTCATCCATTGACGAGATGAGAACCGGACTTTTATTTTTTACTGACCGGATCGATAAAAAAGGGAGACACCTCCTATTCACTGGACTAAGGTTATTAAGTTAAATAGGTGCAGTTTGCGTCATGCTTAAGGTGATAATATTCTAGCTGATTTATCCATAGTCGAAATGAATTAGATATGCTTAAACTGCGACATTTGATGGCTTCATCGGATTTATTTTTAGTGACCGGGTCGCTAAAAAAAGATCTCCACGGAATCTATACGAGCATCACATCGTGAAGGCACTACTTGGGATGTTTCTTTTTTTTCTTTGAGTAATTTTGCAAAACTGGTTGGCTTCAAAAGCGCATTTGGATGCAAAAAGCGCATTTTGTGCCTATTTCACAAGGTGCTTTCGCTTCTTCATCTACTTCCTTATGAGGCCAAAAATAATCACAAATCATTTTTCATTTTTAATCTATTGATAATGCTTAATTGATCAAAATTTTCTATTTATTAAAATCCAAGTAATTGTTTCAAATCAACACTCTTTTCACCATAATTTTCTATCTTTAGTGAATTTTCCATAACTGGAGTAAAATACCCGTCATCTATTATCGTTTTCATGGGTTCTCGATTCTATTTGAAAACATGAATCATTTTAGTTCGTTTTCATAGGAAACTGGGAAGCAAACTTCCAGATGTTCTTGCTATACGAGTAATTCAAACTTTACGTTCATTAGCCGACCTAATAAACAGCACGACTCAAACAGAAACACTCTTTTTGTTTCTTTTTGTTTTTTTCACCAAACTTTATCGAAAACTTCCATCGACATCCGATGATAGATAATTTTTTCGGAAAATTTAAGTGCTGTTTTTTACATTCGGGTTTAATGAGTGCTGGTTTCAGCCTGTGTGCTTGCTGAGCGCAGAGTTGTGAAAACATATTCCAGAAAATCGTCTTCCACAAATCCAAATAATAGTTATTTATATTGATCAAGTTGTGGATTTTGTTATTGCAGTGAGAAAGGAAGTGAAAGCGTTTTTCCATATCCACGTGAACAAACAGCAATTTCCGTATATTCTTTGTGGAATTTTATGTAAGGAGCAAGTTGCTCGAATAGCAGATTTTCATTCTTCGAAGAAGGGGCTGTTCGTTCGTTTCAGTGAATATGCAAATAGTTCAGGAGAGGTTTTTTTCTACCGAATATAAAAAGCGGAAGTGGAAGTACTTACAAAACAACTTATAGATTATATCAATAATTGCATAAATATACCAGCCAAGAATATTCCAGTAATGCGTTGAGTATAGAAAAATTATTTACATAAAAGAAAGTGGGAAATGTGAAGGTAGTGGAAGGATTTTTCTCTTTGATCGGTTGAAAAGTCACGTTTATTGGAGAAATGAAACAGTCTAAGCGCTGTTGATGTTTAATGGTTATCTTAGAATCAACAGAGCTTTTATTTTCCAATATGCAGCAGTATTTCTTTGACGCACTGAGACATTATAAGTAATAGCAGATGGTTCATGTCGTTTTCCTGGCTTAGTTTATAAGGTGAGGAGTGGTAATGTCGGTATAGGATGGCTGTAATTCCATGACTAAATTTCGCACTACCTTTATTTGAAAACCATCTTTGCTAGATACGAATTTCAGCCGATAATCTATCAGTGTGCTCTAAACTTTTACCAGGGAACGCACAGTTTCCAATAAATAATTGCCATATGTTGTTTATTTTACATGAAACCATCAACAATGATTGAATGGGATATTTCTACGTCCAAAATAGAAGATAAACGTTATTCCAACAAGAAACCAGCGGATTTTTCAAAGAAAAAATCGTTTGAATGAGTTGGAGACCGATATTATAAGGAAACGAGAAAGCGGTATTCCAAATAACTCTGAAATGAAAATGGAAAAGAGGTCGATGAATGAAATGGGTCGAATGAATTTGTAGTATTTTATTGATGCATCGAATGAACGTATCGGTATTTGTGGGATTTTTGAGCTGATCAGAGTACTCTTGGGACATAGAAAGCACTTTCATATTGTGTTTTGAGGCGGAAAAATGTGGATTTCCGTGAGATTTTATGTTGATGCGAATGAAACAATAGTCGTCACGCTAATAGCTTTCTCTAAAGCGTTGTATTAATTGTGTGTACTTTTGTTTATCGCATTTTTCGCTTCCTTTTTTCAATTCCTCATATTCTTCTTAAACATACAGGCAGAGGAAACGTTTTTATTTTATAATAAGTTAATTGAGGTAATATTTTAAAACTTTACTATTTTTGATAGGAATATATATATAATGTAGCAGATTGTTGTACTGTCGTTTACCTATTGATGATCAAATATTCTAGAACAATAAAAATATTTCACTTTCTTGAAGCGCAATTAGAGGACTTGCCGTTTTTCGGTTAATACGCAAAGCATTAACTTTTTGTGAGCCGATTTCATCGCGTCGAAAATCCTCAAATGTGATGGGCATTTCGTTGCCCTCAAAATTGACATTAGTGATGCCAGTCGACCGGTCGAATTCCGATCACAAACGGATGTATTGAGTTTTTTTGCGGATTGAAGATTGGCTTTCACCGTTCGATCTTCTCACTTTATGGCTTAGATGGACAGTCACCAACTGATGTTTAAAAATGCTTTTGGAGTTAGCGGAATTCCACCTATATTCATCGCCTCGGATTACTAGCCGACGATGATTATTCTCACAGAGATGGATTTCTCTGTAAAACACCGATAGTTCCGTAAAATTGTATGGGTGCAGGTGTTAAAGTTCTGTTCTAAAGTACTATAATGATTGCAAGATCCAAGATGTACCAGTATTGACGTGGAAATAAACATTAAATAGGGGAGAAAATAAAGTGACCTGTTGAAGTGGAAAAGGATTTCGACGGAGGGAACCCTTAAGTGGAAAAATTATTCAAGTGGCAGGGAACGAGAATCAGTACTGCTGAAATATGCATATAAATTTCTTGTGAGCCTCGAGAGCCAATTCAAAAACTCATTGAGGGAATTTGTGGGAATAAGACTGTGTTACTATTTATTCACTTATTTTCTGTAGATCTTTGCCCGGTAAATAGCTGTATTTTTCATTTCGAGTTAAAATTACCTGAAAAGTTCTCCATATTCATTTCATTTGAAAGGAATTTTTTCCAGAGGTTCTTTATCGAGATTACTTCCGATTGTTGAAAAATAAAGCCGACATTAATGAATGAGTTTCTCGGAGAGGGAAAGAGAGGAAGTTGGGGGAAGTGATGTTCCGTCGAGTGATATATAGCCCAATAAAATGTCGATGCAATCGGCACTCATTATTGCTTTGAAAGTGGAATATTAAGTAGCACTCGTATTCATATGGCAACTTCGTGCAATATAATGTCATGCTGTATCAAACAAAACAACTCTCGATATCCTCTATGTGTTGTTATTAGTTTCGCAAAGAATTCTCATCATTCATCGTTGTACACTACTTCTGAGGTTTTTACTCGAAGGGGACGGAAAGAGGTGAGAAGAGTAAATGTTCAGGAGGGGAGGTGGGAGGAAAGGACACGAAGGATGAGAGAGGGACGAAAATAGACAAAAAGGTTTGATAGGAGTGGAAAAGACGAGAAAAAATTCCACATATCGATCGTCGTAATATGATTTTTCAAGTCTTTTCTGTTTATATATCCCAACTGCCCTTATCACTTATCAGCAAATCTGATAAAAGCAATCATGATTGTTACATGTGTTATTCAGAGATGAAGTCCTATGTCAGAAACGATACATCGTTCCTTTAAAAAAAAGTCAAACGATTGAATATGGTATAATTTTATTTATAGTTTTCAAACTAATTAAATTTGAAAAGGAGCGTTACATTTGTTAGAAAGCCGAAAAATCCCCTCTTACAGCAAGAATCTCCTCTTATTTCCTCTCTCCCTTTACCCTCCTCCTCAGAAAATGGACTTTCTTCATCATAAACGACTTGTGAAACTCCCAGTTTTGAAAAAGAATTTTTCTTTGGAAAGTTATTCTCTCGTTTATCGTTGCCTATTCATTTCTGGAAACTATTTCCATGATTTTCAAAAATCCATATTCATCAACGACATTTACCTTTGTGAATTAATGACTTTCTTCGTCCTCATTATCAAATTTTATAAGTTTATTATCGTCATTGACAGAAACTA
Source organism: Parascaris univalens (assembly GCA_037576465.1). NCBI lineage: Eukaryota > Metazoa > Nematoda > Chromadorea > Rhabditida > Ascarididae > Parascaris > Parascaris univalens. The sequence goes on along the minus strand of CM075173.1, from coordinate 231,931,105 downwards.
ATTGTTTTTCAAGCTGAAATGAATTAAATTTTGAAACAATGTTTTTTGTTCGGAAATTCGATAATCTCATGAAATATATGAATAGATAGCATTAAAGTATTATTTGTTGTTAGTTTTTTTGTGCCGTAATTCATTCATTTATGACCGATATGCAAATATTGCTTAGTTTTTACTTCATAATGTTCCACTAATGTTTGTTTCAATGATAAGGGGTCTTTTTTTCACTTTAATAATGAAAAAGTAGATAGCCGATTACCTGTGGCTTCGAATTTCTAATGATTTTTGCACTAATTCTTTGTAAGGTTTAGAGAAAATCACATGATGCTTTCATATGATATCAATAAACTCATTGTATATGAGGTTCGAATTTCACTACGAAAGAGTTATGAACGTGAGTTTCTTCTGCAGAATTGAGTTAGTTAGTATAGTCGTCGATGGTAAGGAATTAATAATATATATCAGTAATATCAGTATATCAGTTATATCAGTATTCGAAATTGCTTAATAATAAATCAGTATTCGAAATTGATCTGTCATTTATATTTGATAATCTTCGCCCACTTATCTCTTCACTTACTTTCTCTTATGGTTAGCCATTCATTTCGCTGAAATTTACCTATTTCGAACTTCTGTGATGAGTCTTGGCGGCCGTCAGTGAAATTTAAAGAATGAATTAACAGCTTTCAATAATAAAAGTTAATGACAAAAATTATGTGGAATTCAACACAGATTTTACAATGAGATATTGTTTTAAAAAATTAAAATAAAACCATTGTGATCTTAAACTATGAAACGAGTTTTCCGTTCAACTTTTTATTATTTCCATTGGTTTTATATTCCTCATAATATATGCGCCTAAAGCGAATTATCTGAACGTCTTATCAGCGCTATTCTTCGTGATTTGCGCGATTAAAGTGAATTATTCAAACGCTTTATGTGTGCTTGTTTGTGTGTGTATATATCTGCCTTTAAGAATTTATTTGGATTTTGCATCATTCATCAAATTTCCAGTTTATAATAAATTACTGAAAACATTCCACCTCTTTACATCGAAAATTGATGCATATTATTATAGCAGTTGAAATATGAATATATAGTTATTTTAATTTCTCATTGGCGAGTTATGAAATCACGCATACTCTGATCTTAAAAAATATAAGAAAAACTCATTTCCTCTCAGCTCTGTTTGATGTCTTTCCTCGTTTTTCTTTCCTCCCCACCTTCCTCACCCCCTCCCCTCCCCCATCCCTATAGAAAGTAGGTGGTTTTGCTGTAGAAACTCTGTTCAGTTTGAATGCTTCACTGGTAAACAAATATAGGTAAAAAGTTTTACCTTTCATTATCCGATCACATCGTTCATTTCTGGTCTGGGTGGACAGAAAACGTGGTTTAATAATTACTGAAAACAAACTGCACGTATATGTAGCAATATAGAATATAATCGAGAGTAAATAGCCGAAAGCATCGAAACGATTTCCAAGGGTACGACATTATTCATGAAGCAATTTGTTTAAGAGACAAGACAAAATATAAACTCTGAGGGACTGACAGTGCAAGGAAATTTGAGGGGTTATACCTTAGTTGTGCTACGACAAGCAGACCCAGTAATGTTGAATATATCTATGATCATTTTCAGGTAAATCCAAAAAAAGTAAAAGATACACTGCAGCAATTTTTGAAAAGTTTTTTACATTTAAGCAAAAAAAGAAATCCATCATAGCAGCAGAAATATATGCTCTCCATCATTATTTGTTTCATTCTGCCTAAATTGTATTTTCAAAGCATATGTTGTTGAAAGTTTATATGGACGATGAGTGTTCAAAATTTGCAACCCCTTCCCCCCCCCCCCCCTGCCCTCCCCTCCTCTCCCGCACCTTCACCACTCCTCCTAACGGGTTTTATTTCGATTTTTTAAACATTGGATGTGGAGGAATGGACAGAAAATCTCATTCGTCGATGAGGCCTATACGTGTTCTCAGGCCTCAAATTAGAATCATTAGGAGCCATATTTGCTAGGTTTGGTGCGAATAATTGACGCATAGGGATGGCCTCCTGAATTATGATAGCAACGCTAGGTTTTTGTTTTGCAAGTTTTTAAAACGCAAGTTTTTTTTCCTTGAATGCCACATCTCTATTTTTAAAACGTTTTTGTTAGTTTTAAATCCGCAGGTTGCGCTAATGCAATCACTAACATAGCCCATAGTCCGTAGTCGCAAGGTCCATAGTATCTTTATTCGTTTTAAAGCACTTGGCGTTTATACCGATACGTGTTGATGCTTCGTGCCGCAGATACCTTTCCGCATCACATAAATAAGTACCCGCGCCAGAACGCGTACATATAAAAAATATAGCCCTTTATTTAAAATCATATATTGTTTCAGTTTTGCATTTAACGTTCTTTTAGAACTTCATAGAAATCATCACATTCAATAGTATTATTGGACTACTTTCAATTCCCCAAGGGGTGAATTTGTCAGAGAAGAAACTCTCAAGTAGTTAAATTCTTTCGATCTCCTCGTCTTCTTATTTGTTCATCTCAATGGTAATCGTTGGCAATATTAAAGTGCCAAATCTGCCATTTATGTACACATTCGCAATAAAATTTGATTGCTGCAAAATGGAGATACGTTGGTCGGGATTTGTGTATGTTTCTTTTACTTCTCCATTTTGGTTATGTCAGTTCCTTGTCCTCAAAGTTGAAGGATGATTTTTTTCGAAGAGAAAGGAAGGAAGGTAAACAGGAACCGATTATATGGATGACGGTATCAAAAAAATTGAAGCAGTTCAGGTCGAAGTAACATATTCCCAGGCATTCCAACATTCGCAGTTTTTACCAGCCAATCCATAAAAGCTTTCAGGGATAATCTGCTCCCACTTCGATGGATTTTGCTATTGGTCACATTTATTCGACCCTCACACTAACTGCTTTTTTTCAGTCGAAGTATAATTCGTTGTAATAATATACGTTGAGGCGTTCTTGGCCTCTGCATATATGGCGTTGACAAATTGCGTATCGCACTGAAATCAATGTATTCGAATTAAATAAATTTTGATTTTGTGGGAGGTGAAAACTGAATAATTCAGATTAACTGAAAATTGAAATTTTATAAATTCCGGTCTCCTGAATATTGGGAATTCATCATTCCAAGTTGCTCGAAAAGTTATACATAGTAAAGCTAAGAAATCATGCAAAGGTGTAAGGGAACATTTCAGTTATTCAGGTGTGGACAATGTTTTTCCTCATTATAACTTCATGGAATACGGCGCTCAGCTGATATACGGAATTTTCACATCACGGCATATACATTGGTTGACTTTTCACATCACGGCATCTGTAGTGCCCTCATGCTGGGCCAATTCATCCACTATGCAGAAACGTCATCACCTTGTTTGTCCAAGAGAGTTTCAGTTTTTTAGACATCAAATAAAGCCTATGTGCATTTATTTATTTATTCGTTCATTTAGTCGTCTACAGTTACTCAGTTAATTAATTAATCTGTCTATTGCTTCCTTTCGAATTTATTGGCTACTCATTTAATTCATTAATTCAATAATTTACTTATTTATTCGTTTGTTTTTCTGTTTACATTTATATTTCCACTTATAATTATAATTATGTTTATATTTATTACATTCATAAAATAAAATGGAGCTTATACTGAAATACATAGTTCGTGTATAATATCTCAGGTAGCATTTGTATAACCAAGTATAGCAAAGAAATGATAAAATGGCAAGTTGCTTATATGAAGGAAGATTTTTAGTGTGCTTAGATATTTTTCATTTTGTACGAAAGCAGACAGAAGCAATTTAAGTCCTGAAATTTATGGATTTCATTGATAATCTGATAAGGTTCTAGAATTTGCTCACCAGTATATTTTATGGCGTATCATTGAAAGAATTTTCTGAATGTTTTTTTTCGCAATAGGAAAGTATCCTCATAACCTGTAGATCTGATGACATAAGAACAGAACAGCGACATTCCTTACAGCACATTAATCCTAGAATTATAAGCGTTCTTTAATGGATAAATTTTTCGCTTCTATGAAATAATTGTAACAAAAACAAAAATCAACTGTTGAAAATACACAGGTTTCTAGGGGATGAAATAAATTGTGAACTAATATTACTATTAGTACTTGTTAAGAAGTATTCGAAAATTATTCTAATAATGGAAATTAAAATACCGAATTTAAGCATCGTTAAATGTTAACATTGATTTGGTTAACGGAAGTAAAACATTTTCAAATCTTAGCATTCATTTTTAACCTAGAAAATTTCAACATCAGTAGAATTATGAACTTCATATACTGAAAATCCTCTCAGTAGAAACCATTTTCACTTCAACTCTTAGAGATTATTTTTCACTTCTTTTTTCTCATTTTCTCCTTCACAGGGAAGCTTTTATGAAGCTGATTTTTCTCAGCTTTAGTGAAAATATCTCTTGTATGCTGTTAATTCGTCTCAAATGAATCTAAAATTGTTTTCAGCGAATATTATATGAGTGGGATTATAATTCAGTCATTTAGTGAAATATCAAAGAAAAGAAACGGTTCTTATTGAATTTCAACATTGCTTATCAGAGGGTGAGAGAGGGAGGGAGTTGAGAGAAGTAATTCATTGAATTAGGGATTTAATAAGCATTCTAAAGCAAACAGAGATCTTAGTTTTGGAAATTCATATCTCCTCAACGTGTTGTCTTCTTGTCTATTTTGCGTTTTTAGTGGTGCACCCAACTCTGTGTCTTTATATCACCATAATTCCTCAGCTTTATCGTGTAGACAGAGTTATCCTGAACGCTAGGGGAAATTTAACAATAATATTGATTAACTGATAAAATGGTAATTCCCTGATACGGTGTTGGTTGGTTTTATGATATGGTTCCAAATTGTAATGTTCTCGCATAAGAGAGAGATGATAGGATCGGTATGTTTGCATATAGACGCATAGTCGAAACGATATCAAATCAGCCTTTGCTGAAGAGTTGATCAATTCATGGAATGCTAATGCAGCTTGAAAGGGCGCCATGAAGTTATCTTTTTTTCTTATCTGTTTGCCGAAATTTTCGCTGCCATAATGCGTTCATAAAATTCCAAACAGTGCAAGTTCTTTAACTCTTATTCAGATTATCATTTCAAAATTCTTTGTTCACTTTATCGCATCATTGATATTCAGCTAGTACATTTGTGAGCTTTCCACTAGTAACAACTGCAAAACACGACAATTTTGTTTATGCAATGATTAATATTAATGATTATGCAAATGAATATCGCGACATAAATGATGCAGCTCTTGAGCGGTCCGAATCTTGGATGTTGGAGTTCAGCTATTCAATAGGATTACACTAGGATGTACCGGCAGTTCCTGTTACACCAAGGAGCTTTCAAATAACTTAAACAGCTTATAAAACAGTGTCGTTTAGATTATTTTTATCTCTCTCTTCTTTTCAATGTTTCTGAACTTCTTATAGATAAAAATTCAGTTTTTATCTATTCCTTTATTTGCACAGATAGTAGTAGTAAGCCCAAGTTAAATTACGTTCTCATTAAGATATATATATATATATATATATATATATATATATATATATGTAACATATATACTTATATCCCGGAATGCTTGAAATTTCTAGGGTGCAGACAAAACGGTAGCAGTCGTTCCATTAATAATGAGGGGAATAGTGGCGTCAGCGACATAATTTCTCAAATGTGCGTAGCAAAAAATCGGTGACCGCATGTTTCTTTGCGTTCGTTTAGAGAATTGCTATGAAAGAAATTTAGCATTATTCACACCCTAAAACGCAAACACCATGTAAATCGTTATCTTAATGACAACTAAAAATCCCTCCCTGCAAAATTGTTTCTTAAACATTTGCTAAGAAATATTAGGAGAGATAAAGGAAGGTATGTTAAAAATAACACATTTCGCCATTGTCTAGTATACATTTGAATGTTTAAAAAATTTCCGAACATAATTTCCTTAATTCCTGAAGAATTCGCTCAATTTCCTCTTTATTATTTCATCCAGAGGATGGAAAATTTTCATTGTGATAGGTTAAAAAAAGAGTTTTATAGTGAAAATAAATCAAAAAATGTATAGCGAACATATATGTTAACCTAAATAAGCTTATAAGTGCTCATTAATTATTTCGAATTTTAACTCTATATATAATAGGTTTGTCTTTTCATTATTAATCACGTCTTCGATTTGTTGCGATGAATATTTAATGATTTACCCAGTGCCATCATTTACTGCTGCTAGCTGTAGTAATAACATCAGGCGCATAGCTGCTACATGATGATGTGTTTTCCTTTTTCTGCTTTTCTTGATGAAATTCGATAGCTGAGAAGGGATTTCGTTGAATATGATTGTCGTCTAATCATAAGAGTGGGTATCACCTTCTCTCATCATATTCGTCCCACCGCCTCTCTTTCCTATTCTCACTTCTGTCGTCATTATTGAGGCTTATTTTTCGGTCATTTTCCGTTGAAGGAAACACTGAGAGCTCATTATTGTTCGCTGCTTTTTACTTACGTTTAAGAAAAATGAAGGATTTAGTCTTATGAGTGGAAAATTCGGCCAATATTTCGATATTGTAAAAACTTCGCTGGCTTAATTTAATTTTCTCCCACCCAAAGCACTTTTTGGCACCAATTTTCCATCGTTGAATGTGTAGATTTGTGCAAACATGAGACTTCTTTTACAGAATTTTCTCTTCCGTTCGAAGATTTTTTTGCCGTCAATGATTTCTGTTTTACGAAGAAGTTTTTTTTATTCATCCTCGTAGAACTGTCAATACTCTTAATCTTTTTCTTTGTTTAAAACAATCCTAAATGTGAAATAATATTGCGACAGTGGAGAGGGAGAGAGAAAGCAATAACACATTTACGTAATTCAAAAGTTACATTGGTGTTTCACTTTGTGTTCGAGAATGCTTTGATTTCCACAAGATTGAGCTTGTTTACGTGTAAAGGAATTGTTGGGAGCATAAGAGAACAGCTGTTAGCTGATGCGTTCATTGAGGCAATGAAATTCCCATTAAACAGACGCTTTCAAATGTCTTTAACATATCTCTCGATTACAATATTAAAAGAGAGAATTTAAAAACTAGTGAATATTTTCGATTCCACGATTCTTTCGTATTTTATTTTCTCTCTACTGTTAAGTCCTTTCACGTAACGTTTGTTCGACTATCATTCTCCGTTTCAGATCTATTCTACTATATATAGACTCGAACCTATATGTGCATAGTTTGTAACTTTTAACGCAAAAATCGCCCTCTGAAATCAATTATCCAGTGCGATGTGCTAGTCACATCTCATTCTGGCTCAGTTGAATTAGTGAAATGCAGGTTTTTTGGTTTTCATTACCGATTAGCTGTTGGTATGATTTTCCTTCGACGTTTTCCTTTTTCAATTTTTATTCGTTTAGGTAAAGTTTATAATTTCTCTCTCTGCTCAAAGTTTGTTCCTTCCTAATGAGTTTTATATATTATATCTTACCTATACGAATCAATCTTCAAGATAATCCAGTTTTTCTTCTTTGGGAGTATAACCTACGATTCGTATAGTCGACGAATACCGAGTTAGTATAATATGGCAAATATTAATTTTCTGCCGCACTTGCTGTAGAAAGTGGAGCTTTACTTTTGCAACGAAAATTTTCCGATCCCTTCTAAAAGGTAAATGAATTTTCAAACAGTTTTGCAGCGCTAAAGAGCAAAGATATTCTCCTTGGAGTACTACCATCTTGGCAAGAACTGTGCCGTCAGATGCAGAAAATTGAAAAACGTTAAATTTGCTTAGAAAATTCATATGAATTCTTAGAATCCGACGGCTTATTTAAGGATACCACATATTTATATCTGTTCTCTTCATATGGTTTTGAAAATTCATTCAACAACACCTTCGTAGCCATATAATTTTAGATGTGGGAAGAAATAATTCTTTGCAATATATATATATATATATATATGTTTATATATATGTATATATATATGTGTGTATATGCTTCTCAGCTGATCTTATACAAAGCTACTGATACATCGATCGTTAACAATCCATTATTTAGTTTTTCTAGACAGTGCAGTTGATTTGACATCCAAACAAAGGACTTTTTCTTTCATCTTCTCTTGCGTGCTTCGATTTTTTGTTTGCTCGTCGAAATGTTTGCCAACTTCGAGGCGATTCGTTTGGTTTCAAAAAGTGTTATAAGTCGATTCTAGCTTCATTTTAGTGGAGTTGAAAAACGAACCGAATTACTTCTTATTTGGTCGATACATTTATCGTCTCATTTTAAAAGCAAAGAAAAAATTCTCTTTACGTTTTCAACTGTGAATATTTTTTTGCATTTTCTGACGGTTTTTCCCTAAAAAATTGTTTCGCTTCTTAAATTTTCTCTTAACTTCAACTTTTTTTTGCATACAGTGTGACTTTTGAGGGATCAAATTAACTATGTTGGAGTAGAAAGTCATATAATTTTTCTCTTATCTTCATAGAAAATAAAAGCTTTTTAATCTCATAAATCGTTTTTAGTGCACTGTATATATGTTGTAACGTTTCTGAGCAATATTATATCAAATTTTATTCATTATTTATTCTCTTTTCTGTTCTGAAAACCATTAAATTGGTAAACTAGATTGAAGGAAAATCCTAAAAAATTTGGAAGATTGAAATAAGCGAAAATGTAATTGTTCCTCAAAGTAGCATAGTTTATGATCATGGGAAATTCAATGATACGTTAAGAGATTCTTTCTTCGAAATAAGTATGTATGAAGAGATGGAAAACGGTCTTATCTGCATTTGCGGTTGCCCACTGCACGCAACTCCAACCTTTTACCCTTCGCTGCCCACCTCCCTCCCAAAATAGACGCCATTGTTTGGCGGCAATGTGAAATTTTTTCAACGATAGCACCGAGGAATCCTAAATATTCGCCTCAAAACGTTTCTTTCGAGGTGTAGGGGAACGGCGGGCAAGGAAGGTATTGAAAGGAAGCATACATAGAAAAAATTAGTAGGACTCTGAGCTAAATTTTGTAATGGACGCCATCTTGATTGTTATATCTTTGTCTGATGTTTCCACTTTCCGTTTGTATATTCTCTAATTCATTCATAATTATTAAGTCAAGAGTATGAAAAAGATATTGCCCCTTCCACCATAACCTACATTCAAAGAATGTTGAAAAATTGCGAATTTGAAATTGAGCTTTCTATAGAAGTTTTTCCATAGAATTTTCCTTTCGAGATAATAATATATTGGATCATGCTGGTCATCGGCCAAACTTAATAAAATGCGCTTCAGTTTTATCGTTTTCGAGATATTATTCAAAATGTTCATACGAATTACCGATTGCACACATTTCAAAATTCGCATTATGCTTTACAAATCAGTAATTTATTGTATTTATTAGACTTTTTTCTGCTATAATTCACTTCATTACCTATTTGAGCGAATTCTCCAATGAGAGAGTTTTGAAATCACCTGAAATTGAATGAGATTTCATTAACTCCAATCATCCAATGAATTGAAGAATTTATGGTATGTCCTCTCTCACCTTTTTATTCATTGTACCGCTATCATCAGATTTTGAACGTGAGTGACGAAGATCAGTTAGAAGCTAGCCGGGAACGAAATATTTCATTTTGTGATCCAACGCTTATGGGGTTTACTTTGAATACATGGAAAATATGTTAGTTTTTGGACTTTTGGACTGAAGTGATTGAGAGAGAAATGGCAGTGAATAGCTGAAAAATATAAATACGGATATGGTCGCGAGGACAGCATATTTTAAAATCTGCGATGCATTTGGCCAGAGTGGACGGTTGTATGTCGTAGAATAAAATAAGTTTGGGAGTAGCGAAGCTCAGAAGATATCAAGAGACGTAACAGTTATCGTCATCATGCGTTAGTTAAGATGCTGTCGTTATGTATCGTTTCGATTCGAAAGAACCTCACGAAACTGATTCATTGATGATTGACCACAGTTACTTAGATTGAATTCTCCTACAAATATATTGGGTAAGAAACGGAGAAAAAGTAAAGCAAAAGGGTCGGCTTTAGATGAAACAAATCGAAGCGAAAAGCGCTCTTCAGAGCGAAAAAATTAGCCATTTTCATCGGTTGTAAATTTATATTTATACGAGTTCATTTCCTCTTTTTTCGTTCGTTTTCCAGTTTCGTGGAATATATTCTTTCGGTGGATTTTTTTCGCTTTTTTTCTTAACAGAACGAATTTTGAAAATGCGAAATGTAATAGCCGAAAGATGAATATATTTGCTAAAAGGAAATGACGTTTTTTTGCGCAAAAGTTGAATCAATCGGTAAAATTGGTCTTTTATAATGCAATTAGGCAAAAAATCTCACATGATTTCGCGATTACTTTCGACAGAGATTTCAGTTATAGTGAAAAATTAAAGTCGTTAATCATCGTCCCATCATTTATTTTTGTTTTTTTCACTTTCCAACGTTTACTCCATCATTGACTGTCACAACGAAACTTTTTGTGGCCTTTAATTCCATTTAATCGTTTAACTTTTGATCTGATTTCCTCGAATATAATATTAAAATCTTTCGTTTCATGGGCATTTAAATTTGGCTATATTCTTAGAGGTATGTGTGATAACTTTATTTATTTGCTGCTCCATTTAGAATAGTACAACCAGTAGAATAAGAAAATAAAAGCAGTAATTAGTGCTACGAACGAATTTCAGATGGTAAATGCATGGGTACTGGTGATTCATTGATGAAGGGTTCATTGGTGATTCGGTCGGACTTATATTCGTTAAGTTTTTATGGCGTCACTTCTTATGATCAGAAATATGCAGCAAGATGATCAATTTTTATTCCAAATATAAGCTCTGCGGAACGTGGCGTCTTTTTTTGTTATTCTATGTTATTGTATTTGCTGAATTAATTGTCGCTTTTTATATGCCCATTTCTATCCTAAATAATACCTGATGAAGATGCTTGTCGTACCTTTGTCGATCTACTCATATCAGTATATAATTTATGTAGTATGCCCTTCGATTTTTACTTATTAGTTTTCGCGACCATCGATCAGTCATCACTTTTTGACACTTGTGATTTTGTTGAACGCTCTTTTTCTTGGACAGTACTAACACCGTAACTCCTTCACAGATGCAAACGATGATGATCGTGATTTCCAACACGAAATGGACGAACTGATTTCTTAATCAGTATGATTTATTGATTGATCAGCCCGCTTGGTTGATCTGCGATTACTCACATCACCTAATTATACGGATTAATTCAGTGTATTCTGAATGCTGGTTATGACGTCACCGCATTATTACAGCGGTGCCGATGAGGATGTGCTTGGTGATGATCAAACGCCACTTCGAGACACGCCTGTCAGTTTTTCAGAAAATTATGCATTTTGTTTGAATGCTGAATCTCCGACAATTTCTAAAAACGAAGATGCGACGGCAACCACTGATGTTTCCGCTGAGGCGTCAAAGAATACTGCAAATGAGGTGCCAAGTTGCTCGAGGCAGACTACACCTGAGCCAGATCGACGAGTTTTACATAACGAATTTAGTCAACCACTTGTAGAGGCACGGTCCAACCGTACCTCTTTCCATCCTGGTGAAGTTAACCAACCACCCTCATCAGGTGCTCTCTACCGTGCGACTTTCGCAAGTGGTCATTCGCTGTCGACGATCGAATCTGGTCATACTCTTGAAGCAAGTGAATCGAGTCATGCACCTTTTCGACCATCACATTCAATTCTCACCAGTCGATTTAGTCAACCGCCTACATCAGCAATTATTAATCCTCCACATTCAATCCTGATGACACGTGAATGGAATCGGTCGTTCGGGGTTGGCGATTTGGCACATCCATTGCTAAGTAGTCGTCCGAGCCGTACAGTGACACTCGCCGATCCTATTGAATTATCTCGAGATGGATCTAGTCACTCAGGGGCTAATCATTCATCAGTGGTTTTCACGAATACACCAGTTAAAGCTCCACGTATAAAATCACTCATTGACAGACAATTAAGGAAGTTTGCAAGTGAAACAAGTTTTGCAACAACAGCCGAGACTGCAAGCGATTCCTCAGAGCAGGATTTAGCTGCCGGACGTAATCGTGTGCTTACCGTACGACCCTCATCTAATAATTCATGTAATCGAATCAGTACTGGTGGTACTGTTTTCGGTCGTCTCATACGGAAACGGCAAGAATCAGATGGAAGTGGTTCACTCGGTAGTGAGGCAACTGTGGCTAGTGCTTCAGTGACACCACTATCACGCCATAAAATGCGTTCACGTATGCGAAGACCAAAAAGTGCGACACACATGGGTCACGGTAGTGAATTCGGAAATCATGGTAGCTCAGGTGCATCGGCGACTATGCACTCGATGCATTCGTTGGATTCAATGCAACTATTGACGTTTACTAAAGACGAACGCAGGCCGAGTAACATCTACACAATGGACGATGATAGCGTACATGAATTCGAGGACGATAATGGTTGGCTTATTATCGTCGATATTTCTTTTTTGTTTTTTTTGAGTCGTGTAGAGGTATCGAATTAGGTCCATATCGTTTAATGATAATCACTCCTAAAGAATTAATAGGATATAAATTGAAAGACTTCAAAAGCGAATAACATTCAGCAATGAAAATATGTTATATCAAGATTAATTACCAACAAGTTATAGAATTGAATAATTTATAGAAAAATAAAATATGAAAGAGATTGCGTAAGCAGCTTTAACTTCATCTAAAAAGCATAGAACACATATCTTTTAATAAATAACGTTTTCAGCGTTAAGTGAATCTGAGAAAATGAGATGAATTTCTTCTAGTTCTGAATCCGTTCTAGATAGAGATTTTTTGCAAATATTGCAACAACATTTTCACTGTTTCAATAAACTCAGCCCATATTTGACCTAAGAGGTGAAACTTTCATAAATCCGTATAGAAGCAAACGCGACAAAATTTCAGTTTTTGTGGTTCTCTTTATCGTAGATATATTTCCCAACTTTTTTGACCGTCGTCTTTAAACACGGCACTAGAAGAACGAAGCGTTAAGCACGAACTTTTATTTCTTTATCCGCTGTTTTCGAGGTTTGCGATCATTGTTCAGTCCCAACGTTGATGTTTACACTGAAAATATTTGTGATCATGTATGATCGAATGAGCATTCTATACAGATAGATCAACGATCAAGTAATAAATCCATTGAAATGTTTGAACCAAACAGTCCAGGAATTTCCTTATTTTCCACTTTTTTTCCAGTCAAAAAAGGGGTCGAATAAAGTTTTACATATTAGGATATACTGATGTATTGCTTGTCGCTGAAACGATAAAAGCTTCATTCGAACACGCCTTTGATTGAAGGACAGTTCGTTTGGAATTTTTCCAATCTATATCCTCCAGTTCTTTCGTTGAATAATAGTAGAAGCTGCAAATACTTTCTGTTATTGGGAAACGAAAATTTTCGTTTATGCAATTCTCTGAGCACAACATGTTAATCAGTAATGTATTCCCATATCACTGATTTATTGCTCAGAAATTTATCATCGTTGAATATGGCCGCTTTTCCCTGAAATATCCAGAAAAGAGCGATCTAACTGAAAAACTTAGTCGAAAAATTTTGTCGCGGTTTTGTTCGGTCATTTGACAAGACGTCGTTTAATTAAAGATAACAGTTGATCCTCCATGAAATGGTTCTACATTATGTTTTGATTTACTTTGGAGCTTGAAATATTCTAGTTGACTGTAAATCTATGCAATAATGCTGCAATAGTTTGCGCTCATAGAATTTTTCACTGAAGGCTCAGCGGTAGTATTATATTGTCGGCACTTGTATACTTAGTTACTCGGGACGGTCAAGTACGATAGAAATTGAGATTAGCGTTTAGCAGAGTGGATATTTCCTCATATTTCGATTAAAAAAAAAAATTCTGGAAAAGTGTTTCCAGATGACGAGACTAAAGTTTCCAGATGAATGCATTTTTTTTTATAAACGACGTAATCAATTCATTTGTCGTAGAAATATTTGAACTCATAATTCATAATGTTTTTCATTAATTGAGAAAAAGCGATTAGTCGAGACTATTTCTAATCATCTGAATTAACATGAGTCGTCATCATCTGGAAGATCGCAGTATGTTGTTATCTTTTTTAACTTCATAGTGTCGTAAAGTAGAGCTATGGTGCAGTATATTCGAGTGGAAATAGTAGAAATGATCAAGTATTGTCAGTGCTGATCCACTTCATTTGTCGATTCAAGCGTTCATTGAAGCGTTTGGTTTTTCCTACTTTAGAATCACTAACGTGACGCAATATTTTAAGATACTAAATTGCTTTGTGGATAATGTGATTCGTTAATTGATCGTTCCATATTGTGCCATAAACAATAAGTGTACATCTTTTGCAAAATATGGTAAAATGAAGAATTATCGCCTAAATGATATGCTATTGCAGAATTTTATTTGTAAACCAATATATTAAAATGTATGAAGAATTTTTATTTAATGAGAAAATTGTCTTTATGATAGATTTTATATGATGCAATTCTTCATAAGCGCATTATGTTTATCATATATTTTGTTGTGTTATTAACGTAAATTCTTATATATGGAGAGGTTATAAAAAGTATAAATGAGCGGATATAATAGAAGATCTTTGCGAGCGAATATTCAGCTAGTATTAGCTTTTGCTGAAAAACCTTTATATTATGGAGAAATGTATCGATAATTAGACATACGAACAGAATGTATTTTCTCATAAAAGACTCATTCTTTTTGATAAAAAGTTCATCGCTGGTACGGGGGCCATAGATTCTGATGCGGAAAAAGCAGGTATTTTCAAGTTGTTCATTTATCTCATGAATTTAATTAATCGTTCCTATAAATGAAAAACCGAGATGAAAATATTAGGGGTTAATTGCCTTGTATTTGAACAGGTGCCATTTCGACGCTTTAGAGAATGATTAACGCTTATTTTCATCAATCTAGCCTCACATATGAATCGTTTTCTCCTCTTTTGTACATTGATTGCAATTAACTATGAAATCGATGAAATAAGCTATCAAAAGCGTGACCAACCGTTGAGTGCATGCAAAATCTTCTGAACTTCAATCTCTATAACGTCGTTTGAAGTAGTCGGAGCAAGATGATTATGGTTTAGGAGGCGTCATATGGTGCTCATTAAAATTCGTGGCTCCAGCGTTGATACTTTGTGAATTGAAGCTTATAGACAGTTGGGTGAAGTTGGATATCTACATATATATACACATATATATATATATAGAGAGAGAGGGAGGGGAGGAGGAGAGAGAGAGTGAGTGAGAGGGAGAGAGGGAGTGGCGTGATAATAAATTTGTTTTCAAAAAGCACAAAAATGAGTTCCCGAACATTTGGGCCCATGGGAAATTAAAAACATGATGCGTAATGACTCAATTAACAGAAATGCAACATCAAACAACATACAAATGAGCTTGTTTGCACATTAGGGGCATGTCATTGGCATAAAAGGCAATTTTGATCTTGAGATTCTTCAGCAGGTAGTAAAAGCTGCCGAATTCACAAGTTCATCTTTGAAGTGCTAAAGTTTTCTTGGAAAAAAAAGCATCGAATCAGCAACTCGTGAGGAGGAATCCTCATTGTTCTAATATCAATACAACGTGCATTGTGTCGGCAAAATCTATGGCATGGAGTCTATAGATTTATCAACATTGGTCGTTTTTTGAGTGAAAGTGATTGATGTGGTAATAAAAAAGCCTAGTTTGCTGAAAAATTCAATTTCTCGTTAATGAATTGCCAAGAACTTATAATTATTTTCACTTTCGAGCTTCAATCCAAATTATATTCTTCGAAGCAGACAATTTATGTCTCAGTTACTTTTGAGTTTTTTCCCTAATTGCTTTTCTGTTCATTTTCATAGAGAATATCGAAAATTCGAAAAGATTTAATTATTTCTCTTACGAATATTTCCTATCTTACAGTAATTCTTCCACTCTTCAATTTTTTGGGTTTTTTTGCTTTGAATTTAATCTTTTTTCTATCTTTAGTTTCATTAGAATAGATGATAAACTCCTTATGAGAATTAATTAATTTCTGCGCTACTAATTGGCTATGAATGCGTTTTTTCTCCTAATTTTTTCAATCTCTTTTCTTCTTATAATTCCAATTTCTCAATTGCATTGTGAATTACGCATTTCATTAGATATTATACGTCTTTTATATGATCATTTTTCCATTATTCGCCTCTCATCGTAATGATATTATTTCGATTTTATTGGTCGGAAAAAGTGGTAAAAATTGTTTTATCGCGAAGAAATTTCCAATCCATTTGCGATCATAGAACGTCAAAAAATTCATCGAAATGGAATTTTCGAATTTTAGAGTTCAATATTGAAACGATGGCAAAGAATTAAATTCTTCAACCAATTCAGGTTTCTTTTTGCAAATTTGAATTTTTACACGAGTTGAGTATTTTCTGCGGAATTTTTCCCATTTTTCTTCTTAAAGTTTGAGAAATTCGGAACTTTTTTATGAGTTCAATTGTAAGTGGAATTTTATGATAGCTTTTATATTTATTATTAAATTTTTCATGAAATTTTCTCCCACCTCCTGAAAAACAATTGTTAGCGATGGTGATCGTAAAGGTGTATGGCGTCATCGAAATCCATTTTGTTGTCGCTTTTTGTGCTCTTGATTAAATGTTAACATATGTTTGCGTTCAGTTCTCTTTGTATTTATGATCTCGGCTATACTCTTCCTACTTTCCAAACGTTCAATCGACAGACTCCGATATATGCTGTTTCCTTCCTTACCTATTCAGTGCGCTATTTGTAGGTAGAATTTGAACAATAAATGCAGCAATAATTGCCAAGAAAATTAGCGAAGGTAGCGGGGATATGCGACGGGAAGGGGTTTTGGGCGACAGCGGCCAAGTTTTTTGAGGAGCTAAGAGCAGTAAACGAGTGCTTCCAGGCTGAGGGCAGTTTTTGTGGGGTATAAAAAAGCGGGGGGAGAGGTAAATAGTGCCATCATGGTCATATAAGAAATTTAGAAAGAAGAGGATCAGCATTGCATTCAACGATTTGCGATCTTTCCCTCAGCAAACATCATTTATTAATATCAAATCTGGAATTATTCCGATTATACAAACAATGGAAGAATTATTTGCTTAAATAGAGCATTGCTTATTTGATGGACATATTTTGTGACTATTTATCATTTATTGTCGCTACTAAGATCAACCCTTCCCTTTAAGCGTCTTAAGAATATCAGCGAGCAGTAAATGAGCTGCAGTAAATGTGACTAGCGCTGAGGCGGTAATCACCATGTAAAAGGCGTCTTATGGCCTATTGTTCATTCATTGCTCATTGGTATGCTGCACTCACCCATCGGCTGCCAACGTCATTTCGTAGCTTTACTCTCAAATTCAATCGTTAGTACATAACAAGTCTCATTTACATCTCTTGCGAAGCAAATTCACAACTTTTTCAGCTATTGTTTTAGAAGGCTTTATTGAAGGGAGAAGGGGAATGCGGGGGAGGGAGAACGAGGGAGGGGGCGGGAAGGCAACGATGGGAGAAAAGGTTGAGAGAGGGCTAATAATGGAATTCGCTAACGATTTGTGACAAAATCCGCCACCTTCGGGCATTGGAAGAATCACTATTCCACAGAAGTACATAAAAATTTTCCTTTACAGCTATTGCAAACGACTACATAATATAATAAAGCATTGATGAAGATATAATTGATTAGTGATAGCGTAGGTTTCATTAATTTACATAATTCTTAGAGAAAGCAATATGTTAACTATTAGCTTGGCGATAATTTCAATTTTCAATTCGTAAATTGACTTCTTGATGGAAGACATTTCTGCTTGTTTTCTTAGCTATCACAAAATTCTTACTTTTATATTAGTGGATTTATCTGACACTTAATCAGTTCAATATATAAACGTCGGATACATAGAAAAGATTTTTCCATTCTTCGGTAGTAAGTTTTTCGAACTTCAGATCCTCACTTTTAGAAAAAAAAGCTCGTGTTCCATGATGATATAAGCTCCTCTCCCCACTAGCATCACATCCATGCCTCATCACCTCTTCCTACCCAGTCATTCTGTGCCTTCCCTCGTTTACTTCCCTTACAAGGGAGTCGAATTCCATGTGTGTTAAGAGTCACGATCATCAGCTTGCGGCTAAGAATCTGTTTGTTTAGCAGGCAGTCGAATTATTAAAAAACTCATAACATATTTATAGCGTTTTAGCGCATAAAGAACTGACAGACATCTCATCCGTATTGAAAAACAATTAACCATGATCGTGGGCAGCTCGTCGTTTTTATGCAGCAAAAACAGAACGAAAACTCAAAAATAAACAGAGAAGACACAACTGTTCACACTTCTGCGATGATTGACGAGAAAGGGAGATGAAATAGGTGAGGAAGGTATATGTGAGACAGCTAGTTTTTCTCATCCCACTACCCCTTATGCTTGCTCTTCTATAGCAGTAGATTTATATTTGCTTTTACTAATTGTCATATCTTTTGATTACTAATAACTCCGATCAATTGCTATATTTATAAAATCATCGTGGGATGTTAATTTAGATTCAGTCTGCAATTATTATATCGAATTCGAAATAAATGAATATTCATTCATTACCGATTATTTTCGATGAAGGGGATAATCAGGAGGAGCAAGAAACGCTTAACACATCATCAATAAATTCGCCAGTGGTAACCATCAACGATGAGAAAAATTTGACTAATATCGTACTAAAAGCAAGACGCATAAGTAATGGTGGTCTTCAAACGAGAAAAAGTTGGCTATCACGAGCACATATATCGCTAGCAAGAGCAAACTACGAACGACGCTCTACTATATTATCTAGAGGCAAGCATTTATATCTGCGAATTCTATCTTCTTCATTTTTCATATATTCTAACGAATTTGATTCGATTGAATTATATATTGCATTAGTACATTGATTTTGTAAAACTGTTTTTTTTTTGCCAAACTTAGAAATTTATGAAGATTGTGCTGCTGACTCTCGTATTTTAGCGTTTGTTCATTCCTGAAATGCCGTCGAAGTAATCTTTCATGAAACCTTCAATGATTTTTGGCGAAAATTCGATCACTGAATTAATAGATCACTCATTTACATAAGTAATCATTTAATCAGTTGCCAATGTTCGCAATTTAGTGACTTTTGTGATATTATTCTAGATATGGAAACGTATTCATATAACTAAAGTGATAGCTGAAAAATAAATGGGATTCATTCAATAAAAAATTTAATTACATTCAATTGGTGATGGATTTCGACTTTCCCTTTTTTTGTTAAGAGAGAGGAAGGGAGAATCATAGAGCCGTGGAAGAGTCGGATGGCAGGAAACATCGATTTGCAAAGAATCCTTTAGCTGATTAATTTTTCAGTGAGATTATAGGTTTTTTTAGGTACTAGCAGTTAGTAAATTACTTATTTCTCGTAATTAGAAAAAGATTAGCGTTGAGAAGAAATTCTGTTGTAGTGATGAATTGGGCTAACATCCGACCAGTAAATGAAAATTCCATGTTGAAGAAATTGAAGTAAATATTGTAAAATAGTTGGGTAATTTGGCTAATACAGCGAAAAATGAAAAAAAGGCGAGATGGTACTTATCAATTTTCTCTCGTTTAATTCTCTTTTCGCTTCCTACTCCCATCGCTATCTTTAACCTATTAAGTTCGAGTAATCTCTCCTAGCATAAAAACCTTTTATCATAATATAATATCACGCTTGCGAATTTTTCCGATTATCATGTGAACGGGAATCCGACTACTATGTACGAGAACAATCTCAGCAATGCTGACGTTTTATTTACTGTGTTTCATTTGTTCTTCTCACTTAGAGCTTTATTCTCTACTGGAAAGAACATTTAAGTATTATTGCACTTACACTCATTTATTCTTTTAAAATGGCGCATATGGCAGATAAGTATATCGATACTTGTCTGCCGTATGCGCCATTTTTATACACTGAGCTGAATTCCTTGATTACTTTTTAGATAGATCATTAAAAGTGTTTTAATTCATCGAGAAATAATAACCATTTTAAAGAAATGATTAACGAGAAAGTAATTGGTGAGAGAAATAAATTTTCATCTTTTTCGAATGGATTACGCAGCTAATTTCTTCAAGAAATAGAAATTCTCCGTAAATTTTGTAGGATTACTTAGAATGTAGAAAAATTTTTCTGTGTATTTATTCTTATTAATTTTGAGGAGCTCTTTGCACTTTATTTAAAATTCATTTTCAACGAGGAAAATGATTGATCGATGAATTCTCTCAAAATAAGGATTTCAGTGCGTATCGGCTGCAAAGAAAGTTTGCAATTTGCAACGATTGCAATCACTCATTGCAATGATTCAGCAATAAAAATAGCAACTGCAAACATTAAAATTATCCAAGTTGACATTAGTGGAAATGCCGGCCAGGTGTCCCAATTTGGTAAATGAAATATAATTTGCGGTAATTGATTGAAAGTTCTGCATTTATGTGAAAGATGCATCATGAGGTTGTCATATTTACATATATGGATGTATTTCCGTGCGTGTCCTCTGTCTTACTGTCTGTCTGTCAGCAGATTCCTCCTTCTATTTATGCTGACAATTTCACCTTAAAAGTTTCTTAAGCTATAAAGTTAAGAAATATGGCTAGCGTAACGAAAATCGGAGAATTTTTTTGCATCCACGTAGAGGAGAAATTCTATCGTCATTGGAAATCGTAGAAAAGGGAAATTTTTTATGATATTCTACGTCAATCGCGGTCTCATTTCTTACTAATTCGATTGCAGTAAAGCGCAATTTTTGTTAGTGAAAAGTGCACTAATGTTTGGAAGCGTAAGATATAAAGTATACTATTTTCTTAATGCTACAAAATTTTCATAATAATTTATGCTATTGGATATTCGCTTAAGTGAAATGAGATAATTTCATATTATGATAATTTTTTAACTTAAATATTATATGAGCCTTCTTTAAACTAAGAAATTTAACTAAATTTCAATAAGTAAATGAAATATTGCGCTGGCAGTAGTTTCTTTTTTCTGCCTTTCTTCACCCTTCTTTTCTTTTAAGGAATCGTTCATTTGCACTTATTCGAAGGTTTATTTAGTTATTAATTATGTGGTGTCACATTATCTTCGATTTTATGTTTTCGTCTCAAACAGACAGACAGCATATCATAGATTAATACATGAAATTCTTCTTTACATTCAGTAGCATGAGAACTCTAAATGTTTTGATTTCATCGAGCTTTTGAGAGGTTATTGGAAATGATAGCTTAAGAGCCTAATCACCATTGTGTACATGTTAAGTTAGCTAGCGAATATATTACGTAGTTGGCATGAACTCGAGTATAATCCATCGCTTGTCCCTTATGCAGTGAACACTTAAAACATATGAGTTTTAACCATAAGTAGATAAATACCCTAATAAGTGAATAGTTACTCCCTGGGAAAATTGGTTATCTATATATGCTTGTGTACAATCGCTTAGAATTTTTACTTATAGGATTTACTTATAGGATGTTCAAAAAATCTACTAATGATGATACCACTTGCTAAATAGGTGATAGAGGAAGTACTCATTTGTTTACTTCAGATGGTTTTCACGTTACCATCAAATAGCGTTAATGATAAGAGAATAGCTTTGAAAATTATGCCAAAATCATTCATATCTATTTCCTTCGATATAAATAAGAAAAATTAGTCCGTCCCTACGAAATGATTTCCTCAGCAATGTGAAATCAATATTTCATCGTTGAGGGCAACTTCATTTTTGCTCACCAAATTGCCAGGAATGAGTGCTGCCCACTGAACAACCCGTGAAATTCGATTAGATGAGTAGACGCTATAGGAATTCCTCCTTCTAATAAGATGTTTTTTATGCAATCTTATATTAGAAATATGAATTTTTGTTTTTAAATAATCACACTGCTGATAATTTCAGCAATTTTTTCTCATTTCAGATAAATATCTCCACTTAACCACTTAATGGTAGATTTGTCCACATGTAAATAAATATCCGTAGAATTAGTTAAGGAGAGGTTTTCTATGGTGGTTTGTATACAAGATGAGAAAAATTGAATAAAGACTTAAAAGAGAGTGGTATTCATAAGTTAATGAATTCATCCGTTTATCTAAATCGATAGTCTCATTGTTCACGATTAAGAGAAGCTTCGATTAGAAGGAATTTTAGCACCTAATTGTCGTTTCTTCAAGATTTTCAACTAAAACTTCATCTCAGCCTCTTAACTCTTTAATTACCATTTATCATTCATCCATCATTTATCAAGCATTTATCATTTATTAGTAGCCCATCAAATCTCATTGTGGTTTTTAATGCTTTAAAAGCTTTTTCCTTTCGAACAACTGTTCTCGGGCGCCGGAAGTGTACAAAACCTTACTAGTGAAAAAAGTATCGTATTCAGTCAATAATTCGCGTGCTTTGCATCAAATATTTATTCCCCATCGCAGTTTATGTCGATTCATTTGGAAATTTAGTATATATTGGGGCGTTATACACCATGTCTCACTCTTTGGCCACTTGCAGAAATTGAAAGAAGTCATCAATGATATCCTCTTAAATTTGATTCGTTTCTTCATGTGTGTGACCTACACATGAAGATGATCATCACTTGTACCTCGATGTCTCTGTGGAAGAAAGTTTAGGAGATGATATTGAGGTGGGTGATTGAAACCGGTTGGCATTTAATATACGTTTCATGAAATAAACCTTTATAGTGCAATATAAGATGAGTGCATGCAAATTATCACTGCTAATGAAGGATTCTAAAATTGCGTAGTATCAATCATCAAATGAGCGAATGCTACCTGGCAAGGGTATTCAGAAATATTTTCATATTAAGGAAATTTTTTCTATGCAAACTTGCGCTTTATGTACATCTAATTAGTTATTTGCGCGTCAGATACGTGCTAGGTTATATGAAAGAAATTTTACTCCACTGAACCATCACTTGGTGAAAAATTTGTAAGATTATTTGGTACACTGATATGGATGTATATTGATATGGGTAGGTTAGGTTGGATAATTTTTTAAAAGGCCCTTGTAATGATATTTTTTCTTAGTATCGTCAAGTGGATCTGTAACGTTATTTGCTTTGATTCAGTAGGTTCAGTACCTCACATAGAGCACATGAATTTTGCCGTGTCCGCCTAAAGGTGATGGCGATGATCTCAACATCGACATTCACGCTTATCAATCACTTATCACTGTTATTACTGCTTTCGTTTACTCCTCATTGTCTCATTATTTGACTATACGAATTTTTCGTTTGGCTTATTATTTTTGAGTATACTTTTTGTTGTAAATATATTTCGACTATACTAAGCTTGTCATGCTTAATGCTTAATTTGTTATGCGCAATGCTTAATTTGTCTCAGCGCATAGTTACGTTGTTTATGCAATTCTTTTTACCAACACGATTATGCGCATCTTTCTGACGAAGAGCTGCGCATAACCCGAGTGCATACGTCAACAGAGAGGGACCGAAATGTGGTCACCTTTTACTTCATTGGTATTTTATGTAAGTCTTCGTTAACGTCTAGCCTTCTAGCAGTGGTCTATTGCCTCTGTCGTCGTAGTTTTAATATTGCATGTTGGACTACGGCATTTTCCATTTCCTTTCTACGCAAACTATATATAACGACTTGTTTAGATATACCTGTTCAAATACAGTTAATGGGCGCTAATGAGTCATAAAGTTTGAGGAACGTGTCGTTGATTGCGCATGCAAATGCTATAACATTTTTATGATTAATTACGTTATAAACGTCAGCATCATATACATTTTCATCTTCCCCCAACTGTAAAAGCTTCTGAGAAAGCAGTTGCCACCAAAATAAACTGCGAGAGGTGTTCTTTATATGAGATAAACGCGCTCATTGTTAATTTTTTTTCTCAGCATTGCATAAGTTCAGAGAATTCGGAATCGAATTTTTTGTATGGAAAATTATTTCGGCTAAATTTACTTCCTTATAAAACGCCTCACATGAATGAACATTCAGAAATGAGCAATGCAAATTCATCATCGTCTATAAAACAGTTAAAAGTCTTTAGAGGACTAATCAACTTACTGATTGTTGACTGAAGTAAAGAAATATATTGAATAAATTTTCAGATGAGAATTGTGAAACGATTTTGCTGTTTCATTCAGATGAACTGGCGGATGAAACTCCCCTCATTTTCTTAGGAGAGAAAAGAAAATAGTTAGATGTGCAGTACATGAGATTCCGAATTTGAAATAAGGCTGAGGATAGAATTCGTTCTGAATTCGAAGGGAAGGAGAGTGTGTGAAATGGGCTTTGAATTTGAAAAGGTAGCGATTTGAATTGACCCCTGAATTTTGATGGGCTGTGGGGAGGGAGCGGGAGGGGAAGGAAGAAGGAGGGAGGTGGGAGTTTCGAATTGGCTATGTATTTGGAAGGAGAATGATAGGTGTTGAATTCACGTTAAATTTTTCTCGCTTTAGATGAGTTCCCCTGCTCAGAATCGGAAGAATTGTGCATATTTGTGCTGAAGTCGATGTTTTAAGAAGATTCATAGTCCTTTCCCGTTGTTTTTCTCTCTTCAGTGTACATGCATCAATCATTTTAAAGCTGTCCTAAACGCAAGCACATATTTCGTAAGCAAATTGAGAATTCGCAAGCAACAAAATCGATATATTTGAATTTTCATGCTTTTTTGTACAAATTTTTATTCATTTTTTATGTTCCTTTAGGTAAATTTTTACATTCATAAATCTTGCTATCTAACTTTGATGTCCATGTTTGTAGGTGCATGTCTGGCTGTCTATTTGTTCATATGCCTTATCTGAGCTAATCAGTCGACTTCAGAAAAAGTAATGGATAGCAGAAATATATCGATATTTGCATACTTATAAAAAAGGATACTTTATAGAAAAAACCTTCCTTCAGAAATATGTAAGAGTGAGATCAATTCGATTAAAGTATAAACGTTTTTGTTCTCTTTTTTAAATGGCGGACTTTCCCAATTTTTAAAGGATATTTTCGAAAGACTTCCATATCGATATATTAGTGTTGTGATACATAACTAGTAGCCTGTTATTAAATACTATTTCACTACGATTAAACACTTGAATATATAAATATATTGCTAAGTACCAAATAGTAACATCTGGTTTTTTGAGTCTCATTTAATGGACTTTTGTTCAGCTCTCATTCATTGGCATTGATGAAAAGACAAAATTAGTGGTTATTAATAAATAAGAGGTCGGAGTTATTAATAAATAAGAGGTCAAAATTAATAAATAAGAGGTCGGAGTTCGAATCGTTTTACCGCATTTGAAACAATCTCTCTTAAAAAACATATGCTCATTAATATGAATGTACGTTGTAATGTCAGCTGAAATTTGAACGCTTAGTAAATCAGCTGGCTTTTTGCGTTTTAGCACCTCTTTTGGGAACATTTCAATGCAATTTTCGAGAGATTTCAGCACAATTTTAATATGTTCGTCTTACCTGCATTGTTATATTCACCGCAGATAGTATCAATTAGACAATTATGAAAACGTAATTTAAAAAAATTACAAATATATCTGCATAATATTTTGCAGCGTTTTATTTCAACTTACTTGTGAAAGATATCCTACAATACGTTTATCATGTTTTCTTTATTTGCTTTAATCGTTAAAGAATTCATTTTGAGTAAATATTTCATCATGTTACTACAATTTCCGTTTAGTTGGAGTTATAAGGTAGCCTGAAGGTTAGGGCTTAGGCTGGTCTCCTGCTCCTTTCATAGTGATGAGGTGTTCCACGTAAGCGGCGAGTTCCGATGTGCTCTATTACCGTCGTCCTGAGAAGCCATCGGACGAAACGACTCGGTAGGACGAAGCCAAAGTGTTTCCTTGGAGTCCTCTTAAAATCGACCACGCAGTAAACAATACTAATAGCGGTGAAATAAAGAGCTTTAATCGTATTCACCTTAAAACTTACTTAATATTTCATTTATTACCTAAAACCTATATGTCACTGCTGTCTTTATTGCTATATCTCTGTTTCTATTACGCTTCCTTCATATGTGTATATTTATTTCGAGAATTTTTTTTCAATCTGTATTCGTTTTTTTGAGCGACTTTATAGCAGCACTTTTTATGCTAGGATTAAATCTCTTTAGAAGTCTATCAATAAAACATATTATATTATTATTGTCACTGTAGTAGCCTGCCGTTCCATCACTGATATTGCACGAACCGTTTATTTATTTCATTGAAAAGCAAAAAGTTTCACTTAAATTTCTTCCTATTTTATTATGAGCACTAATTGTAATGAAGAAATGTTATCTTGATTCCCGAGGAAATGATACGCTGAAATTGTCAACAACAGTGAAAGGGTTGTGCGCAATTTTTTTCGTGGAGATTTCCTTCCTTAAGGAATTATATGATTCAACCAGCGGTAGCCTTAGAAGCCTTTTTCACAGACACTGATGAGGTCTTTATGCGATAGAGACAGTTGAGTTGAGCAGATTTGGGGTATAGACGAAAGGGAATCTGGAGAATTAATAAAGAAACTCATTAAATGACTTCCGAATGAGTTCAAGTTAGTTCCCTTATCACTTCTATGGAAAACTTTTAACCATGTGTTGTGGATATGACTTCATAGAAAAGCGGATGGATTCCACTCATCATTTCTAGAATTTCGACTTCCATTCATTTTGCAAAATCAATGAATTCTTTTCGGAAATATATTCATTCAAACTCCGAGTTTTTTGTATTGAATTTCTCATCTTTTTTTTTCACAGGTCATTTACACGATTATTTCTCGTTTTGCATAAAAGTTCTCACATTTTTATTTGCAGCAGCTATGCTATACAACGCGAGAATTCTTTTTTATCCTCTTGATCTGATTGAAGTGTTACTACTCCAAACAATTGAAGCCAATTTAACTTGACAACATTGAGAAGCGTTAATTGCAGTTGAATTTATTTTTTCTATCATATGTTCTAGTTGTGATATTTAATTAAGCAATTTAATTAAGTTTCTTAGTTTCTTAAATTTTAAGTATGATTTTAATTGCCTGCAATTTAGTACATTAGGCATTTTATGGGGAAAAGTCCTCAAAATGTTGTAATAACGCGATCATTTATCCGCCTCTGTACGATGTACTTTAGAACGGGATATATGCTGCTGATTCATCTTTAAAGTCGAAAAAGATTAGCCGAAAAGTTTTTTTCCCACATTGCAGTACGTTTGTGAAAAGTTTGCATTAAAATTAGATCTGCATAGCACCGGCTACAGACATATCGCTTCTACTTTCCTTTGAAGTATAACATCTAATAGATTTATACATCATTTAGCGGTAATATGCGAATGTTTACTATTATAATGGCGATTTGCCATGTTCATCACTTCAATGATAAGTTGCTGAGCTCTCGATTCTACGACAATTGCGCCTTTGGCATTTTCGCTATAGGGATAGTAATGAAGTACTGATGTTTTAGTTTATTTTAAAACTTCAAGCTGCATATTAAAAAAAGAAGTGTAACGCAGATTGTGGAACGTTCGGTCTAACAAAATGTGTTCATTCGGTAAGCTGCATTTCTCAGGTAAGCAACATAGTTACCATTTTGTGAAGTTTTTAGTTACGCTATCATTGCATATGCAAACGAGAATATTCCTTGAATCTTAAGTTTTCAAAGTTAAATCATTCAATACAATGGAATACCTTAATAATTACTATGTGATCGATTCCTTTATGAGCTCTTATTGCTTTTCACGAATTTTAGTCAAAATGCTTGTGGAATTAATGAATGAATTATTGTCGTTGTATGAATTTAAACACTTACTTCATGCATTCGATTTTTAGCTTCTGTTTCATGTTAGGAATTAGGGCAATAAAAAAGCAGTACCATTTATTATCCAATACTGCCTTCTCCTCCCCACCTCCTCACTTTTGCATCTTATTTATTATATCGGCTATCGTCTTTCTTCGTACACTTGGAACGAGAAGACATATAGGTTCCGAAAATCTTGAGCAATTTTTTTTCCTCAAAGTTTAGAGATACGTGCACTGAAAATGAAAAACGCTCATGCTTAATATGTTTAACAACTGACTTAATGAGAAGATCAGTACAGTTTATTTGATGAATTTTCGTGGTCGGTTTGTGCAACATCAAGATATATCTGCTTTGTTCACATATCGGCATAAGGATGGGAGACTAAATTTTCCAGCAGGATATAATTTGTTTTCTTCAGAAGCGACTGAAGAGATGAGCGAAGAACACAAGCGTCTTTTGTAATCATCCCATCTATGTTAGTCGGTTATAGAAATAAATAAATAGGCAAATTGTGCCCTGGTATATGAACCAACCGCTTGTATAAATATGAAGCTGAAGGATCGACCTTTTTTTCTATAGCTATCGAGGGATTTTAGGAATTTTCGCCGGTTTTTGTCAAACCACAAAATGTGTTATTTATGTAAATTCACGCTCAACAATTCCTCATTTTTTGCGACCGCACTATTGAAAAATTCGTTCGTGCGTTCTCAAATTCGATAACATCTTCAAGCTTTTGCACCTCATTATGGCGATGTATAGGTGGAATGAGAATGAATTTTAAACGTTATCAAATGGCATTGATTATATTTATCCAATATTATGTTTTTAGAAATCAGTTCTGACGAAATAAAACTAACACAAAAATAGGTAAACAAACAAACATACGTACATATCCTATCGTATCCTATGTTTCAATATCGAAGAACTCCACAAAAGTTTCCTGAAAACCTTTATTTCATTCGTTTCACTGACTAAAAATTGGGATTTTTTCCAACATTTGAGTTTAAGAAACCAAAATGATTACTAGTGGAGCTAGTAGACTGGAAGATCAAATTCGTTCATTGACTTTCGACGAATCCTCGAAGGTTTACGAATTGAACCTTTCGAGCGGGTGAACGTTGAAAAGCGCTTCTGGTGATGATGTAAATGCTGGACGTACTTTTACTGAAAAGGCTAATGTTGAAGGTATTTTCGTCTGGAACGTATGAGATTTCAACAAATAATCTTTGAAAGAATTCATAATGTTAACATTTAATTTTAAATTCGTCAAGGTATTTTTTTTTAAACGTCTTCCTAGTTTCAAGGAATTCTTTGGAAATTTTCTCCATCCAACTGTTTTTTTTCAATTTTCCCATTGAAAAGTCAAGATTTTTCCTGAAAAAAATATATTTAAGATGCATTTTGTTTGTTCGGTGATCCTGAAAAAGCGTTACTTGCAAATATATATAACATTCGTCTAGCAAATTCAACTTTTCGTTCGGTAGACGAATTCTTTAGCCATTCAGCTAGCGCAAACGCTTTCAATACGCATAATTGTGTTTATTCTATTGCGCTCATAACGCAGTACGCCTGATGAGTGTATAACGCTATCAGTCAGATTCGATTGAACGATAGTAGAAGAAAGGATGCTTCTACAAATGCATATTTAACGCCTTATTTTATCGAAAAATTCTTTCGTCTAGCTCAGACTGAAATGAGAACCTTTTTTCCTGATAATCAATGAAAAATAAGATTGTATCTGCGATATTTCGGTTGCAGTGCAAGTGATATACCATTGAACCACTCGAAAATCTCCAATCGCAATCATTTTTTTTAACTTCATTAATTGTAATCTGTACATAATTCACCACAACTCCTGACAATCTAAAATGAACTACTTTCCCTTGGGTCGAGAAGTTGCATGGTGAAGACCTTTGCCCAACTTCATAAATGCTTCAGTGAGCATCACCAGCTCATCCTTCTTCCTTATGCGTCCATTGGTCGGCAAAGCAAATCCTTACCGAGTAAGGCAAATCCTTTATTAAATTCCACTTTTACAGCAAATGATCCTTAGATGATCGTTCGTTCCTCAATTTTTCAATTTGAAATATGGGATCGACAGACGCTCTCTTATGGATATCCATTCGTTTTCATCCATAGCCGCTATTCTGCAGTGTTATAAAGCACATATGGTGTACTAATCGTTCCTTATATTTTGACTATAATATTGAGAAACAAAATCATAGTATCAGCCAAGGATATTGCAGAGAGAAATAGTGGCACGTGATATGTTACGTAAGTGGAAAAAAAAATTTCTGACATAATGCGAACTGAACAGTTTTTAAAGAGAAATTAAATTCTTGTTCTTATGGTAGTCTTAAATTAAGATCGTCGTATTTGTGGAGTTACATTCAAGGAGGTTGATGAATGGCGAGTTTGATCTTTTTGGAGGTTCCTTTTCCTTTTCGAGGCGTTTACTTTCTTCGGCGCTCTCATGTCAACCATCGGGAAAAGACAACATCTTTTTAGGTATTTCGTCTTTCCTTACATGGATGATGTAAGAACTCCTCAAAAAGCCAAAAAGAGAGTTAAATTTAAAAGGTTTCTCAACCATTCTTGAATTTGACTACTGCCCTTTGAATAAAAAGATCACTGAAACAATGTTTAAATTTATTGCTATGAAATATTTCAATTTCATCAGTAGGTTCATTTATGAACAAGAAAACAAGTGAGGAAGTACAAAAGTAAACTTCAGAAATGATTTGTGATGTTTCCCTTTATGAATGAGAAATTCATCACGCATTGATGTTGTTTGTACGAGCAGGCATATGTCACTTCTTATTGCAAGTGACGTCGATGACCATATGAAATTAGAGCGCTTGCTGCCTACAAACATCCTTTTTCGCTTTAACAGCAGATTATATATACTCACATCACTTTCTATATGAATCTCTACTAGAATATAATTAATTTCCAAAAAGCACAATCCGCGTTATGTGGAAAGAGATAGGTGCGGAAAGTTGAAACAAAAATTTCAGCTTTTTTCTATTGTATTCATTATGAAGCTGTCGTTCATTATATTATTACGGTCTTGCGCCTTAGTCTAGTTCTTTCATTAGTGTTAAAATCAACTGATCTCAGGTGATTATTAAGTTTAGAGCCCATAAAATTTACTGTCCTGACCTGAGATAACTAAATTTACATATGACTCCTCGAAGGACGCAGGAATGGGTTAAGCAGAGGAAAAGAATGACCAATGTTCGTATTCCTTATTATGAACAATTGCTGTTCGCTTTTTCTTTACGCTTTTGTGATTTCTAAAATGACATCCGATGGATTCGTTTTTTGATCGAATAATAATTTAAATACAGTTTATTTTGATAACACTTGGATGAGTCATTATGACGAATTTTAGCGAATGAGCTCTGAAACGTCGGCTCTCTAGGCTCATTCTTTTCTTGTCCCATTTATAGGCTGTGAGAATAACTTCAGACGATATGCTTCTCTATTCAGTGGTCGCCTGTTTAGCGTTTACGATAGGCTCTGAGCCTATGGCCAAATATGGGGATCTAAAAAAAAAATCCACTTACGTGTTTCTCAGTCGTTCACTCAAGACGTATATTTCGCAGCCGAGAATGAGCGCTTTTAACTATTGGACACTCGTTAGGCTTTAACAAGCATCCGATGTATTGCTAGCAACGAAGCGATGAGCCACTTGATGATTCCTGAATTGCCTCATGTGCATTGAACAAAATACTTAATATAATAATCAGCTATCATTTCCGTTCATTCGTTTTCTTTTTTTTTGGGTCAGAAGCTCTAATCACTGGTAAAGGCTAATCCGCTGAGCAATGGAGATGGCCAGTTCTTCCACTAAGTATAGTGAAAGAGAAAGAGAAAGAGAGAAAGAAGAGAGGGAGCGATAAAAATTCAATTAAATATTTCTTTTTATTTAGCATTTTATGTTTAGTATAAGGATGCATTTTTCGTAATATAAATAAAGTTACTTTAAGAATCTCATGGAGCAAAAATAAAAAATAAAAGCAAAAGCGAATTTTTCTACTTGAAAATATGATAGTCGAATGGAAATCTTTCCGTTTTTCTTCACAATTTATTTAAATTGTCATTAGCTTTTCGATCGATAAGAACGATTTTTAATGGTATTCTGCAAAGAAAGAAATATATTTTCGTCAATTCCATCATTTCAATGGAACTAATTTAAGCATCACTTAAGATATGCAGAATCATTCATTTGCAAGCGTTTGAATATGCCCGCCAGTATGATTACATCATTGTTTTAACAGCCAACTTCATTGAGATCAGAACTTGGAGTATTGGTCAGCGAAAAACTGACCTAATATTGACCACCTATGTATCATCACCAATAACTCCGCCACCATGAATCAATCGACCAAAGAAAAACAGAGTGGTCGAATTGGCTTTACCAGTTGAATGATGCAGGATATTTCACGACGTCGAATT
Organism: Parascaris univalens; assembly: GCA_037576465.1. Classification (NCBI taxonomy): domain Eukaryota; kingdom Metazoa; phylum Nematoda; class Chromadorea; order Rhabditida; family Ascarididae; genus Parascaris; species Parascaris univalens. The sequence continues at coordinate 231,898,796 of CM075173.1, read as the reverse complement.
CTCCGCTTTCTTTCGGAATTGTCCATACTCAAATTCATTTTGCTGTATAATTCCCACAATTTAATGTCACAGTAAAACTCGGATAGCATAATGGTTGAAGAGTTGAACTGCAATACATCGCATAATGATTCCTTTACCCTAATAAAGTCTTCAATCATTTCTTTAGATTGCGGGAAGGATTGCCCGAGAAACGACATCATCACTTGCATTCCATACTTTTATTGGGACACAGCTGCTGTTTTGTTGAGACTAAGTGATTAGGCTAATAAACGAAAAAGACCGCCAAAACGAAACGCATTCAAGAGTGATATGGATGTCGTTGTTTCATGATGCAAAATAATTCTTCGTTTTCCCGTATTCGATTCATTTCACTGGCTTCAACTTGATATTCTCACAGTGCTGATGTAATTTATGTGGCAGTCATCTGCTTCATACCCATATACCCTCATAAGTGATAACTTCTCCATTGTAGGTTTTTCTTGGAGTTCTGAGTGATATCAATATATTTGGCCTGGAAATTTGCTTAAAAGAAACTAGAAGTTGACCGATTGTGTAGATGACAATTTGCTGATGCATCTAATTACGCCGATTTCCTCTTGCCGTTCATTAGCTTTCGTTTCGTTTAAATTCCTCATATATTGCACCTCACATCACTGGCCGCAAAGAATAGAGCGTAAATTGCAGAGATAAATTCATCGGCAATGAATAAGAGCCCATTGAAAAGTACTGAAAAAAGACGTACGCTCAAGGACATATGCCCATCATGATGTTTTACTTCTCGAGTATCGTTTTTACAAATCAACTATGCTGACAGAAAGTCGATATGGAAATCGAAAAAAGTCGGTCGAATTGAATCTGCTCACTTGAGGAAGTTGGGCGAGAGCTTCGTTCTTCAAGTATGGCAAGATTCATTTTTCTTAACCTCCACGAGGAAATATAGTTCTCCTTATTTACTGCGCTTCTTTTACCTACAATTTTTCCCCGTCTCTCTTCTCTCTCTTCCTCTCTCCCTCTCTCTCTCTTTCTAAATGACGTATTTCTAGTTGTGACTACCACAGGAAGTATAATGAGAGTTGGCCAAAAAAGCATACGTTCTGCACTTGATCACATCCTAAAATAGAGCTTGTTGGAATATGTGCAAATCCTCCTTCAAGTGATGCATTCGTTGAGCTATTCATAAAATGGGAAACATATTTGAAAGCGGGAGCTGCTAAAAGAAAATCATGGTCAGACCCTAGAATTATAGATTTCGAGTAACCGGCAGTTCTAGCCCTGACCTGTCCTACAATAATCTTTCTCCACTCTTCTTTAGCTCCATAGACCCCAGCAAACTGACCTAGAACTAAATGCTACTCATCTTCAAAAGAGAGTACATAGCTTCGACAGATCCAGAAGCAGACAACAGCAGCATCATCGCCTTGCTTGCGGGACTTGCACTCATGATTGAGGCCGAAGGAAGGAAGGAGGCGGGCTGCGAGGCGAGCAATCGCGAATAATAGCGCGATCAGTGAACGCGTGTTGCTGTTTTGCTGACAGCCGCCAGCTCCGTCGTCTTCATTGACCAAGCTTTGACAAGCAAACGCTGGTCATTGTTGAATTTAAACTTGTCTGTCTTATCCGGATTTCCTGACCCGGTCAAATCTATCTCCCAACATAGTGTAGCGCTTGTTCTGAACGTTTTGTGCTCAGGCGCTTACGATTTTCGCCCACAGCTTCCGCTTCTTTTCCGTCGGCTCTATCGTCCCTCTCATTCGTCCTGTTTAAGCTCATTGAATACCTAATCTCTGCCTTTTGTGAGCAGACTCATTGCAGCACCTCTGTTGCTTTCGATCCATTAAAACATTCTCTGTCTGCGTGTTTAATGCTGCGTGGGATATTTCAACGACATTTCTGCGCATCTAGAGGTCTTCTACCGATGTTCTGAGCTCTCTTACCTGCGCCGGATTTTAACATCTGGGGAACCCGAGCTGAGCACATACTGACCACACGATTTGTTCATTCTAGTTGCTGTCTTGCCCACCTTAGATGCGAGTGACCATCTAACGCGATTCATTGTGCAGTAAGTTATGTGAACAGAGAACACTATCACTTGTTTGACCTCAAGGTTTTCGAACATATGGAACGTGATCTTGTACTGTGATTATTAGATGCCACAAATGGCTGCAGTGCCTGACTCGGTGTGTACATTGTCGGTGGTCGATTCGTCGACCACCTCAGATGCACGTCGTTTGGATGAAATTAAAGCACCCGTAAGTGACATTTTGAACAGCACCGCTTCCTCGGCAGACTTATATCCGCATCCGGCACACAGCGCCCAGGCTGCTATCGCCTATCATACCCGCCAGCTACAGCAACAACAGCGTCCATCAAATACTGTTGCTTCACAAGGCCAACAGCAGCAACATTTCAGCTCGAAGCTACCATCTAATATAATTTTGCCACCACAAAGTACCGCAAAGCCTCATTCGCCGTCGCCTCTTCTAACACGACGCACATCACATACGTTTCTTTATGTGCCTGAACAGCGACGTGTTTCCACGGTTTCTGGAACATCGGTAGCATCATGTCCTACGGAATTATTCGAAGAGCCCGAAGTGTTGCGTTTAACCCCTCCACCACCTCAGACTTCTTTGAATATTTCACCCTATCAGAATCGTCGCAAATCGGTGCAAACTGGTGCTCCGGCTATCGGCTTCCGACCATTACACTTCGAGCGTCGCTCTTCACAACCTTTGCTGATGCATGAAGCTATAGCTTGCAAGCCTATAATGGCAGAAGGTAATTCTGGAGTGCGATTAGGTCAGGCATTGATGGTTGATAACGAGCAAGAAAGGACTATCAGTGCGCAAAGTGATGGTCCCAGAATCCTTGCGAAGAGGGTCAGCTGGCTTTCAATGAAGAGCCTTCAAGATTCCGTCGAACCAATATTGGCGTTCTCGAAGCGTGCAAAAAAACTGACGTCAGGCGACAATATAAACAGTCGTAATGATTCTAGAGCGAATAGTCAGTACGGTTCTGTGTTGCAGTTGGACGATTCGAGCATTCTAGATCGAGACAATGACACACCACCTTTGGACACACTCAGTTGGAGTTTTACAGGTACGCAACACGAATCCCTTCATTCAACCAAGAGCCCACCAACGGAAGAAATCGTTATCTAGTGTGTAAAACTGCATAGTTCATGTTCAACAGATGTAACTCGAAATTGAGACGAGGGAGTGAATTGATAAAAATTTGAATTCAGTGAGAATATGAATTCGATAACTGATCTAATCAACGTTAAATAATCATATCACTGAGGAGCTTATCATTGTTTTCCATCCATCATATCGGAGCAAATCATTTGTCAGTGGCAGTGATCAATTTACGTTAAATTATGCATATGATAATGGGTAATTTTTTTAACGAAAATGTTTTTCATCATCGGTTAGCGGAGGTTCAATGTGCATTAATTCTTAGACATGAATTAGTGAAATGAGAAGAAACTGAGCATGTTGAAGCGTTCATATCGATAACTACTGTCATATAATACAAATATATTAAGCGTATAATGCGCTCACTTATAACTAACAGCTCAGAAATTTCAGTAGAAGTAATTTAATTGATTATATTTAATTCGAGTGAGGCAATTCTAAACTACGTTGATTCAATAACCGAATATGACATAACTTAAGAACTCAGTAGGATACCTGAATATAGTGGAACCTAATAGCTGAATAAGAAGTAACTCACCTATTGCATATAATCCAGTCGAATGCAATTATTAAGCACATCAATGAACCAACCGAACATAATGTGATCGAATCAACTGATAGGCTGAAATTAATTCAAGCGTGAATATAATGCCGTTTAAATGAAACTGTGTCATGAGTTCATATGTCATTTTTTCCACCAATATTTTCTTTATTCCTTTCATATATCCGCTGTGAGTATTTCTGATTTCTAGAGCAGTGATTCGATAGGAGAAATTAATTACTTTCTTCAACCAAATAGCAGCAATTTTCGACTTTTAAACTCTTTGAAATGTGATCTGAATATAGAAGATGCCATGAAAATACTAATGAGTCTGTGGTGAAGGAATTTCCTCCCTATCGTACTCTAAATGACGTGAAAAAAATCCAACCTATGCAATAAATATCATTAGGCTTAGTCAGCTTGTCAAAAGAAACAATACGATATGAGAGGGGTCTTTCGATTTATTTGATTAAACGAATGCATTATAGGTTTCTATTTATTCGAAAGTAATCTAGTGATGAGATCATGTTCTATTTCTTCTAAATACTAATGGAAAATTATTCTATAGAAGAACTTCTTTTTGTAGTGCGACTATAAACAATTACGATTTGTGCTACTCATATAGACAGTGACATATGAAGGAAATGATATTTTGATGGGTTATGAATTATGCGAATTACACCAGATTTTGAAAAGGCGATAAATGCTTTTAAGCATTGATCGATGGATCAACATGGATATTGATGTAGGACGGGATAGGATAGAATAGGATGGGATTGTAGGATATTAAAGAGTAGAATGAGAGTTTATCCGATCCTCTCTGTTAGATCCGGTAAATTACATAGCCCTTATTTCATAATTTCTGATAGGAACATGCAAGCAGAAAGGTAGAAAGACGGAAGCATCAATTTGTGCAAGTAAGAAGCAAATTAATTTACTTCGCAGATGCAAACTATTTTAGAGCGCATAAAAATTCTCTCTTTTTGTTAAATCCGAATATTCTCTCTGTTTCGTTGCAGTATACCTAATGAAGCGCTGTCTATATCGTTTAGGTATGAAATTTGATCACATATGAGAGGTATTTTTCGCCTACGTATATCGGTTTTCTCGACAAACATCATCAATATGTGGGAGGAAAAAAATTTTTTCTCTTCTTTCGAAGCTTTATTTAAGGGGCCGTTCATTTGGAAAAGAGAATTCAATTCTAGTTAGCTTTTGCTTTTATTTCGAATAAGAAGTTCCCCTCCCACCATTTCGTTTATATGATAAAATTTGCCATTTGATTTGTTGATTTGCGCAATAAACTCGAAGAAAAATTAATTGAAACGTTATGAATCACTTATGGAAATTTGTAAACTCTCTGCATTATTGACTGCTGTTATTTGCGACTATCTTCAAGGAAAGGCGTCTCTCATTAACAAATGGGTTACTCTAATCCATTAATTTCGCGAATGACAGAAAGGGCTGGGGAGAATGGAAATGGAAATGTGAGCGGTGAGAGGGGGAGCGAGGAGAAGGGAAATTCGCTCAAAAATTTATTCTCTATGAGGAGAAATTTGTTTCTTGAAATGTTGAGCGAATCTGTTCCGTGGACGTTTTCAACGACACAGATATTATGCACTTTTCGGACATTCATGACGTCATCATGCTTACATGAATTATTATTCATTGTGATTGGCTGATTTAGTAAAAGGATGCAAGGTGAACATTTCCGTTTCCTCCTCTCTTCCTGCGCCTTCCCTCTGTTGCTCGTCGATGAGAAATTTAGTCTCGAAACAAATCAAGCCTTTCATACTGAAGACACTGACATGGCGCAATGTCCCAAATTTGGTGAGATTTTCGTTCCTTTATTGATCTTGTGACTCACTTAGCGCCTCGCTCTTACAGCGTCTGTGAAAATGCGACGTTCTCTTGCTAAAATAAGAATATGCCAAGTTGGGTCACTAATTCACATTGTTCTACCAGCGTATCATAGTGTATTCTTTTCAGTTATCATATGATGATGCGAGATGAATTTCGGTCATTTTTGGCTTTTCTTAGTTTCATCCAGTTATATAGACTTTCTCAAGCATTGGCCAAAATTCCCATTGGATCTATTCCCTCTTAAGTTTTTGTCTGTTTTATTACTTTCAAGTTCTGATCAAATTAAGGCTTTTGCAAGGTTTATTATGTCTTAAGCTTTCTCACATACTATTTATATACATTTGACTCCACCTTTTATTAGAGCCCCATGATTTTATTCTCTTAATAGCGTATCTAAATAACTTCTACAATTGCAAATATCATTTTTAAACCGTAGTATAATTTTAGCCACAATTTTTAACTATTCAAATAATTACAGTGTAATATACAAATTATAATTTAATCAACTCGTTTATTGTTTATTTAGTACTTTCGAGTGTTTCACTGAAATGCGTCATTTCTACATTGCAAAGTTTTCATTTTGAGCGCATAAAATATACTGCAATAGAGAGGTCAACAAAATTCCTTGTCTTTACATATGGCGATTCTTATTCTTAGCACAGCACAGAACTGCGACTGCATAGATGAGGTTCTTTGCCATTTTTTCCCCCAGTTGGAACGTTATTCTCATTGAAATGTTTTTTTTTTTGGTTTATTGTATGCCTAGTAACGTCGATTGATTCATAGTAACATTAGTTGGCACAAATTCAAAATCTCCGATGCGTCCAGAATCCGGATTTTTTCCCAGGCAAGTCCGTGTTACACACGCCGCGATCCTAAAGAAAGAGGAGGCGATGCTTTCATTTTAAAGAAAATTTCAAGTAGTCTGCGATCTAACAGACCAATTGCGGACAAACACCCGAAGCGGCTGACAAACGAGTGAATGTGGCACTCGCCATCATTTGTGTCGCAAGGTTGCCTAATTTAGGTCTCACGAGTAATCATGAGTACTGCCTTAAATGTAGCCGCAAGACTTTCATCTGGAGAGGGCTGGAAAGATGACATAGCAAAAGAGGGGATCAAAGAGGGGTTGGAGAAAGAAGTCGGCAATGCGCTGGTTTATATTCTCCATTTTGATTGGCTATAATGTTCGATTATATTCGCTATATTAATGGCTATCTGATTTCAGGATTTTTAAGAAAAATTTCAGTTGTTGATATGTGGCATTGTAAAGGGCACAAGCGATGTAATATGCCAGAAAAGTCGGCGTGATTCCTGTCAACTTCAGAATTTCTCTTCAGCGATCAAACACTTTTATTAGTTGCTAGAAATGGGAATAAACTGTGTGCATTAGCACGGTATTCATGTTTTAATATAGACGCCTGCCTTTGAAAATCTTCTATGGAAGGCCTTTTTTTGCTGATCGAAACGGACGAAAACAGAAATCTTGCTTGGCACAGTGTACGTAAATTCCCCTCTCAAGAAAAACCGATGGATTTTCATCGAAATTGAGTGATTGGTGTGAAGGATGATGTGGTGTGATGGTTGGAGAATGAGAGAGAAGGGCTATCCTATAGCCAGCATTATTTCACTAAGTTAACCTCATAAGCTTTAGTGGTTTAATGCCGCTGAAGGGAAAAGACAAATTGCACGCATATGTAAATATGCAGATAAATGTGATGTCGACATGGTTCACTTTCATAATGCGAAATTACTGAAGTATATGATAAATAATTGCTGTACTTTTACGCATTGATGCACTTTTGTACATAAATGCATTTTACTGCACAACTAAAAACTGCCAATAATTCGACGCGCATTAATCAATAAAAATTTCTCATTTATTAATTTTCCATACATTTTTATAGGCGAAAATTGATTTATATCCTCAAATTTACCGCTGTCGATTTTCGCCTTTTTTACTTTCATATTTTGCTCATTTCCGCTTTCCCTAAAAGTTTGAAATATTTGAATTCTCATGAGAAATATTCAGCTCTATTGAGTTCATCTCATTCGTTGCGGGGTTTATATTCGCAACAATCCCAAATATATGAAAATAGTGGAAATTAAAGAAATTATTACGCCTTTCGTCAGTATATTTTCACATTTATTGTTGACTTTTCCATATTTCAAGAGAAATCAAACCAAGACGAACATAAAAATCCCATCGATTATTGTAATATTTCTGAAACAATGAGATTTTTCTCTCATTTTTCTTGCAAATTATACTCCGACAATTAGATTTTTGAATTTTTAAAGACTCATTTCACAAATTTTCCTTTGATTTCTTCAAGAAAGATGAAACAGTTGTTGTTACTTCAAAAATTTATATATTTGTCCTAAAAAGTATCAGAATATAATTTTCCTTTTAAATTAAACTATAAAACAATTAGAAAGTAAGGAATCCTAATCAATGTTAAGCAGCTTTTGAATTTATTTCTTGATTTCTATAGAGAATTTTTGCTTTCAAAGTTTCATCCAAGAGGAAAGATTAACGAATGGATAAAGAAGAAAGAGCAGAATGAGAGGGCGATGCGACAAAACGACAGAGAGGAAGGATTTATTTTTTATATTTTACTAATTCGGAACATTGAAGCAGATTAGTGAATAAATAAATAAATAAATGAATAGCCAGGTAAACATACGAACAAAAAATTCGATAAATTAATCAAATAAACTAATAGGTCTATAGATAAATAATATATATCCAGCTTAGTTAGATAAGCTGATCAGGATAACTCAGTGATGATACTGCGACTTCCTCAGTATCTCATTAAGATTATTTCCATATTTAGATTATCCTTTAGCCTATCTATTGTTACTCAGTAGATCAGTGAATGCGGTCTACGAATAACTTTGTAAAGTGATTGGTCGTTTAACTTTCATTTTCAAGTTGATCAGTGATCAATAATGAAGTGATCAATAATTCAATATAAATTTCTACTGTTATCTGCAGTGAAATTTATACATAATTTCGCAGATTTGCACACGCTTAACTTTATTATGTTCGAAGTTCCTACTTTTTAGACAATGTTGGATTATTATTACAGATATAAGTAAACGTTGGGTGTACGCAACGATTTTCCATAAGAAGAAATTATTCTTTGGATATTTGTAATGAAATATACATTGGAAGTATTTTATGATAATACTCCATCATATAAAAAAATATTTTTTCATCAAATTTTCCCGTTTAATAATATTCCGTTAAAGTTTTTCGGAACAATTGACAGCTGAATAAATTATCAAGACGGCCATCCCACCCGTTTATTCAGTGGTTGTTCCGGTTCACTTACAGAATTTTTTGCTTCAGTTCTGGTTGTTTAGCCGATTCGTTCGATGGTTTATATGTTGTTTCTATTTATGGGTTTGTCTTAACCGTTCTAACTGAATTTTAGAAGTTTGTATGTCATTTGCAATCACTGGAAGATAGATTCGTATTTGTAAACCATTGTTTCTATCCGCTTTTACAAATTTTCACTTATATTGCACATTGTGGTGACAGCTTGTTTGTTTGCTTGTATGTTCATATGTCCGTTTGTCCATTTGCAGGAACCTGCAACTCTAGAATGACTAAGGCTGCATCTATGGTTGTTCACCAGAATATATGCATCTCTTCTCTATCAATATTTGGTTTCGTCCACTAACATTGAGTATGAGTGATGAAAACTTCAGTTGTCTAGGAAATCTGCATGCTTTTCCACTTCACCGGATCCTTATTTTATGCATATCAGGTAAAAAAACCTCATGCTAATCGAACTGAGAAAAAAAACCTTTTTAAGTAAATAAATAGGTGATCCATGGGGATCCATAAAAATATTACTCGGGCAACTCGAACTGCAAAGATCGGTTTAATAGTAGCAGCGATATTTCCTCACTTGCACTACTTTAACGAACTTCCATCTGGTACGTGAAGATAAATTTTTCATAATGAGTGAATTAGTTATTTAGAAAAATCGGCGAAATATGCAGCTATAAATAATTATCGATGTTGTATTTTATGTTATAATATTTTCTTTCGTTATGCTTAAAATAATTGCTAAATTAATCGACGTTAACAGTCCTGTGTTAATATTCCGATGATGCGTTCATTTCGCCTTTTGCGATTATAAAATTTGCAGTAAAAGCAGCTGACATTAAGTGTTTGTGATGTGCGAAAAACGCAGCACTCGATTTATTTTTATGTGCTCTAAAAACATAGAGAGAATGCGCGGATGCTGGAACAAATCGACGCTGAATGAAGTATCTCATGGATTCTGCTTCGTACCTATTGATTGAGGCAACTCAAAAAGTGCCTAACGCGACTCGCCGCCTTCATCGACGAACGAATTTCTTTTTCTTTTTTGAATAGCTGGCACTGGGGAGCGGAGAGAGAGGGATCCGAAAACTAATGATCGCCATTAATCACATCAACATGATAAACAAGAAATAGGCAAATAGCAGAAGAATAGACATATCAGAAATTGGGATGCTTATCAAGCTAGCGCCGCGTTTTCGATATTGTAAAAAGACAGCATGAAAATGGGCAAATTGGGTATTGAAGCTTGAACCTTCTTGAGCCGATCTCCTGCTGTTTCTGGTCATGCATTTCAAGGTGACTTGTTTTTTGAGGATAATAACGTACATTTATCTGTGTCCAGAAGGTGGAATGAGGTGGAGGGGAGACTTATTAAGCCGGCAGTTTTCAAAAAGTAGTGTTTCAGGGCTAAAGCTGATGCTGAGGGCTACTTCCTCTAGAGTTTTACAACAACATGTGCTGGAGAACAATAAATATATATATATATATATATACATATATATATTGTTAGTAGGTACAGCATCAACACTTAATGACTGCAGTTTTACATGAACACATAACTGGCATGGTGTCATGCGCCGTCAATGCTATTACGTCATAGTACTGCGTACGAGCTTATTATCGCGAAAGCATGTCGACTTGATGCGATCGTCAAATGCTTTTTGCTTCAAGCTAAAGCCCAATTACGAGCGATCATTTTCACTTACTGAGTAAACGCTAAACGAATAGGCCCTGTGAAGAAGGGATAAGCAATAGGCAAACAAGCAAACAGCGATATATATATATATATATAGGGATATATTCATGAGCGAATATTTTCTAGGTGGGATTCGATGAGATTCTAATGCATTCATAAATAAGAATTTGTCACTTTGTATAGGTTTCCGTTATTATAATCGCATTTATTCAATTCTTTTTTTGCTTTGAAATTTTTCCTTTATATTTATTATTGTCATTTGGAAATCTTTCGTTTCTTCTTTTTGCAATATTTCATAGAGTATAAAACAGAAAGTGAACATTACTTGATTAGAATCATCTCAAAAGAAATCCTTAAACAATATGAGCTCTTTTATTTAGTGCTATTTTTAAATATTATTCTATTCTCTATTATTTCCTCTTCAAATTAAAAAAAATCTTCCCAATAAAATATACTAATATATATCTAAGATTACAATATATATTGAATATATTAATTAATATAATACTTGTGGATATAATAAAGAATTATTCTATTTTATGAGGTGATTTTTAAAGAATTCTTTATTTAATATTTTCCACTCAGACAAGGTTAACGTGGAGTTCATTTTTCGCACCGATAAGTATTTCATATAATTTACAGGTAAAAATGTTAACTAACAAAAATTATCACTTATCAGGCGGAAGAAAAAAACGAATTAAAAGTCAGAACATTTTCACTCTTAAATATATTCAAATCTCCCCACCTTTTTTCCGCTAAACCTGGAAAAATGGTTCAGTTTAAAAGATCTCATTGCGACGCACATTATATTCTAACTTCAGCTTCAATATTCTGAGAGTTGAAGCCATCGGACAAATCAAGAGACATACATACAAATACACATGTGGAATACGCTCGTGAATGAAATAGGATATTGCCATAACGCATTTATACACCTGAGTTCGCGAACGAATAAAGCTAGCGTTTGGACAATTGTGCAGTTGTCTTTAAATTCAAAAAATAAGCAGCTGGCAGTAAAAACTTCGATAAAGAATTCTTAAAAATAAACAGTGAAATTATATGTGACGTTTAAAGATGTAGGTAATATACAGTCATGGTGGAGTGGGGAAAATATTTCAGAATGTGTAAAAAGATATTTTTTGAAAAGGTCAACTAGGATGCGATGCCTGAAATCTGATAAATTTTCAATTTGCTTCCGTTGGTCGGAAGCGATGTTATTGATGCTTCGGCGTCTCTTCACGCATTTCGAGTAGTTAACAACAGCCTACTTATCGATATTTTAATGATGATCTAAAGGAGAGGGAACAAGCTTCAAAGCAGAAATATTTCCGCCTCATTTGCTTCAAACTTCAATATATTTCGTATATTTCTTTAATATTTTCAGGAATTAATTGTTTTTGTTCTCAAATTTGATTCTTAGCTGTTCATTTTTTAACGATGATAATATTATTTCTCAATGCAGTTTATTTCTATAGATTGTATAGAATTCCAAAATGTGAAATAAAATATTATCTGAACTAATTTGAAAACAAAACTCAGTGAAATTGTTTCGTTCCGAGATCTTACTTGAAAAGATTAGAGCAATCGTTTTCTCACTCTCAACGTATGCGAGTGTTGGGCACTATATTTCTTATCTTTTCAATAATTGTTTTCTTTTACAGTGAATTCTCAGCCATAAACGTAGTTCGGCACAGTGACGAGGAAACAAACATGCACATGTAAACAATAATGTAAGCATACTCAGCCACACGTTTAGTTGGATTTTGCCTCGAGGGTGCATCCATTCGTAATTAAGAATGTGGTTAAAGCAGCAAGCTTGTTTGTTGAAAATCAGTAGCCACATATACTAGGATGCTAATTTTGAGGGGAAAATTGAGCGTCACTTTTCCAACTTAATGAGTTGTTGGTTTTTTCAGATGAATACGAGAATGTAACGCTAATGTATGCAAAACATGAGAAGATTCCGATGAAAGATTTCGGATCTGAAGTTCGCGCTACAATGGATATCGATCATTTGCTCAATAAATCTGTACTTTTACTTGACCTTCAAGAGACATCACTCGAGGAGATTTTTGCGAAGTAAGTCGTATAATTTTAATTAACGTATAATTTACCAGGAAACGATAATTCAAAGCGGATTTCGAAGATCACTTTAATGAATTAATTACTATAATATAAACGTTAAAACGCATAAATATAGCGTGGAAATATTCCTATAGACGCTAATAGAAAAGATACGCTAATATATCCACCATAATATGCACATTAATGATTTCATCTCTTACGGCAATATTTTACGACAAAAACAAAGGAAATAGCCCAAAGAAATTTCCTACAATTATCTTAGAAAAAATGACGATAAATGAGAGGAAATAATTAATTCGAGAAATTCTCTTTGTATGTTTATCTTAAGTAAACGAACCAACTTCAATGTATCAAATTTTTCATCGCTCAATGAACGTTGAGAGAAAAAGAATTGCATAAAGTGATCTTTGATACAATCCAACATCGCCAATATTGCATAGAACATTGCGATTGCTTTGCAAATTGCAATAATAAAATTCGATACGATCCGCAATTTCATTTCTAGAAATAAGGCTTTTTTATGAAATTTTCAACTGATCATCTCTAAACGATAATTTAATATTCGTATAACGCATATACACTCATACACAGTGTAATTAACACTCAAAAGCTGAATTTTTTGTCCTAAATAAGTGAAGGAGAGATGTTATGAAGAAAAAGAGCGAGAGATTCGAGAGGGCGGAGGAGGAGGGAGTCTATTTGGATGAGGGAAGTGGCTAACATCTATTTTTTTGAAATATGGTCTACACAGCTATCTAAGCGATTGCATAGTAAAAGATGAGAAAATCTCACATTTTCGTTCGCTGATATTTGGCATCGGTAGGTTGGCAGAGGTGTTGAAAAGGTCTGGAAAATATATTAGGTGACTGATTTCAGGTAAAAACGGTGATAAGAGGGTATTTAGTTTACCAGAAAGAATTGGGTGATTTGCGTCATAGATGCGGAGAGAACAGACCCAAAGTAATGTTTAATCGAAATCGTCCTCTTTAGGAGGCAGTAATAATTAACGCATGATTACAATTATGCTTCTTTGCAATGCGTAATTTTTCACCTCAAATACCGCGCCCTCAGTTATCTCCTCCATCTGTAATATCGAACAGTTAATTTTTCTGCGATTATTTCGATTGGTCATCCACTTAAAAAACGCTAAAGCACACCAGACAAGACGGCACATTACGCGCTTTGTGATTCCTCTCAACGCTGTCACGAATTTCATACGCTGCTGTTTTTAGGTAACAAAATACCTTCATAATGTGTCGTCTTCATTAAACATTTCCTCTTTTCAGTTTCCGCTACGATTTAATCTTAAGTATATCCCTAATCAATTGTGTAATGTATGCAAATGCTTTTAAGTTTATGTCGTTCATACGGAAGTTAATCAAAAACTTGAAAATTCGTTTGGAAAATCTTCACTTTATGCAGATTATAGGAAAGATTTCTAAAAATTTCATTCCGAAAGTTTTAAAGCTGAATTTTTTGAACAAGCAGACATACCGATAGGCACATGGGAATATCCAGAATTTTCCCAGGAATCCATATATAAAATACTGGCCGTCATAAAATGACTGTAATGCGTTTTGCACTTGCGAAATATTGCAGAAAGAATATAAGTCAGAATTTTTACTATATATTCACTCTCCCAATTGTAATCGATCATTTTGAGGCGGCTATCCACTAACTCCTTTCAAACAAATAGAGCTTTTAAAGGATAATTCACGAGATGGATATCCAAGAGCCTGAATTCACTAGCGAGCAGGTCCGATCTGTATTATTTACTCAGGATGCAGGAAATCAGTGTACGTTTTTTTTGCATTTTTTAATCTATAATTCTTTTTTGATTTTCTCATGTAATATAATATAATTAATACTACTAGAAGATAGCAGTATATCTCCTTCAATTATTTATCCAAATTTTTTTCAACTCCTTACTGCTTGGAATTAATTTCCATATAAAAGTGCATCAAATCCAGAGAACTAGTTTAGTGGTGGGAAAATGTGGAGTATGAATTCTATAGAATCCCGAATTATCTTGTAGTATCCTCATAATGACAACTGTTGGCGCCCACTATCATAAGAATATAAATCACATCATAGAGAATAGAATGAATTGTGAAAAGTATAACAGTAGGGAAGAATATTCACTACTTTTATTTACTCCAAGTTGAGAGCGAGAAAAAAGAACCTCTGGAATGTTCTCATTCTTCGAAGTTCTTTAGCTGTTGAAGTTGAAGGCCTCAGTGATTATCAATATATGAGTAACAGGTGACTTTCGAACTATCTCAAAATTCATCTTATGAATATTTCTATTTTCAGTTCATATATTGAGTCGAACGGTACAAAGCATATGTACAACGGGAACAATTGGTGGTTCATTTGATTACGACCAAACATGGATATGTGCCTTGTTCGTTGGCACTTTATTTCATTGTTTATTTTAAGAAAAGGGTTCTTTTGGCTAAATTTACCTGAGCTCCTTCGATTTTATCATTAAGTGACTTGAAATATCAGCCGTAACTTATTTCATCGTAATTTGTGTTCGTTGAAGTGAACTTTATATCTCAGGTGGGAAGAAATAGAGAGGAATGGGTTACTATTGTGACCAAATCGGCTCGCACGACGTCATTGATTTTTCATAAAGCTTCCAACTCCTTGCACTTTCCAAGTATAACTATAAAAGTGCTTAAAGCTACTAATAAGCTGCTTATATTTGGAGAAAATATGTCGCACAAAGTAAAGATAACCCGACTAGTCAATGCACGCAGAATGCGCAGTTTTCACTACTATTGTTTACTCACAAAAACATAGGTATTTCTTCCTAATAATCGAATTTCATCTCTTTTATTGCATGGATATTCGCCTTATCCCAAATATCCTTAATTATGGGGTTTCTTTTTGATTGTCGAGTATCGGAATACCGCATTTGATGCAGATGCATGTTGAATACGGTACAACATCGGCACGTAGCGATTGCACGGCTCAGTCACCCAACGAATCTTGGTAGAACTATGCAGGATCTGCGATTTATCATTATTGTTATTGCACCGTCACGTGCGGTAATTTTTTTTTTCTTCATTGATAAGCTATATGATATCCCTTTATCGATAAGTGATCAGGCTTTTTTGTTGATAAGTGATAAGACATTTTTTTTCCAACGGCAATTGAAGAGAGAAAATCGACCTCAAAGATGGAGATTTTAAATTGAATTGTGCAAGGCTCATTTGATTTGTATATTGCTTAAACAAAGTGATTTCCTGTAGGTCATATAATAGGATATACCAGTGTTTCGGCTCATGTGAAGTCCTGTTTTCATTGAGCTGCAATTGGGAGCAATACTGAGGTCTAAAAGGTGAGGGTGAAATTGCTGATGTGAATGATGAGGTGGAGCAAGGCAAATCTATCAGCATCCTCGAGATATGACATTAAAAATGACCTCAGGTCATTCTGAAGTTATCCAGTGCCTTAAAACTAACTTCAGGTGAGGATTAATAGTGTGGGTGGGCGAAAAATATGGAAAGCGTGTGCAGCCATAGATGGGGATGAAGATCTTTTCCAGGAAAGAGGAGTGAAACCTGGAAAAATGAAATTTTTTTCAGCTATAAGTAATGTTAATGGTACACCCACCTCGTCATCATGGCATTTTCGAGACCATGAGTTAAGTCTCTTGCCTTATGTGGGAATTGGTCAAATAGGATGCCGTTCACTTACTAAGTAGTCGCTCATCTCTTAGAATTTTTTTAATGATTAAATCCTAGAATCTACCACTCATACGACAGTTGAGTTGAGAGGGGAAGGATGAGTGGTGGAGGGTTTTTCTGAGTGTTTGGTTACCATCCACATCAGTCAAAGATCACTGCAGGAGCGCTGAAACTCACAGAATCCATAACCTCAAGCTATCCATAACCTCCGCAATTTTTCTTCCTATACTTTTGGCAAAAAATGTTTGAACAAAATTTGAAAAGACCAAATAATTTATGGAAAAAGAGGTTATCAAAAATAACGGAGAATATAAAAGTTATCATCCTCACAAACTTCTCAAATGGGAAAATTAAAGTGTAGAGAATTTTATGAGAATATTTTTTAAGAAAGGAACGAAGACAGCATTAGAGACGACACGAACGTTTGCGACGCTTTTTGCTGATATGGATATAAGGCAACGATTGGTAATGGCGCAAACAGTCGACCAATTCCGGTTAACTATTCTCATAATTTTTACACCACTTATTGGTCATTTCATTTTATTTCTCGCTTTCTATCTCTCGTCTATCTTGCTTGTTTAGCCTCTTACCACCATATACAATTTAATCCTTCAATGACCACTGAATTATTAAATTTTCCATTCTCTTCATTATGAAATATATTGCCGCTGAACCAGTTTCCTTTTTTTGCCTATGCTTTCGTCTCGGAGAGTGAGTAAATAAGCAATAGGACCAAAGCGGCAAGTGGCGAATTAACCAAATTGTCTTCATTGAATCATTTCTGACGTCACTGTGGGTACCTAATATGATTCTGAAGACTTTAGGTGCTTCTGTGGTACTAAATTTAAGAAAAGGTTAAGTAAGTAGATAATGTCACGCGAAATTACAACGGATAATCGGAGCTGACATGGCCACAACATCTTATTGCCATATAGAGAATTGATAGCGGTAAACCTGTCGATCGATGACTTTGTCGGATAACACTTTTATTATGGCGTTCTTTTTCTCACATTCATCTCCTCATCTCCGCTTCCTCCTCGTTTCTTAGCGCTTTCATATAGTGGATATGTACGTGGATCTCTTCAAGAGAGCTAAATCAATTTTAGGTCAACATTGCTGCAAGCAGCTAAAGAATTGGCTGTTGATCAGAATCAGTGGCGTGAACGAAAGACGTCAATTCATCTAAGTCAAGCTAAGGAACAGTTGGTAAGGTTTTCATTTCCGTTAACGTGTTGAATCTTATTAAAGAAAGTACTGCTGCTGTTCATATCTTGATTTTCATAGGAACTCGTGTTCTTTTCTTTCTTTTTTACAAGAGGGAAGGTGACATTACAATGTGAACATACTTTGATTCAAATAACAGCAATATTTGTTTCGAAGCTTTTTAGTGGGAGGAAATTTCCGTTCACCTAAGCGACATTAGAAAAGAAATATTTAAAATTAATTAAATAAGAGGGGGATACATAAAGAGAGATTAAGTGCGAGAGAGGATCGTAAATGATGAAGAAATCGGAGCTCAAAAGAGAGACGGCTTAAGAGAGAAGCATATGAACATCGCATTATCTTGCATGGAAAGATAACTCCGAGAACAATGTGTGCTTTCTGTGATAGAAGAAAGTGACAGCATGAATTAGCTAATGTAAAGCAATAATCGCAAATGGATCGCAGGCTGAATTATCCCTTCACAGATATTACCATTAATATAGTTCCACTAAATAAACGACGATCGTTGAGTGGATAATGTAGATATTCGATCAGAAGTGTGGCGGATGTTAAACGATCTAAGAGAAGTTGGAGAGGAAGAGGAGATCGGAGTGAGAGAGCAGGGAGGGGTGGACACGCAAAATGCACTTTAAATCCAAATGTGGCCGGAATTTGAATTCAACTTGGAGAGAGCGCTTATTGGGAAATATTCTCTCTCACAGAGCACCTTATTGCTTTACTAGAATCTCTTATCGATAAAAAAGTGGCGTCGCTGAAATAATTTACATATAAAAACTTTGTCTTATAGGATATGTGATCAAAGGAATTTTATGCCATCTATATGTTTACCATCTTTTTATAGTCAGTTTTAATTTTTCGAAGCGAATGATTTTAAAGAGTTAAAAAAAATTAACCTTATGAGTTAACCTTTAACCTTACGAGTTGACCTTTAATCCGTAAAAAATTAACCTTTAAAAAAACCTTAAAAGTTTTAAAAAATTCAATATCCTTCCTCGTAATATTTCAAAGAAAAAGTCGATTGAAAATGAGCAAAAATCTACGAAATATCTTCGATTATTGTGATTTGTGAACTGGAAAAATTTAGCACTGAACGGTTTGTGAATTTCCCACCTCTAATTGCTTGACTTTTTAAGTCGAAACACTAAGGATTTTGATTGCTTCAAAATATCCGTTGTCGATATAAAGAACACCTTATGCCAAAAGTAAGCTGCGCTCCGGATTTCGATCCACTTATGAAATATTTCAAATTTTCAGTTTGGTCCAGGAAGGTGGTATCCGTTTCGTGGACTTAAAGAGGATTTTTGTCGAAGGATACAATTCTATGCATCCGACTATTTAGATGGTCAGCAATTAAGTTCATTTCCATCCATTGTTGCAGTCAAATCTCGTCTAATATCAGTATTAATTGGTAGTAAATTATTGTGTGTTGATAGGGGAACGGTGACCGATAGATAAAAAATCAAGCATCGTTTCCTAGCGAATTTCGACTAAAAATAGCTAAAATTATTAGCGAATACTTTATTTTTTGGTTATATTAGGAGCAATTACTTCGGCTAATGTTAACGTTGCTTTTACTGTATTTGATATTTATAATAAGAGTTTTTTCATGTAAATCAGCTATCGACGCTTTTCAGACCATTTTAGTGCTAACTTTGTGGGGTTTTTTTTGCATGCTGCTCTTCCAACAATCTTGCGAATTAGTTTGTAATATTCTTTTTTTTTGGAACGGACGCACCCGTGAACGGGGACATCTGTTATGTGAATTAATGAAGCCTATATCCGTATGAGGAAGAAGGAGCTTTCTCCTTCCGCAAGGAGATTTGCGTACACAGAATCCCTCTTAGAAGGTGAGGTAGTTGCGGAGAGCGGAGACCATCTCTCCTAACTGCTACTGTCTTGCATAATCGACAAATTCTTCGGCAGACGAGGTTTCCTCATCACCAGAAGCAAGCAGCTGTGAGGGGAGAGGCGAGAGATATTTTTAGACATGTCATGCTGGTCCTTCTTTTAAATGATGCAGTGGGTGAGTGAAAAAATGAAAAAAAAGAACGAAACATTGAAATGAACGATCAAATGAATTGAAAAAAAAAATCCGCTTTTATGCGCTTTTCACTGAGGCAACGAAATTTAGAGAAATTGAGCTTTTGTTACATCTGCTAAACGTGATAATGAATATATACCGCAAAGTACTAGAGATATTCATAACCGAGGTTACATTGTTCTGATAGGGGTCTTATACGTTGTGCTGAATATTGCCACAACGAAGTGAAAGATTTCTGGTGATGAATAAACATTGTTTTATTTTATATCACATTGATCATATCATAAATATTCTTTTTGTTCTTCTCTCTCCTATAATTATAAATCAACCAAATTCATTTTTAGGCATTCGTGGACCGAAAACTATTCAGAAATTGTTCAGTTCGATTGTTTTTCTCTATTTTGCTTGCATTTTACCAGCGATTGCTTTTGGTGTCCTTAATGACGATAACACCGAAGGCGGTATTAGTAAGTTTTTTCATACTTAAATTTTAAAGAAATTCATTTTCAACGCAAATCAGTCTTCATATATATCTTCAGGTAAAATATTTATTCTGTCAGAAATTGGATGATGCGCGCTTATAAATAAAAGGATTAGTGCCATTCGCGAACAGCTTTCAAATTTTGCCATATTTCTCGGGAATGCTACACGAGTGAATTAGTTGAATTACTTGTCATCCTTCAATTCTAAGGCTTATATAATGCTAGAGGCTTGCTGAGTATATAATGCCAACAATCACAACAATTAATAGTTATTTCTACTTTAAGTATTAGTGTTTTATGTTTAATTAATATGGCAATGAAAAGTCATCATATAAGTGAAATATGAGAAAAGACGATTATGGCAATATGTATTGCATAAAGAAATTGCCCAATGTTGCAATGGACTCATTGCAAATGGAAATTTTTGTTTCCACTAAGTGTTTCAGATGTTCGTAAAGTGATTTTTGCTCAAGCAATCGGCGGGATTTTCTTTGCAATATTTGGTGGACAGCCAATTATTATATTGCTCACTACAGTTCCATTAGCTATTTATATAAAAGGTGATTGCATTGCTTATGTTTTAACTAATTTTTTCCCCAAATTTCCATGGTTTTTTCTACATTTGAGATTAAAATTTTCTCATAAATTGGAATCATTTGCGTTCTGTTCGTTATGATAAAATGGTTAAATTCGATTGAAATAGATTAATAGATTAATAGACTAATTAGCTGAAATAGATCATTATAAAGACTTCCTTATCCGGAATACGCATAGAGTATCGGGATTATCGCTAAGAAAAGTTGGCTTGCAAAACAAAGATTGGGAAATATTTCAGCCGTTAGATGAAGCTGAGAAAAACATAAATAATATAATTTTCTTAAGAAGTAACTACTAAAGTGCAAATTTTAGGTCGAGAACTTTTCTCTATGTATTTATTTGCAATAGGGCGAATAGGAGCTTAACCTTGCGACATATAATAGGAGGGAATTTGAAGAGAGACGAATGAACTTATCATTGAGAGGCGTATGAACTTATTATTGGAACTTAATCTTTCGACATATAATAGGAGGAAATTTGAAGAGAGACGAATGAAGATTGTATCATTGTTTCTTTTTATGGTACCCGTCTATTAGAGGAAATGAAATATAGTGAAATATAGATTACCTTTCGGCTGTATTATAAATAATTTAGTAACGATATTGGCGATTATCATAATCTGAATTTAGTGAAATATTATGCAATAATTTTGCATTTTATAAATAAAATACTTTGAAATTTTTATATTTATTTAAAATATATTATTTCAATCAATTTTATTGGAGATATTTCTATGAAATAATCATTAATAATTTTATTTTTAATTAAATTATTTAATATTTTCTTTAGTTTCTTTTCGCAATCGATTATTTTCTATTGAAAGAGGCGAATTTTTTTTTCCGATCTCTCAGTGGAAATTTTTTCGATAATTTAGATTTTTATATTGAATTTTTATATTTATTTTATTTGAAAGTTCTTTTTTTCCGTAATATTTATGAGAAAATTTTTTTAAAATAATAATTTTTCAGTGATTTATAAAATCTCTCAAGAATTGGGTTATGATTTCTATGCGATGTACGCTTGTGTTGGTCTTTGGTGTCAATTTTTTCTCATAATTTATTCATCAACCGAAATGTGCAGCCTAATGAAACTCGCCACACGGTATAATTTTATTTTAAAGTTCTTTAAATCCATATAAATTCAACAAATAATATGAAAGATGAAATTCTCGTCGATTATCTTTGATAATTTCTTCTGCACATTCTACTGGAGTCAGTAGAAGAAGAGAGGAGCAAAAGCTAAGAACTTCAACTTAACTAGCTCCAGTTACTTTAACTTTTTAGGCTGCTATCAGTTTCATAAACAGTTATTTTATTCATGATCCAGAACTCTAGATTTGTTAGATGAATTCATGACACATCGAATTTGAGCTCATTTTGATCGCAGAGTTAATCCTGGAAAATTTCTAGCCTTATGATTTTTGTTCCTTTATCTCCATCTATACTGAAAGCAAAAGGGGAGGGGAGAGGAATCAGCTAGCTGAACCCAAAGAAAATGGGAAAGATTGCTGAGAAAACGTTGATGCATTTCAATTAGGTTCCGAATTTTTGTGCATTGTTGAGAGTCCTACGTGGAAGAAACATTCCTTAAGTATTTTCTCGGAAATAGCCATCTATTCCTTCTTTTTCTTTACCGTGTTCACAGTAAAAGTAGTAGCGGGTCGTCTGTTCTGGTTTAATGCTTAACAAGAATTCAAGAGCAACTTTGCCTTCTTGATACAGCCGTTGTTGTCATTTGGAAGTTGATAATATTCATTTAAAAGCGAACGCTCCTCTTGGAACGGCTATCGGTGATTCGTGAGTCAGAATCTTGTGGAAATTTATTTTCATGGTGAATTCACATTTCGTCCGTCGATAGGTCGCCATTATTTGCTCCCTTTTCAACCACACTTTTTAGTCGAAAGAAATTGAATTCAATGTGAAAACGGGTCATAAAAAGTTTGAATCCGAAGTCGATTGTTATTGTTTTACAATTAAACATCGGAATCTGTGAATAAAATGCAAGTTTTCTCTGTGAATATTTCAAATCTGAATATCTTTCAATCAGATAATATTTTTAGTTCCGCCGAAGAGATGTTCTCACTATTCATTGCAATTGCGTTCACGGTTGAAAGTATACGAGCGATTCATACAAGTATTTCTTTGAAATTACGGTTTTTTGAATCGAATTCTCACTTTTCTTTCGATTCTTTTTGTTCCGGTTACCTGAGGTTTTTGTAAGATGAGAAGGAAAATTCCGTCATCAATAGAGGATAATGATAGGCATATTAAGCATAAAATTACATTACTCTAGGGAATTATAGCGTCGAATAATAAGTGGCGATTTTCTGTGTTATGCACTCTTTTTTTGCCTCTATTTTTTAAAACTAAGCAGGGATAATACACGTGGTGGGGCGGCGAAGGGGACAATGGTCGAGTGGTTAAGGAAGTCCTTTACGGGATAAGCACGCCAAAGTTCTGCTTTTTCATAGAAATATGCTGATAATCGTAGGTTTGAAATCCTCTATGATTCGATATTTTAATAGTAATAAGTGGTTTTTTTCTCGATTGCAAGAAGAGCGTATGTGGGAAATTCAATATTGCAGCAAGGGAGTTGAACGATAAAGGAGTATTGCAAATTTAAGATCGAAAAATTGCTCTTCTCTCATTTTAAGGTTTTCAAAATAACTATCACAATTGCGGTGAGGATTATGCACGGTTAAAATTAGCCGAAGATTCCATAAATAATTTACACATGAACGCTTCATCGATATTCAATTCATTTGTGGACAATTTAACTGCCTCGTCTATCAAAGTGCAGGTCGTATTAATTGTTCGCTTTATTTTAACTCATTATTATTATCGTTTGAAATATTAACTTCTTGCTTGAAGCAATGATTGCTTATACGAAATATGTGATCGTTAGTGATAATAAGTTGATTTGAAACTTAAAATAATCCAAGAGGAGAAAATATCCCGACAACGAGCCGAGAAAATGCCTCATCAATGCTTTCGTAGGAATTTTATTTCTCGCATAGAGAATTATAATATTATAGGTGAGATTTTGCGAAGTTCACATCCATTTGATTAGTTGCATTCTTAAATTGTTTCCCGATGGTATTCCACAAAGAAAAAGGAGCGAAGCATTGACTTTCGTCACGAAGGGACATAACACAACATCGAAACACTCAATTCGGATACAATCAGCGAATAGAGAGATTAAATTATCAGCATTTTATGCACATTCTACATGAATAATTGAAAAAATATTATTGCAGTCTAGAATCATAAAGAGAACTATGCTAACTAAGCGGAGAGAGAGTCGAAATAGGAAAAGCTAGAGAGATTTTAATGAAAATGGAAACTTGTTCATGGAAACTTGCACAAGCGCAAAAATACCAAGAGTATAGTAATATATATTTTATAAATGAGAATGAATTGTTGCATAGAAAGCTCATTTCATTGCTAATTATTCCTCGTAATTTTATATGAAAATTCTTTTTATATTCAAGCAAAATATATGAAGAAATAGATGCAATGATAATTTCTTCGAAAGAATAAATGTATAATTTGTAGCAAGAATTTCGAAACCCGTGCCATCGTGACACTTCAATATTGTATATGCTTTTGATGTTCGGTACACTTTGGCTGGGATTATTCCTATATAATTTCAGGTTACCAAAAATTTTTTTTTTCTAATTTTAGGATCGAATTATTCGATCCATTAAACGAGATGCAAAATTAAAGCATTTGTGAGGAACTTTCAAATAATGCATCATTTTCCATGAACTTCAAAGAGAATTCAGGTCTTATTATATCGGATTATCGTATCGTGTCAAATCATATTAGAAATGTCCATTTGTATTCTAAATTTTCAGTCAAGTCATTTGATAACTTTATAAGTTCTTTGCTCATAAATCAGTCGGCAATTCGATTGTCTCACTCGTAGTACGATAAGTTTTCAATCGTTTAGTAAGAAGTCAGTAGGAAAATCGCCAATGTAATCCCTTAAGTTATTATTATTTCTGAAGAATCAATCGATCTGTTTTGAAGTATTTGTAAAATTTTATGGATTTTTTTTTTCTTTAAAATCTGATAATATTTTCAGAAAATTTTACAAATTCTCTTCTTTTTTTTTTTTTGGAAAATAGCAATTCTCTCAAATTGAAATTTCCATTCTAGGAAAACGCCTTATTTGACGCGATCTCGTCGCGAATGGCTCGCCGATTATGCGCTGCCAGCATCTGTTTTAATAATGTCATTTACGGGTGCCTATTGTTTTTCTGATATTGAAAGTAAGTTGAAATTGTTGAATTTCTCATTTTTATAGTGGAATTATTTCCTCGAACGTATTTCCAACTGGGATTCTTTAAGAAAGCACTTAGATGTGCGCTCTTTTGCAGTGTATTTTTCGAAATAGAAGCAATTAGCATCCTTCCGGCTAATAGATTCATGAATGGCCTCTTTCGATTTATTGGATGTTTCATCGTTTTAAATTCCTCGATCGCTGAATGCTCACAGTTTATGAGTATTTCTTAGGCAATTCATTTCTTAGATAGAGGTGGGGGGAGGAGAGAGCGGTTACGTTTTTCAACTTGAATGTTTTTGAGAGAAAAAAAAACTCCTTGTGGATCTTTTAATGACTTAGATCGTGCATGTTTTTGCAAGCAGTAATTTAGGAATTTATAGAAGAGATGGGAATGAGAGGGAGGCGATGAAGGGGAAAGTAGAGTGACTAAATTTCGGATTTAATTTATTTTTCTGGATTTTAATCGTGAGATTTTTCATTTCAGAGGATAAATTCAAGATGCGTGACGAGATGTCGTTGCTAGCTATTGCGAATATATTCTCGTTACCATGGCAGGGCTATTTCGTTTGTCTCCTTCTCGGCTTCTCTCTATCATTTCTTTTCTTTATGGACCAAAACATCACCTCAGCGATTGTAAATAATCCACAAAACAAGTAAACTCTTCATCGTTTTATCAACCCCCCCTTTTTCTCTCCTCTCATCTTTACTCCCTCACTCCCGTCTTCCTCATCTAAATTTATTCTTCTTGGAGCAATTCCTTTTTCCGGAAAATCCTCATGTAGTGAAACTAAATGTTCTGCAAAAAAAAAACCCACTTGCCGATAATATCTAATGAAAATTTCCAAAGACGTATTTCGGTCCCCGGAAGGTGAGGCAAACTTCATTGATGTTTGAGGCGTCCTACAATTAAATTAATCCTATTTTTCGAGCTTATTGGTATAGACTTAATCCAACGAACCGATCGCACATGTTCTTTATGCAGTGAAGTCAACTATACTTTTGAAGCTAACGTATACTTTTGAAAGAACGCCTCACCTCGCATCCTCTCCAATCTCGATCATGACGGTTGAATGAAGTTAACCCTCCCCGGGGCGGGTGACGTTTCACTGAGTTGTGACTGACCCGGATATGTGAGAATTTATTGTGGAAATATCCGCGTATTTTAAATGAAATGTTTCACATTTATATTGCATTCCATTCACAATCTTTGCAGGAAAAAAAAGAGGTAAACCTGATTTCCGTTGGATTCTTCTTTGTCATCCTTCCAATCTCCCCACCCCTTCCCAGCGTGCAAAAAAAGACGATTCTAATATAAACAATCATAGATTTAGCAAGTGTGACATCACTAACCCAATAGCACGATGACTCTGATGCCGCCTACAGCGTTCTTAGTGTTAAGATATGAACGGACTGATGAGGATATTGATAAGGATTGAGAATTTCAGATTGCGGAAAGGGTCAGCACAGAACCTCGATCTATTCGTGGTTGCTATTTTGAATTGTTTCCTCTCAATGATGGGTCTTCCATGGATGCATGGAGCTTTGCCCCATTCTCCGCTCCATCTACGTGCCCTTGCCGATGTCGAAGAACGTGTCCTCCAGGGTCATGTTCATGAAGTGTACGTTAGCTGGTTTCTCACATCATATTAGCTTCTTCGTCGTCTCTCCCCCTTCTATTAAATACGGCATCTTGGTGAAATTTCCGTAAAAATTTTAAAGAGATCCTAGCGGCTCTGTAAATCGTTCCACTCCGAACAAGGTAATTCTTTGGGATGGTGTCACGGCTTCACGTATCGATGTGATTGAATTCTTCGAAACATTCCTTTTCTCCGCTTATTCCGTTCAAGGAGGCCCAATATGTAATATGTTGACTCGATGGTTTCATCCAGGAATATAGAAAGAAAGCTTTGTTTGATTGCGGTTATCCTTGATCTTTCGCTGTACATATCGAGATTTCGATTTTAAAGTCTTATAACCGCTAATGCAGCTGATCGAGAAAGGTCAAAGAAATCAAGAATGTCCAAGGGAGGGGAAGGGGAGGAATGTTGGATTTAGAAATCAAGTGGGAGGTGTAAATTTTAGGACGGCTATTCTATGAATAGGATAATGTTTACTGTAATATTCGATAGCTTTTTTAAGAGGTAAAAAAAGGAAATTTCGAATAAACTTAAAGGGGAACGGAAAATATTTTGTCTACATTTCGAAATATAGTTCGAGTTCTACTAGTTCGAGAACCGTCTTGAGTTCATCAGCTTTTGATGGTCGCTGTTACCTGTTCAGTGAATGTTGGTAAAATTGTAGTATAATGAACGTGCGAGAGACACGGTTAGCGACACTAATAGCCCATATATTGATCTTGATTTCGACATATACACTTTTGCCGTATCCTCTGAGGTGGATACCGACATCGGTTCTGCACGGTCTCTTCCTATATATGGCGTTAACCTCGTTGGCCGGCAACGAAATGTTCGAGAGATTATTGCTGCTCATCACCGAACAGGTATTCCTATTTTATCATCTCAAGGATTTTCAAGCTATTTCCTGTAGATGATATTTTGCGCTAGTGAACGAAATGAGAAAATATGCCAACGATAGGAGGTGAAGGAGGGTGGGAGGAAGCCATCCACTTCGATGTTTTTTTAGCTAGGTGTGGAGAATTTATTCCTCCTTCATTTGTTCCTTTCTTTCACGTCGTTCTGTGAAAGTTTCTTGCTCGCTCATATGGCAACGATAGCTGAACACTTTGCCACCGTTATATCTCAATCTGCTCACCCCCCTCTCCTCCCCTCACATCCACACACAATTAACGTTCGTTTAATTAATTCCACTAATTATTGGAAAAAATGCCGATGAAGATGAATATATTGTGTTCAATAAGTCATAAATTTCAGCAAGCATATCCGCCCACACATTATATACGCAAAGTTCCTCAACGTAAAGTGCACCTCTTCACTGCCTGTCAGCTACTGCAGTTGATTTTGTTATGTGCATTTGGCTTTTCGCCGTATCCATTTATTGAAATGGTCTTCCCTATCGTTTGTTTCTTCTTTTTGCCAATAAGGTATATTTTTTTCATTTTAATTTAATTCAGCAATCTCTTTAGTTCAATCCAGTAACTTAATTTCTACTTCATATTTGCTCAGAAATTGAATTATGAGAACTTTATAGAAATATAATGATAATGTTCCATCATCGTTTTACACTCAATAAAAGGTGGCTAAATTGATAGTGCACAATTTCCGGACGAACCTCTCACCTCGCAGGATGAACCTAAGGAGAAGCGCAAAATGAGAGACGAAATATTGAAGGGGGAGCTTTGCATATGCTCACAGTGGAAGTTTTGCTCGAAGCAAGCGGGAGGGTGGAGGGGTGGATTTTTATATGGTTTAGTTTTTACATTATCTGTATGATCTATATCTTATGTTTAAAGTAATATTTTATGTGACGTTCAGATTGAGATGTTGACATTCGTTTAGTCGATAGTTAGGGCGTTGTCCACATCTTGGTTCACTCTTCCGGCGATAGGATTTGAATGTAGTCGCGGGGAAAACTCGCCGATAGTCGAATAATATTCGTGTAATATCGTTCATTTATGCCGATCCATTCTAATTTTGCCAATAGATTTGTCTTATTTTAGGCATACGTTAATACCACGTTTAATCGACTATAAATATCTGGATGCGTTGGATGGAAAACATTAAACGATTATTCGATTATTGAAGTATCGATATTGTTCTTCACTGCAATAATTCGATAGTTTCGAATGGGAATTTTTCAAGCGATCAATTCATCGCTGAGTAATTATCGTTTCAGTTTTCTTTTTATTTATTAAATTGCTCTCATTCGTCGTTCTTCTCTGAACTATTGATTCGATATCGTTGAATTTTCGTCATTCTATTCCTCGTTATGATCGCCTAGTTGTTCCCTCGTACGTTTATATGTTTCTAGTCATCATTCATATAATTCTCGCTAATCGTAATGATAAGAATTTAAAATTACTTCGAAATTAACTCAGATTCGATCTCTTTATGAGGCAATTAATGGCACTGTTGACTTTGCATAGTTTTCTTGAATGCAATTAAGCATTCAGTATATTTGAGGAAGTTCTTACTGTCATTATCCGATCGTCTGGCAATGCGCTTTCTAAAAAACATCGAGCCGAACTAAAAAAGAAATTATCGGATAGCATCTAGATTACACCAAAGAATTTTGGAATATCTACCTGGATTAGTTTTGTTTTCTTTTGTATTATTAATATCTTCTACTCTTTCTATATGCTCCTACCTTTAGTGCAATTTTGTTCCTCTTTCTTATACCTAAACTTTTCGTAATTTTCTCACCATGTGAATAGTAATGTGCAATAAGAATGATGAAGGAATTATTATTACATGTCTCGTGGCACATAAATGAGGTCTTTCTCTCTATCTCTCTAACCATTTGCCTGTGGATTGCATCAACGATTTACGCTCATTGGAACTGTCCGAAAGTGGTCGTCGTAATTGGTCACGTAAGTGATATCTCTATATGGGCAGTCTAAGTGATAGGTGCACCGATCACGTCGTGCTTCATCGACGGTATCCATCATCGAAATGATATCTCTATCGTTAACATAAGCGATATCCGTATCGATCACACGTGCAACCTCTCCTTAAGTATCGACTCATTTATGTGACGCTAAATTTATTGTTCATTTCGTAATGCGAAGTATTGTGTGTTCACTGTTGGTGAATATAGTTTCTTGCATTTGTTTGTATGTATCCACCAAAGAGAGATGTATTTTAATCTAATTTCTTGCAATATTCGATGCAAATTCTATCATTCGTTGCTTTTGTGGAACAGTTGCTGGAGGGAGCTCGATGTGAGGAAAGGGTTATAATAAGAGAGCGGAGAATATTTCGGAGTTGCAGTGTCGGCTTTGAGGAACAAAATACTCGTCGAGTGAATTATTGTAGGGAAATTTGTTCCTTAAGTTGATTTTATAGGAATTTCTTAAAAGAAACCTTCTGGTGGGTGATATTTCTTGTTTTCTTCGGCGCTATTCCATTTGATTGACTATGAATCGATGAATTGTTCTAATATCTATTAAATTCTTTATTACAAATTATGCATAATTGATGAGAATTCTAAATGAGCGCCAATAAAGATATCAGATTTTTTATTGCTGTTGAGAACAATAGCAAGAAATTCGTATATTTAATTCCCTATGATTAGTATAATTTATTAAAGAAATTAAAAGAATTGAAGCGATCAGCTTATCATATCGCCGTCGATTTGTGATATCATTAGGAGAAAATTTCCCATACGGATTTTTTATTTCTCTACAAAAATTTAGTATTATATTGTAATTATAGCCCCTTTATTCAGATCTACGCTAAGAATCTGCCACATTTTTAAGGATTTCGATTGGATTTAAGGATTCAAGGATTTCACGAAGAATTCCGCCTTCAAATATACTATTATTCTATACTTTTCATTTATTTTTTGACGATTATGAATATATGACCAACAAAAATTACCATTCATTAAATCGAGAACACTTCATTGAAAAGCGAAATAATTATTGAAGCTAGAGATTTTGCGTATATATTGCAACGATTAAGAAATTCTATGGAGAAAAACAACCCGATCAATCAGCAAATCACTAAGTCATAGTGGTTACATATTATTATCTTCGTTGAAAACATTATGGATCGAATCGTGGATCGATCGACATCCATCAGTTGGTAAGCCGAATGAATCTCTGTGGCGTATTTTGCCTCAATTGATGAGCTCAGCGATGTTTTAGCTATGTTTTCCAAGAAATTTAATTGTATTGTTACTAAAACATTTCCGAATTTGGACGACTTTTAACTGAAAATAAATCTCTTTCCCGGAGTACACATAGCGAAAGTGGGAAAGACAACAGTGTTTGGAAGACTTTTGATGAATCTTACAGTTACGAGCGTCTTTCTATTATTTTACGAATTGGATTGATATCGGGATGTTACAGGTCTTTTATGTTTTCGAGTCTTGCAATTTTCTTATATTTCCTCAAGTCTTATAATAAGAATGAATCTTATAATTACAATTACAGTTAGATTTTGTAAGAGATCAGAAAAACTTTCACAATACCCAATATCTTCATGGTACTTCAATGAACTGTGACAAGTGAGGAGCGCTCATTGCATTAGGCAATTATGTGAATCACATTGTTTATGTAAAAATATAGAAAGTGATGCCTAAAGCTATTCAACTGATGACGTTTTCTATGTGCCGATCTGCTTTCTCAATAGATTTCTGAAAATATTCTATGAGTGGATAGTTTAAAGTGTTGAAGAATTCGCTTGTGTTTTCGTTTTTCATAGTATCGCATCTTCTATTCGTTTTTAAATGCGCACCAATGTTTACTCTCGAATCAACTATCATAAAATATATTGATAGTGTCATTGATACCGTTATCATTCGGGATTTTATTCGTCAAATCCAGAATTTCGCCTTTTTTTTGAGACATCCATCTCCAAAGTAATGCATCTTTGCAGCACATAAAATAAGTCCTCCACTATACTCGTTCAAGTGAAAATGTAAAGGTTTACGGGATGTTTTCAAATCTGCTATAATTTCTTCCCTAATCTCTTTCAACGATCAATTCAACAGAGAACGAAAATTTCGTGGGGAATTTGCGAGCATGAATCGTGGATTTGGCATGAGTGAATGCTTGCAAAAGTGACGAATGAGCAAAAAATTGAGAAGCCCCTTCGGTAGAACATTATAGGTGAACCGTTATGGACTTTTTTTTACTGCGCTATCTTGAGTTCATTCTCTTAATAATCTCTATGGCTCCTGGATCACTTGCAAGTGATAGAGTTGGCTTGACTACTACTTTTTTCACGTCATTTGAGTATATTCGAGTTCATATCGCATTCGAAGATGTTTCGGTCATATCTTGACCATACTCATACGCCTCTTCATTCACTTTGTGAAACTAAGATCTCGCTTCGGGTTGAAATGCAGTGAAACTATAATCCAGTGTTCTTGTACTTTTTCGAGCAACACCCTTATTATACTGTACTTGCACTAATCTTCCCCTCCCCCCCTCTCCCGAAGCCAGGATGTACTGTAATTTAAATGAGTATAGTACTGCACTGCACTTGAAATGAGAACAAGTATAACACCGAAAAGGTTAAATTCCGGCTCCATAATAAATTGGCTACAACGTTTCTCACTAGTTTCGGCGAGTGGTAACAAGTAACTGGAAATACAAGCATTTAAGAAGGCAGTGGTATATAGAAGTATTCCACCCTTAAGTAAGGCTTTTTTCGATCAGTTATTCTTTCAGCATTTCATATCTTTCAGTATTACTTTATCATTGATCTCATTTCAGGATTGAAAGCATTTTTGGATTTTCGCAGCAGAACTAACCTCTAAACGGCCTTAGCAAAGCTAAAGTAGCACTTAATTTGTAAACATTACTCGTGCGTGGTTCTGAAGGTGATAATTCGAGGTGCGAATTCTATACGAGATTTTTTCCAGGCATTTTTTGCAGATATGATATCCGGATATGTAGATTTTTCAGGAAAACGAAATCTCCTCCTCGTTGTGAAATCTAATAGCGATTATATTGTCACAAATGGATGCTCCGAGGTGCTCCGAGTGAATATTTTCATGAAAGCATTGTTTAAAGGAATTCATCGAAATATTGATGGATAGAATGAACCTAGTTAGACGGCATAAGCGAATTACATTACAGCATTCAAAGCGATTGTGTGTTTCCTAAGCAATATTTAAGGATTATATCGCGGAAGAGAGCGATAATGGTGTTTCGTATTGTGAAGCTATCGATAGGCAATCATCATCACTTGTAGATCGATTGCCGCAATAATTTCGATTTGCATCGAAAGAACTTTCTAACTGATCGCAGCGAATGATTCACTTCATTGTTCGCCTTAAAAATATATATATAATGGTGATTTTCTCGACAACTAAGCAGTAATGATGGTTTTCTTTGATTTTTTAAGGAATATAATCATGGTTCTTCTATTTATGGTGCATATCACAAGTGCTTTATCCGGCACTGGTAAACGTGAAAGTGGTGAACCTCTCTTCTTAAATCATTTGCCTACAGCAATCATAACGGTCAATTTGAAGTGCTTATTTCTATTGAAACATTGGAGTACCATGGTGAAATGAAGTAATTTGAGCACACAACAAAGATAAGCAGCTCCAATAGATGATTCTTGCAACGCCTAACCCATCTGAGAAAGACCGACTCCATAAATGTCTTTAGAGAAACATGGAGGCACTAGTATTTCAATACAATTGAGTGCCCAAAAAGAGTTTTTATGAATCGGAAAGCAGTTTTCGCAGTTTTTGCATAAAGAAATTCTCGTTTGAAGAGGGAAATTTTCTAATTTCCATCACCTTATAAGGCCAATCTGATGAGTAACATTCATCTGGCCATTTAAAAGAATGAACGTCAAGGGAATGTTCTATCTTCAGGGTTATACAAACCGATATGAAATTCACATTTAAGTTACTTTAAAAATTCGATTATAGCAACCAATTCCACCCATTACTATAGTTCCCACTAGAATTACCTAACAGAGAGACGGACTGCTTAGAGGTTTAGAGAAATTAGCATATGGAAGTTGTGGAAGAAGCGCAAGGATAGCGCGACGGTCAGGAATCTATTCAATGAAACGAGCAACGATTCCGATTGTCTGAAGATATGTACAGTAAAAGAAGTTTTCTATTTCGTTCGCATCAACATCAAATGTCACTACTTAGGTTCTTTCTTTCTTCTACTGCAACTTTTCACTCTAAATGAATCATTTGTGTAAAATTCTTTTATATTTATTTTCTAAGAGACATCATATTAAAGCCTCATTTTTACTCAGAATCGAATTCCCCGCTAAGAAGAAGCAAAAGAGAATATAATACACTTTCTTAGCCGTCCATCTGGATTGCATCCGACATTGTAAAAGAAATAAGTTAGGAAAATTTTTTTTTAATGTTCTCAATCGTTGAGTTGGAATGTTCTAAGAGGACATTTTAGCATAGCAATTACTCTGAGCTTAAAAGGCCATATACTTTGAGGATATCAGCTCGGCAATGGATTGAGGAAGATTCAATAATACCAATCATTTAGTTCATAATAGTTATCATATCCATAGCAATAATGAATGCTTTCCATTCAATTTTGTCCATAATAACTCGATATTCTCATTAAAATACATCGTTGGAGGCAATTCGTTATGCACTTATTTTTAAGATGTATATTCGACAAAACTATAGAAAATATCTATAGTGAACTACGCTGAAAATTACTATGAAATGTTAGGAATTGGGAAATTTCATTATTTGTAGCGTGGAAGGAATTAAATCCGGGATTATCGGGCTGACGAAATGAATTAATTAAACCGAATAAATTATTCATTTCACATAATAAATCAAACTCTTATAGCATTATGTTGAAGAGAAATACTCTTTGTTCCTAAAAGTAGAAACCATAGTGTGGATTTGTTGTCTATAACTTCGCTAATCGAATGATACACTCTAGAAACTTCACATGTGAACTATTATTGAAGTTCTAATGTTTCCAACAATTACCTCGACGGCTAAGAAGATGAAGCAACTGCGACAATGATCTTTTTTTTTTGAATAGATTGTCTCGTTTATTTCGGTGACAGAAGAGGTCATACCGCATCCTAAATTGGTCGACTATCATGTGATATCTTTGCTAAAGCCGATCCGGACAGTCGAAGTTCCACGCTTCGTGAAAGCACTTATCGTTGGCTGTGTATTCGACGAGCCGAAATCATCTAAACGTGAAAATCTGAGCCGAAATTTGACGCTCGGAGAATGGGAAACATTTCTGGGAATTTCTCAGCTTTAGTGGTAAGAATTTTTTAATATTTACGTAAAATTTTAATGATGCATTCAATGTAAGGAAATATGAAACTCCTTCCAGTTCGCTATATGCATTAATTTTATGCAAACAACAACTATAGTGAGAAGTTTTTACAGCAATAACGAGAGAATATAATCGTCAACGTCAACATTTACTGCATCGAACGCTAGCATTAAGAGTATCGCCTCGACGGTCGCTGAAATGTAACATTTAATGGTGTATGTGATCGACCGCCGTATAGAAGAACTCTATAAACATCTTCTTACCGAAAAAGCGCTCTTCATCTTCGATTAGTAACTACCGGCCAATAAGTTGGACTTTCCATCTTTAAGAGTTCTATCTTCTTTGCAGCAAACTCTTCTGCCGGAGTGGAAATTACAATGAAAGAATCTGTTCTCGCTTGCATCTTATCAAAGAGCCCTATCACCATCTCCTCCCAATATGGATTTCTCCAATGGATGCCACAGTTACCGTCATGCGTTCATCAATGGATCAAACAGCTATTATTTATATTGATTGTTTGATCTGAAAGCTTTTGACGTTCTGTATCATATCAAACTGTTGCAGAGACTGCATGAATTATAAGCTGCTCCATGATTAAACTCATATAAAACTTGAAAGTGTTCGTGTACTTCCTATCAAAAGTCCATTGCGGTAACGAATTCATTAGTTGCCTTCTAGAAACATAAAAATTCGAGGAGCACTGCATCAAACAATAGAGATTTGAAGTGAGTGGTGCCGGATGTTGCGGCCATTTGAGGGGCAAAAACTGCAGCCAGCTGGGTGGCCACAATTCCCCCCACCCTTTCGGCTGCAATTTTTCCCACCTTCCCGGATGCAAAACCTTTGCATCCATTCTTCGCAATTTTCGGCTCACGCTGGGCAAAATTTTCGCCACCAGGCAGGATGCAATTTCTGCCCTGGATCGGCATTACTTTCCCTATTCGCGTCAACCGGCAGCAGTTTTCTCTAAATCATTGGGTTAGATTTTCTCTTGCTGAAATCACAGCCTACCGGCTAGCAAAAAATGTAGTCCGCAGAGGGGAGGAAGTTTCAACTCACACGATGTAATGAATCGCAGCCAAAGCAACTGCAGAAACTGCGGTGCCCAAGGAGCTAAAAACTGGAGCCGAACGGACAGCTGCAATCGCAGCCCCCTATGAAGCAAAAACGTAGTTTGGTGGAAGAAATGGAAGATGGAAGAAATCCCCTCCCATCAGGTGTCAGAGACTGCAGCCCACTGGGTCGGTGAAATGACGGCTCCCCGCTAGGAGTAGAAATTGCTTCCCACCTGATGGGAAAAATTATAGCCTACTGGGAGGCTGAAAGTGACACACACCGGGTGAATGAAGTTGATTAATTCGGGATGTCAGAGATCGCAGCTCGATGGATTCACTGAATGTCTCTGTGTCTGTATCTGTTTATGGGTGTTTGATTCTGAATCTCGATTTTATTTTCATCTTAAACTGAGGCTTCAACTTAGGCTTAGGCTTAAACTTCGAATTGAACTTAACCTTGTTTTCGGACAAATAGGCACGCAGACAGACACAGGGAGATACACAGACAAACATGGAGAGTCACAGACAGACGCGCGCAGACAGACGAACGGGCACATACATTCAGACACAAACACAGATAGAATCAAGAATAAGCCTATGTTTAAATCCAAGTTCGAGTCTGAGCCTGAGGTTAAGCCCCATTTTAGGGATAAGAATGAGCCTAAGCTTAAGGCCAAGTTTGAGCCTGAGCCTAAACTCACGCCTCGTTTTAAGGAATAAAATAAGACCAGTTTTAAACGTGAGTCCAAGCAGAAGCTCCATTTTAACTCCAAAAATGTCTCCAGACTTGTCAAGGCTTTAAGGCCAAAAATATCTTAATTCGCAAATATCCGCTGATATTAATTTTAAACGGATAAAAATCTTCCCTTTCCTCTCACAGCAGTGAATGAATTTTTTCAAAATTTTCACAAATTTTCCATATTTCCAAAAAAAAATACATTTTTTCTCATTCTCTTAAATTTATTTATTTTATAATATATTTTAATTTATTCAAATAATTACGAAATTATATTTAAAAAATTTGAAAAAGTGAAAAAAAAGAAAAAATGAAAAAATGAAAAAAGAATAAATTGAATTTTTCATATAAAGAAAAGAGATTTATGGAAATTTTTCACTTTCTAATTTGATGCGTTCAATTGGAGAGATTTTAGAACACTGAAAATTTAGGTCTCTCTCTCTACTCTCTCTCTCTCTCTCTCTCTCTCTCTCTCTCTCTCTCTCTCTCTCTCTCTCTCTCTCTCTCTCTCTCTCTCTCTCTCTCTCTCTCTCTTATTCTCTTTTTTTTTTCTGGAAGTCATTTCAAATTGCCAATCAAATCCTCTTCATTGGTCCGAAGCATGATGGCAAGGAGGGGAGGGGGGGGGGGAGAGGGGTTCTAATAAAGCTTTTATTGGATGGAGGAACACCAAAGATGGGCTTTTATTTCGCGTGAGACGGTAGTTGTAGCTTTTTTTTTGCCCAACATTTCAATAAAATATCCCTTTTAAAGAATGGAATTCTTATATTCATTAGGGAGGGGTTTTTTTTTTAGTGGACGAAAAATAATAACCGAATGGAAAAAGTTTCTTTTCAATTTTTTTAAATGAAAAATTGAGGAAAAGAGAACTTTTTGTGGAAATTTTACTGAAAAATTAGTGCAAAAATGGAAAACTATTGCGTTACTCATCAATGAATAAAAAATTAATATAGGCGGCCGTACCCACTTATGCGGGTGGCGGATGATGGAACGGCGATCTTCTACCCACCGTATACCCATCTTCCTCTCTCTTTGGAATCCTAGAATTTATTTTGACTCAGTTCTGACAGATATGCAAGAATTGCTTGAAAGTGGGATATTTCTTGGGAAATTCGATGAGTTAAGATACTCGAAGGGAAAATAGGACGACGGCTATGCACAGATAAGGGGAGTAGACTGAGGAGGGTTATTAGGTGGGGCTATGTTAGTCGCGAAAAGAGATTTAAGGTTATGTGTTCAGTCTCATGCGATTTCATAACTTATATGGCTAAGAGATAAGGCTAGGCTAGGACCTTGCACATATTGCGTTCACCACTTTCCCTCTTGGTCGAAAAATTCCTAGCTTTCATCGCCCCAAATATCCGCTCTCAGGAATCCCGGTCATGGCTGTCCCGTCTCCATCCACCTCACCACAAAATTCGCGAACTTAGTTGAATATATGGAATGATAGCTTTAGCTGTTCCGGCGAATGCAATAGTCGTATAGCCAATCAAGTTCGGGATGGGATGACCTGACGTTGATTCTCTACCGCATCCGCCTCCCTAGTTCCGGAACTCTCCTACAAAAGAACCCGGCCTTAGTTACCCGATACTAGTTAATTCT
Organism: Parascaris univalens; assembly: GCA_037576465.1. NCBI lineage: Eukaryota > Metazoa > Nematoda > Chromadorea > Rhabditida > Ascarididae > Parascaris > Parascaris univalens. Next base: position 231,860,472 of record CM075173.1, on the reverse strand, counting down.
CAGTTTTCCGTATATTCGTCTCGGCAGATAGACTCGCGCGCGTGTATGGTCGGCGTTTTACGCGTACGCTGGCTGCACGCGTTCGATGGAGAATGTATGTTGTGACCTGAAATTCGGTGTGCGACGGCGTTCATGACCCTCTATTTTGCGCTTAGTTCGTTGTATATTGCCGTGCCATTCTTTAGTGCATTGCTGCGCTGATTACATTGGGGTGATGCTTTATTTCCCTTCAGACTTGTTACCTGAGTCTTTTACCTCAGGTAAATCGATAAGTATGTGAGGTTTTTTTATCGATTAGCTAGCTAACGATGTGGGTGAGGCGCTCTCTCACACTCTTTCCCGTCTGCCGGATGTTTGAGTAACGGTGCTTTGATGTATCTCCACGTATTTCCCAACTTCCTTACATAGAGCTGTGTGTTATATAAACGGTATTGTATCGATTCTTCTCATCGTTACGGAATGTCTACGTGAGCATCACCAAATTCCATCCCACCCACCCGTTTATTGTTCCAAATCCAGGTTTCATGACATTGACAATTTAAAGGTTTCGATCATCCACGAGGTGAAGATCCTACTCTTCCCCCTCCCCGTTTCCCTCTCTCCTGAGCGATCCGCAAAAGTGACATAGAGTTGGTAACTCTGGTTTTTGTCACCTGCCGGCTACTGAGCGAAATTCAGGTTGCAGCTCTAGATGCTAGCCTTATTCCCATTTTTACTCTGTCTCCTCAGCACGGCTCTGTGGTGCTCATTTATCTCGAGTTCTGGAAGCTCGAGCTCAGCCTAAGTGCAGTTTTTAAGTTGAATGATTCACTCCAGCAAAAGAATGAGGGTAATTCACATCCGTTCTTACCGAAATAGACTGAAGCAATGAAAAAGACGGTGATTAATAAGAAGGATGGCCCCTGCAGCAAAAAGTGGTCCCTTAAATTGTTTGGCATAGTTTACCTCGGAAACAACAGGTGAAGTTCGAGCGTTTCAAATTATTTGAGTTCGAGTTGAAGGTTATTTTGTGTTTGAAGCGGAAGATAGGGGTGTCGGGTGAGCAGGGAGTAGATTATTGCTCGAGCGAATGCCGAGATTATGGGGAGGAGAAGGGTTGGGAGGGTGGGGAATGTTCGTTGAGGAGGAAGGGAGATGGGAGGGGGGGGGGGTAATAATGAATGTTCGTTGGGGAGGAAGGGAGACGGGGGTGGGGAATGTTCGTTGGGGAGGAAGGGAGACGAGGGGGGGGGGGGGGGTTATAATGAAGCGAATGAATTGCTATAAGTTAATCAACGTTGATATTGTTATGTGGACAAAATACTTTATCTGCTTTTTTCCGGATGGATTTCGCAATAAGGTCATCATTTGTTTTTTGATTATGTGTGTGAGTGAGCGCATTTCCGAAACGCTCTCTCGGAGTTGACTCTCATTTGAAATTAGGAATCGCTAATTGGATGAGGAGTTTTCTCATAGGGCGATTACAATATTCGACTAGTAGATGACGGCAAAGAAATATAATATTTTAACTAAAAGATCTGAAATTTTTCGATATTTCATCGAAAAGCCAGCAAGACCTGAAATTTTCGATATTTCATCCGGAAAAGCCAGCAAGACCTGAAATTTTTCGATATTTCATCGGAAAAGCAGCAAGACCTGAAATTTTTCGATATTTCATCCGGAAAAGCCAGGCAAGAACTGAAAATTTTCGATATTTCATCCGGAAAGCCAGCAAGACCTGAATTTTTTCGATATTTCATCGGAAAAGCCAGAAGACCTGAAATTTTTCGATATTCATCCGGAAAAGCAGCAAGACCTGAAATTTTTCGATATTTCATCGGAAAGCCAGCAAGACCTGAAATTTTTCGATATTTCATCGGAAGAGCAGCAAGACCTGAAATTTTTCGATATTTCATCCGGGAAACAGCAAGACCTGAATTTTTCGATATTTCATCCGGAAAAGCCAGCAAGACCTGAAATTTTTCGATATTTCATCCGGAAAGCCAGCAAGACCTAAATTTTTGATATTTCATCCGGGAAAGCCAGCAAGACCTGAAATTTTTCGATATTTCATCCGGAAAAGCAGAAGACTGAAATTTTTCGATATTTCATCGGAAAAGCCAGCAAGACCTGAAATTTTTCGATATTCATCCGGAAAGCCAGCAAGACCTGAATTTTTTCGATATTTCATCCGGAAAAGCCAGCAGACCTGAAATTTTTCGATATTTCATCCGGAGAGCAGCAAGACCTGAAATTTTTCGATATTTCATCGGAAAAGCCAGCAAGACTGAAATTTTTCGATATTTCATCCGGAAAGCCAGCAAGACCTGAAATTTTTGATATTTCAGGGAAAGCCGCAAGACCTGAATTTTTCGATATTTCATCCGGAAGAGCCAGCAAGACCTGAAATTTTTCGATATTTCATCCGGAAAAGCAGAAGATGAAATTTTTCGAATTTTCATCGAAAAGCCAGCAAGACCTGAAATTTTTCGATATTCATCCGGAAAACCAGCAAGACCTGAAATTTTTCGATATTTCATCCGGAAAGCCAGCAAGACCTGAATTTTTCGATATTTCATCCGGAAAGAGCCAGCAAGACCTGAAATTTTTCGATATTTCATCCGGAAAAGCCAGCAAGACCTGAAATTTTCGATATTTCATCCGGAAAAGCCAGCAAGACCTGAAATTTTTCGATATTTCATCCGGAAAAGAGCAAGACCTGAAATTTTTCGATATTTCATCCGGAAAGCCAGCAAGACCTGAAATTTTTCGATATTTCATCGGAAAGAGCCAGCAAGACCTGAAATTTTTCGATATTTCATCGGGAAAGCCAGCAAGACCTGAAATTTTTCGATATTTCATCCGGAAGAGCCAGCAAGACCTGAAATTTTTCGATATTTCATCCGGAAAGCCAGCAAGACCTGAATTTTTCGATATTTCATCCGGAAAAGCCAGCAAGACCTGAAATTTTTCGATATTTCATCCGGAAAGCCAGCAAGACCTGAAATTTTTCGATATTTCATCCGGAAGAGCCAGCAAGACCTGAAATTTTTCGATATTTCATCCGGAAAAGCCAGCAAGACCTGAAATTTTTCGATATTTCATCCGGAAAAGCCAGCAAGACCTGAAATTTTTCGATATTTCATCCGGAAAAGCCAGCAAGACCTGAAATTTTTCGATATTTCATCCGGAAAAGCCAACAATATCCTCGTTGATTGCGCAAAAGACATCGATTTTCCGTGGAATTTTCCACCATTTTTTTGTTGTTTTCTTCATAATCCGTATAACGTTAATTAAGTTGCATATATTCGCTTAGAGAAATTATAACTTCAACATTTTTCGATGTAATTTTTATGAAAGGACAAGGCGGCATTATCGTTTCGTTGCTAGTTGGAAAGTCCATTTATTGTTATGCGCTCTTGCGGAGTGTTCTGTGTTTGTGTGTCTCTCTGCCCGGTTTGATGATTCAGGTAGAGAGTAACTAACCGGCTTGATGATTCAGGTAGAGAGTAACTAACCGGCTTGATGATTCAGGTAGAGAGTAACTAACCGGCTTGATGATTCAGGTAGAGAGTAACTAACCGCTTGATGATTCAGGTAGAGAGTAACTAACCGGCTTGATGATTCAGGTAGAGAGTAACTAACCGGCTTGATGATTCAGGTAGAGAGTAACTAACCGGCTTGATGATTCAGGTAGAGTGTAACTAACCGGCTTGATGATTCAGGTAGAGAGTAACTAACCGGCTTGATGATTCAGGTAGAGAGTAACTAACCGGCTTGATGATTCAGGTAGAGAGTAACTAACCGGCTTGATGATTCAGGTAGAGAGTAACTAACCGGCTTGATGATTCAGGTAGAGAGTAACTAGATCCAGGATTATAAGGTTTAATGGATTTAATTCACGTCATCAGTTAACCTCTAACATCTTCATTTATTATGTTTGCTTAATTACGAAGGGTTAATGGGCGGAAGAAAATTCATTTTTGATACATACCGATCGGATCATGGAAGCGTGAATGTTTTGCAGATTTGTTCGAGTGGCTAAATCAGTGGAAATATTAGTGGAACTATTCCAGAGGCACTTTTAAGCGTTGATAATTTTAGCGCAAGTGGAGTGTATGTGAATAGAATGAAAAAAGCGCATATTGTGCCGTGCTCGCTGATGCGTTTTTCCAATTTTTATGCTCGTCTGCGCTATATATTGCGTAGTCATGTCTTCGTTAAGTGTTGAACTTTTCGTGCTCTCACTGATGATAGTAAAGAGCAGTTGAAGTCATCTCGATGATTACCCATCGGAAACGTAAGCATAGAATGTAAATTGCCATTTAGTTCCTCTTCCGGAAACGTTCCGGATATACTGGAAGATTGATCTTTCATTGAGATATCCATTGAATTTTCTGGAGAATTGAGGCGATTAGACGATTATCGAATTACGTTATTTTATTTGATGTTAGTCTTTGATTTCTTTGATCAAATGGATGAGTTCACTTGAAATATTTGAGAAAGCAGATGGCACAATAGTTGATTGAAGGGATGCTTGACGGCATCACGATTCAGCAAGCATAGAATCGTGTTGGTATGTTTGGCTTTCTTGACTCCCTCTAACAGACCGCTCAGCATTCCAATTGTGGTCAGGGTAAACATGAGCAATTCTTGTGTCGACCCATCCCTTCAGGACATCTTTCATGGAAGGTTCGTTCTTTTTCGTCGAGAACGCTATGAAGTGCAAGCTGATTCAAGCGTTCATTGAGGCGTCAAAGGTCGATGCTTGATGGTTCAGTTCGGTTATAGGTTGGGTATATATGTCCATACCCACCGAACTTCCGAAATTTAGGTGCAGCAACTCATTAGGTCAGATAGCCGCTCCGTTCACTCCTTCCTTCTCCTCCCTCCCCACCCCGTCCAAATTCCACTGCAGGATAGTGTCTAAGTGAGGAAATTCTTTTTCTGCGTATCTCCGATATTATCGCTCCAAATCATCACAAATAAGTCTTGTGTGATAAGGGAATTCTTTGACATCTGGTTAACAATGAATCCGAAAACGCCTGGATTCTGTGATAAGTCTTGCCCTATGCAGTGAGCTAATAGGGCTTTGTGAGCTGGTTGGAACGTTTAAGTGATCGGTGTCTTTAATCTTCACTCATTCTGCACCTCTTTCGCTTCGTTGCCGCTCGCAGCCCTCTCTTCATTGTCGGGCACTTGTCTTTAAAGCACCACCACTGCTGAGGTTTGAATTATTTGTGAAGTCCGTCAACTCATATTGGACTGTTTTCCGAAGAATATTAGGTCTGAGAGACTAGCAGAATAGGTATGAGATCTCGAAATAGGTTGTATTGCGGAGTCTTCTTCTTTCTTTGAAGAGGGCGAGTAAACGGATAATGAAATGCTCACGCCTTTACCCGTCCATCAATGTAATTCAAGGCGGAGAAATAACTTTCGCCTAGTATATCGTTGTAAACTCCAAAGGAGCACAGTTAGTGGCCTTTTTATGGGGGTTCATCTGTTTCTACAGATTTATTTTGTCAAGCAAATGGTTTGCCTTTCTGTGAACTTATTTTGCTCAGCTAAGTCGTTAGAGGGTGGAAACAATTGAATCGTACAAATTCAGTCTCTGCTAGAAGTTTCTTTAGGAGTAAGAAGTAAGAGGCATACGTGAAGCGGCTGGCATCAGCTGGACAATAGCAGCTGTCACTAACCGGATGTGGGGCATTGTTTTGTTAAGAGTAGTGAATAGGTGTGCAATGAGTGCGGTGTGATCCTGGTTAGTGCGGAAAGGTGGTACCTTGCACGTATTCGCACCGCGCTATCAAGTCCACTTTCACTGACCGAATGTTCGCTCGATTCGACGACATCGATCGCCACTTGTCTATCGTATCCGAGAGCATTACATGCGTGTTGCTTCTCATTTACCGTTTGTTTTTCCGTTGCGCCGTCGTTTCGATCGTTCTGTTATTTTTTTATTTTTGAGTAACTGGAATATTGGAAAAAAATGAAAAATTTGTTGCAAATTGTTTCATTCAATGGGATATTTTTATAGGAAAGTTGGAAGAAAAGGCAGTGAATGAAAGAGTCTCATAAATTGATTGTGGTACTTTATTTTCAGGTTGAAAGCAAATTTTGATTCGATGGATTTTTATGTTTATTGTTCGTCGGGTACATCAACGGTCACCTTGATTTTGTTGGTTTTCTTTTCCGCTCGGGGTAGACCCCTTAATTAAAGGGCAATTGTACACAGAGGAAATTCGATAACTGAAAGAAGCGATCTTATTTGCGGAGGAAATTTTAGCCATAAAATGGGATATCCTCAATAGATTCTTCATTCTTTATAGAATACGTAATATGTTTTTTCTCGTATCGGAAGATTGTTCTGTAGGTAAAATAGGTGGAGAGATATTTAGACTCATCACTGATCCACGGGGCGTGTGAATGCCGAAGGTGTACTTGATGGTAAGTGGAGATATCTAAAATTCAGTTATTTATTTGATGAAGTAAACGAGGTGTCAAGTGGTTACCGCATGGAATTGTCGCATTAATTGGATGAATGGAACTGCTTTTTTGGATATATGTACCATAAAATTTCAAGAATGAGGAACTAAACTGCAAGATCTCGTTCTAAATTAGGCTGCTTCCATGTAGGATATAATGTTTTTCCCGTACCTCTGAAGGGCAAATCAGACATGACCTTTTTCCATCGAAGTTCCCTTCTTGAACAGGATAGTTGAGTATGTGTAGATAGCAATGCATCCTCTCGGAGGAGGGGAAGGGGAGCTGTGAAAGAGGGAGGAGATATTTTCAGTGAAAAGTACGCTCCGAGAGATCCATTTCTTGCGATGAATATCATTAATATATTTTTACCCGCTTCTTAGTTTATTCCCTCTTCATTTCACTCCGCCCATTTTTATATTGATGCTTAAAATCTGAGGGGCACAGTTTGTGTCCATAGTTTTATGTTCAGGCATTGTGTGACCTGAAGTCTCCAGATCAGTGGTTGTACGACCCGATGTTCCTAGACCACTTAGTTTGGTCAGATCATTGTGTGGGCTGAAATTTACCACGGGGTATGTCCCGTTCAAATACGACATCTGAGGTGACATTTTTGGACTAAAATAAGAAGATGCAGAGAGGGAAAGGCCTTGATGAGAGTTTAGGTCATAAAAGAAGTTAGCATCAGTAATAACTGTATATCAACGATTAGCGCCGCTACTTTGTTGCAGAGTTCCATGATTTATGAGCTTAGATTAGGAATAGGACTCGATAGTTAGGGAATTCTTAAATTGCGATATTCTCCGAGTTCCGGATCCGGTCTTGGTAATTTTTTTTTCCTGCCGCAGTCATATAGAGATTTTGCGGAGGATATTTCGCCTTGCACTGGGCGCTCGTTAGATCTTCACTTCACATCATAAGTGGGCAGATCAGTTTGCTTAACAATCCATCATAGAGTGTCGTCGGTCTTTTTTTTTCTGCTCTTTAACCGACTGATTTCGATTGTCCGTTTGATCAATCAATACGACTATATAAACCGTTGTGTGCATCAATGCGATCGCAACGGCCTTTCATCGCTTCTCAATCGACTCTGTCGACCGAAGTGTCCGCATTATAGAGGATTGGATATCTTTCACGTTGTAAAGGACTCAATTTTGTTCATTCTTATGTCGATTTTAGTGATTTTTGAATTATATTTGGTATGGATCAGGTTGATCGTTGATAAGTGTCTGGAGATGAATTAGGTAAGCAGCTGTTCACGAGTCGAGTTTGAAATCGTTTTGTGGACTCCGTTATTAATTTCGAAAGGGGAGGAAGGGATGGGGTCAGTGGGGAAATTGAGCGGCGATCATTTTTTGATCGTTTTCGATCTTCGAAGTTTTCGACCGATTGGAAGGTCTCGTGGCTTTTTATTATAGCCATGTTTTTTTGGTTAGGTATTAAGCAGTCTCAGTAGAGCTTTGCTAAACAAGAACCATATGACCGTGTAAAGGTGAGCGCTCCACATTGTGCATTGAGAGCACTTCAAAGAGGCGATTGAATTCTTCTCGACGGATCTTCTTTGGTTTCCGAGATGTGAGTATTTGAGGGGTATTTCATATTGTTCTCGAGTTTGCACACTTTATTCGGGTGGCGTCCGCCATTCTGTCGTTTCCTTGCAGAATTGAAGAGCTGTCGTTCATAGAAACGTTTGTGCATCGGCTATTTTCTAACAAACTTGCCTCTCTCTCTCGATATGGAGCGCCCTAATTCATTTTCTGATATATAACGAAGGATAAGAGATATTCGATTTTGTGGCGATATTCGATATTTCGAGTGGAAATCTCGTAAAGACCGAAGAGGAATACACTTGAAGCCGTTGATATGATGCAATTTGCAATAGTTGTTGTTTTGCAGTTGAATTCATTGCAGATTCGAAGAGTCGAGACGGCGATCGTTCGACTTTCGTCTATCGATTGAACATTTCTCAGAATGCCGTCCATTAGTACCGTCTTTTCGCCATGCAATTTTAAACGTATTCAAGCATGTGGCAAACAAGAAATCGATGAAGAAGCTGCACCTACATCTCATATGGGTACACATTATAAGCATACGAATGGCAATTCGATGTTGAGAGCGGTAATCGAAAATCAGGTATTAATAGTCTTTTATTAATTTTGGGCGCAAATGTCCGGCCTAAGCCAGTTAGGTGGAAAATTGAGAGGTTTTCTTTTTAATGCAAATTTTTTACAGTTTAGCATATCTTTTTAATGTTTTTCTTGAAAATGACTTGATAAGATTTAGTGAAATAATAACAGCACTTATTCTAGTAAACGATGGATAAAGCACCTCAGGTGGGCTTTATTTATTTGATGGTGTGGGGACGTCTACTATGGTGGATGGAACATCTGGATGCAGGTGTAGGTGTGCTGAGGCAAATAATAAGAGCATGGTTTGAGCTTTTCTGCGCCTATAGTCTAACGATTTCTCGTCATCTAACAGGCGTGCTCATCCCATGCGATAGAAGGGTCCCTTCATGTTCTTTATGGATTTGTAGTACCTTCAGCGTCCTACTATTTGCCAGGATTTAATAAATTTATGTGATGCCGAACGTAGGATGGTGTGACGGTGCTTTATTTGAAGGTCGAGTAACTGCGGTAGAACTATTGAGGACCAATAATTTCGAAAATGAGGAAAGGGAGGGAGTAATTGTTGTGATGAAGGGTTTCGTGAGTGAGTGAGGGATTTTTTCCTCGGAGGGCCTGGAAAGAGCTCATGGTGGTAGAGGGAGACTATGCGATATGGTGGAAATACTTCCAGAATTCATTTTTGGGTAGATCGAGTTTAGAATAATAGAATAGTTTTAAGAAAGAGCAGTCATTTCATCTGTTCATTGAAAGGAGAGGGTGTTTCCTAGAGAGTTCGGCGAGGAAAACGCTGAAGATGGCAAAATGTACAATGCTGCAGGGAATGTAAAAAATAGAAGAATGCAGGATAAGGAAGAGGTGGCCATCAGAGGAGGAGAGGGAGATGAGAAGTATCTTTCACCTCCCTCCCTTCGTTGTTAAGTGTTAGTTAGATCTCTCCCATATCTCCATCCCGCCACATCAAAGGAGGGCACGAAATTAGAAATTGCGGTACGAGTAGTATAGGAAAGTGACTCTTCCGAGAGTTTTTGTGACAAAAAAGGGTATTTTGTGAACGTCTCGTTGTTGAAGAAGTTTTATTAGCACTAATTAGCTACGCAGAGATCTGCGATTGGATCAGGTCTTGGAGATAGTCGAACTTCATATCTCGAAGTTTTGCATAAAGGCTGATTGTTTTGCAGTGGGCATACGCACAATATATGAAGCTGGTGACGTTATTCGTGATTGCCGTTACGCACGTTATCTATATGAGTTCATTTCTGAAAGCATTCAGCGCTCTTGTTGACTTCACTGATGCGGTTGAGGGTAAAGCAACTGCATCTGAATTTTATTCGCTAAGGCATCAGGTCGATCTGCTCGCTGATGTAATTTTCTTGAATTGTTTTTTCTTCTTCGAGATTTTATTTATTTTCCTATTCTCGAGTATTGTGCGCTCTTTTCCGTTCCACTGGTCGCGGTGAGTGTGTCAAGTTTTTTTAAGTTTATAGAGGATGATTATGGGCAAATGTAGATGTCAACTCGAGAATTCGCCTCTACGTGGAATGAATTTTTTATAGGTGTCGGAAGGTAATGAGCTTAGGCATTAAAGTTACTTGAGGTGTGACTTCTTTAAGAGGTTTTTATTCATCAAAAGGTGCGTATTTAAGGAGAGTAAATTTGATTGGAGCATTCGATTGGAGCTTTTTTAAGTATAGCATAGGAGAAGTTATATGTTTGCAGTACAGAAAGAATATGTGGATGACGGTGGGAAGCATGTGTGTTGCTCTCTCGACGTTGTGCTTCTTTCTGCTGCTCAATGCATCCGCTCAGAAGGCCACCTACGTGGTCGCTGTAAGTAATCACTTTTTACCTCCCTTTTTTGTACGAGATAAAAGGGGTCATAGGTCAATATGTCTAAAGTTCGGCAGGATAATACAACATGTGCTAGGAGCTCTGAAGTATAGGACGTTTAGACCGACCATTTTCCGATTTATTTGTTCTTTGTTTGTCTCTATTTTTTATTTTTTGATCGGAGCAATTCGTCTGTTCATTCGGCAGGGAAATTATTTAGCATAGGATGTGAGTGTCCGATATGGAACTGCAATAGAACGCCTCGTGAACGTTGTGTTCATTGCGGAAGTTGTTTCGTTAAACAAGACAGAAGAAGACGCCTCGGTTGCCTATCTGCTCTTTTATGGTGTTTCATCTGTTTTTCTGTGGAATCATCTACAGAATCGGTTTGCCTTTTGAGGAGGACTGCTTGTTAGAGCGTCATTAAACTTTTTGGAAAATGATTAGAGTAAGTCTCCGATCAGTCGTTTTTCTCATTTGATAGAGTTTATAGTTTCTGTTCAGAATGGTTGCGAGTATGTTTATGTTCCTTTCTGTAATGCGAGTATTTTAAGATGCTTAAATTTAGGGTTTTGGCTTGTGCTTCCCCATAGAAGAATTGATATCTGAATATTCGATGGTAGTAAAATGAAGTAAGTCCTCACGCTGTCGATGAATTTGAAAGGTAAATTCAGATGCGCATAGTGGATTTGGTGGCATTTTCCACACTGCCAGCATTGTTATTTGCGAGGTGGATGCTCGTTGAGAGTGCAACCGAACATCTACCAGTGGTACTTCATCAGATGCAACATATGCCTTCACCGAATCTGCTAACGAGCGCCCTCAATTGTTCGATGACAGCTACGGAAAATGTTCGTTGACATTCGTTTATTTGGTTGTTTGGGGAGGCAAAAGAAATAGTTTAGTAATTTCTTGCCTTTTAAATTTTTCACATTAGGTTAGTGGTGGAATTCAGTTGAAATGTGCTTATCAGATAATATATTGCCTCAATGATCCCGTGCCTCAACGGCCTATTTAGTGAACTATAAAATAAATGGCGTTGCAGAAGAAATATGAGCTAAAGAGCAGTACCGGAATTGATGTGTAAATTTTGCTTAGTCATCTTGTAGATCACTCAGCTAGCGGTTTCTGATGCACTCTAACAGATTTGCGCTGTAGAGGCTTTATGGTGATGTCATGTCTGTGTATGTCCGTCTGCCTGTCTGATAGCGGTAACTGGAGAGTCGATGAAGACAAGGTCAACGAGTCTGGTGAGTTCAGCGAACATCATGAATCATCTTTGATTTCATCGGCTCGTTCACTTCGATCTGTTGGTGTTGAAAGAAATTGAATTTTTTCTGTAGTTTCACGTCTGCCAGTTCAAAGGAAAACGAACGTTGTATCTAATATTTGCACAGATGGCCAGATTGATTTAAAGTAAAGCTACTGCTGTTTTTATTGACAAATGAGTGGAAGTGGCTAATCAAATGAGAGAGATACAAAAGCCACATATTGTGCTAGTTCCGTTTGGCAAATGGGTCTTTCACCTATTGAATTGTGACATGTATTTTTTGTTTCCTTTAAACCATCCATCGATCGGTAATCGGCGCCTATTATTATGAGATGTTGCGGATGGGGTTGTCGATTTCCTTTAGATAGGAAATTAACTGTTTACATAAAAAGTATGCATAGTTCGATACTGGACGAAATGATCAATGAGGTATTTTCATGGATCGTTCAGCTGAGTAAATAAGTGAAATGTGGAGTTGTTGATACATTAAAAAAAGAGGGACTTCAGGTACGGCAGTGTTCGGCGGCGATACTTGATTCGTTGTTTCCGGCGTTTCTTATCAAATATCTTATCGTTCTGGCAATTCTAACAATAATCTACGTAGTACTCGCTTATATCATCGAGTGGTGTATAAGACATTTATTCCCTCCAGAGGAATGCCATCATCGACCACAGCCGCGTTATTCGCCAATCATCATCACTGATCAGTGATTGGATTCGATTTGATCAGTGATTAATCGTTATCAGTCGTTGTTTTTTTTTGCGATGATTCTCGTATAGTTCAACTACGAGAATAATGTTGATTTTGGGCTGACGCTGGCGTCCGTAAACAACGTTACTTCGAAGTAACATTCGCAGTGATGCTAATAAGATGTGATATGCCCAATTACTGGGGTTTTTTCGAAGTGAAATTGTTGAGTTAGGATCCGACATGGGTTTAAAGGTGCGAATTTCATCCACCAAATTTAGCAGTCGTCGCTTTCCATGTTCTTGCTGAATGCACCTGTCTTCTGGAGAGCTATCCACCTAGGAGGTGTGCAGTGGGTGGTGCTTTTGCAATAAGAGACGCCAAAAGGCCATATCCGATCGTTTTTTTCAAAGGTTTTATCTGTTTTCTGATTCTATTAATACGATTGTCATGATATTCATTACTTCCAAAAAGTGAGTTGAACTTGATTATTCTACTAGCAGATTCATTCAGATTTATGTTGTGTAATGAGCAGTAAGTTTGTTTAAGTTGAAAGGTTTATTTGCTCGTTGAGTAAGAAGAGTTGAGCGTTAACGTTATCATTCTCGACCGAGAAGTCTTTCAGCGCACTAATTTTTAGCGTTTCGATACTCTATCGACTTGTTGTGCGCACAATTTGTGCTTTAATAATTCTCGAGAATCATCTTTACCGCTGATTTCTGGCCTAATAATCATATTTTTATCAATTCGTTTGTTTTTATCACTGATAAAGTTGGTTTACTTCGTTGAGCGTATATGTTGCTAGCGTATAGGAAGATCGTGATGGTGGTAGAGGAATTCTATAGTTAAAGTTGATATCGTAATTTGGTTGGAAGGAGGGAATTTTTGAAGTTCTTAATGGATTTCTTCTCTCTCTTCCATAATTTGAAGTAATAGTTTTATTAAGAGAGAGGAAAAGAGAGAATTCTTGATTAGATCGATCGACGAGCCAACTCTTCCACATATTCTAAGTTTACTCTGTGGATTTCTCTTCAATTGTTGTTGTTTGTGGGGAAATCGATGAATGGTGTAATTCGGCGAGAAGATGCTATCAGTTATATTTGAGTGGAATATAATCGTTCGTCGATTGCTTTTGTATTATTTGCAGCTTTATTAATAATTAATTCAATTTATGCATATTTATTTAGCGATTTAATCAATGGAATCGTTATCTTTCTATAGTTAATGATTGTTTTGTTCTTTATTGAATCGATGGATCGATGCCGATCGATTTCGTTGTTGCAAAAATGCTGAAATTTCGATATTTAATGAATTTTTCTATACTTTTTAAGAATTTATTCGTAATATTCGATGATTTCTTTGAAGGTATTGTAGGCGATGTATTTCCTCGTCTCGCTCATTGTTGACGCTTATCAGTAAGTTATTTTGCCTATTATGGAAACAACCTGCTTGGATCATTTGAAATGTTGCATTGATATCGATATATGTTGATATTCTCTCCGATTAGGTTTGAAGATGCTAATGGGTATTCCGCATTGATTAATAAAGGCTATCGGGTGAAGACTCTGTTGTGCCCCGATGTTGTGTTCACATCCACTATGAAGCGAATATCCAACTGCTTAGTTGGAGGAGAATTGCCTCGTTAGGTCCCTTAATGTTTTATTCTTATTTAATAAAGTTTGCATTAATTATTAGCTTTATTTCTCTTAATTTCATTGGATATGGGAGATTATAAGGTTTATCTAGAGAAATTTAAAGTTTGGGTGAATTACGCTGTACGGTTTTTATTGTTTCTCTGAATGTTTATCGCAGCAATTGCAGCGACAAGCAGAATGAACTTACCTCTTAAACAATAACAGTATAGCGAACGAGATCTTCCAACGGTTTCTGATTCTAGGGAATTGTTCGAAGTTCCATTTGAAGCTTCAACCGGCACTCTCTCGTATAAATCAAATCGTCAGGTAACTTCATATGTCACCTCAGGTTGTGGGATAGGAACACAACAGCGACGTATTGAGCAGCGCCGTGTCTAGTGGAGGTGGTCGGTCATGATCATAGGGGCTAATCGGGTTGGAGAGGAAGAGGAAGGAGCGGGGATATTCGTTGCCGAGTGTTCCCAGTATATCCGTGCCTTCCGAAAAAGGAAATTATGAAAGAATAGGAATTGGGTGGTTGGAAACCTCAAAGTTAAAGGTTTCTTTCAGTTTTTCCTCGCAAATATGCAGAAGTGGAGTTGCGCTGGGTTGACCGGGGAAACGGAATTACAAGTGGGTTGGGAAAGGTTCACAGAAGAGGGAAGCTGATGTCTGCTGAGAGACGTTCAATGCGGTACATAGATCGGTATCTCTACGATATTTTATACTACATTTGGAAGCAAGGAAGGGATCCGTAGAAGTTTATTGTCAAAGTAGGCAACTCATAATTTCCGCTTTCTTGAGCGGGCAGATTGTCGCCGGTAATGCCCGGGGAGATCCTAAACCTCTGTGATCGAATGAAGGAAGTTTTAGCGCTCAGATTTTCTCTTCGCCGATTGCGATCCTAATAATTTCGGCTATTGAGGATGGTCCGATTTGATGGGTTTTCAGCGGGAAGATGGCCTAACAGCTTATATTTCTCGGCTTCTAACGTGAGATTGTTGCAATTTCGGTGCGAATTATTCAGATGACGGAAATAATTGACGGCGCAAATGGCAACGTCTCATTAATAAGCGTGAAAAGTCAAAACCGATGAACAGTTCTTATCGCTTATTAGAGATTATTTTTTTAAATACGGCGCGAGGCGGAAATGTCATGCATCACGATATATGCCTGCACTTTTCGTTCATATCATCTATTCAGCCGCTAAACAATCTGCGTTGAGGAAATGAGTGCAATAAGGTGGCGCTTAATTTTAGAAGATGTTCAACTGAAGGAGAGTGGATTTGTTGACGGTGATTGGGTGCCGATCGTTACCAAATCGGAATATGGATATCGTTTGAAGTGATATCGCAATTACATCACTGTATATATATGCATTTCATATATACATCTCAACGACCGTCGTGACCTTCTCAACCTGAGGCTAACCGTCGCAATTTACTTGAAACTAGCCTCCACAGTCCACCTGAGGTTAACCTGCGCAGTTGATATCGCTTTGAGTTGGCTGGTGAAGTTCACATCTGGTGTGTAACCGAATTTCCCACTCGACGAGCATTTCGCGAATATGCGCCGAACTATGAGTTCGTCGACTAAGAACCCTTTTCGATCGCAATCCTTAACGGTAGGGATCGGAGTTGACAATTTGTCAACAAGCGGAAACAATCATTGCGAGATATGAGGCTTGGATATGTTGGTGAGTGCGGAAACTCGGCCTTCGAGTCGTCCCACCGTTCCCACTCGTGTCGACGGGCGTTTCGTATCGGCAACTATCATTTCAGTTTTGTTTGCATCGATTAGTTAAGTGGACTTCTTGTGGGGGTTCATTATTCTTCAACGAACCACGTCAAAATAGAGAATAATTATCGTCTCAAAAATTTTGCCTCTTATAATATAAATTTTAATAATTCGAATATAATAATTGATAAAAATTATTCGATAATTATTTAAATTATAATTTTTTAATTATAATTTAAATAATTTAAATTATAATTGTAAAAATAAATTTAATAATTATTTAAAGATTGGTGAATTCTCCTAGCGAATAAATTCGATACAAATTTCACTTAAATTCGGAAAAATCGCTGAAATTTCAAAGTTGAAAAAATAAATGAAATTTTATTAATTGTTAAATTTTAAAAGAAAGAATTCATTTCAGTGAATTTTTAAGATGAAATTCGTTAAGTAATACGCAAATAGTCCGATAAACGATCCGGTCTACACGACTCTTTCCTCTATCGATGATCAATCGAGGAATTTTCTCTCTGCGATAGCCTCCTGATCGGTTTTTTCTCTCTCTCTCCACATTTACCTTCCTCCAATATAATTTTTGCTATGGATAATTTTTTAGGCGACATTTGATGAGGAATATACCCGGACGGAGAGAGTATATGCTTTCACGAATGTGCCGGATGAGAGATCAGCCCGGGGGGGGTGTCGGTCTGTGGACCACCATATCCAGGTTTAGCGGTTAAACTCTATGATTCAGCGTAGTTGTAGAACTTTTTTGTTTAAGTCAGTGTATGCCGACGTTCATTTTTAATGACATTTGACTTAGCTTTCCGCTTCTCACGGGAACCTTCTTCTGCTCGTAAATGTTGAGATGATATTGCCTCAAGCTCTCGTGTGCATAATTTCCGGTCTATGCTCAGCATGATCATATCGTGTGCTTGATCGTGCTTTCCGGTCTATGCTTTCCGGTCTATGATCATTGTTTCTTTTCACATTGAATATCGTAGTGTGCTTATACCTCGGCGAAATGTTGCTTCTTAGATTGGTTCGTCGATGAATTGGGAAAAAAGTTCCATGCAGAAGTGATGATATTTCACGTTTCCTCATATCGCAGTGTCCATCACAGCTTTGTGGGTGTATGTTTTAAGGATTTTCCGGATCCGGAATATTGAATTTCCGCTCTCTGGTTCCTGCTTCGTCTCTTATAAAATTCCACTTGAATTCATTCAGTCATTACTGAGATTGGATGATGGCATAAATAGAGCGTCGGTCGTGTTTTGTAGATAGGTTCATCGGAGGGTTAAATCTGGTCCTATAGCCACTATCGAATGCAAATCTTCCTGAATTTTCAGGATCGTTTTTCTTTTCTTGATTCGAGTTGTGTATGTTATGAAACCGCAGGTGAGGCTAAAGTCCAGACTTCCTGATGGGAGGTTCTGGTTCTACGATAACCTTGGTCCTCATTTTGACTATACGTTCAGTGTAGATAAGAATGGATACGTTTTTGTTTGGATATTCGGTAGGCGTTTAAAGCGTAATAGATCATTGATAAGCGGATTATGTTAAAGTCGAGCGCTGTTACAGCCGATATGGATGACGTGATAGCAAATCAGCCAGTGGTGATCGATAACGGATCCGGTATAATAAAGGCCGGATTTGCTGGTGATCAAACGCCGAAATGTCGGTTCGCTAATTTTGTTGGTCGTCCCAAACATACGAGGGTCATGGCTGGTGCTCTCGAAGGCGATCTATTCATCGGTGCGTTCCTTATCATGGTACAAAAGCATATTAAGACTTGTTCGCTGATAATTATCCACATATGCCATCTCCGCTTCCGCTCTCCCCAGCTCGGCAGTAATGGCTTTAGTCGCAGATTCAGTTCCCTAGAAAAAATGCTAAAGTATGGCTATGGCTTTTTATGTCAAGCGAGTATCATAGTTGAAAAGCCTCAACGAATTCCCAGTGAGAGGAGTTTTCGGTGACGAGCGGAAGTCTATTTGAGGTCGAAAACGTGATTAGGATATGCTCTTCTCGGGGTGCTTCATGTTCTCTACAACGGAGTATGCATGTTTTGCGGCGCCGCAGCAGCAGCAGCAATTCGAACGGAGAAACAATGATTTCTGGTTTATTAAGGATCTCTTGCCATTCGAAACTAAGTCGGCTTTATTATTCGTTATAGGTTTAGTTGATCGTATCCCCAATCGGGTATATTCAAACTCATTCCGGTTACCTATTCCATTCAGAGTCTTGCCGTCAAACAAGTGCATTCCGGTTCCTGCTAGTTACTACATGATCGTTTAACTATTATATCTTCTCATACTTCTTTTAGAGAGTTCCATGATCTATACCGCATAACTTAGTTGCAGCTCGCCGAGATGAACGCTGAAGTTAGGATGGTTCTTTCTCCTTCGAGGTGCGATGTTAGATGAAGGAGATTGAAGTGCCAACTTCATCCATTGATATGGGAAAGAAAGAATTTCGTTCCACGAAATAGAATCCGAAATTCCTTAGCCATGAATTTGGTTTAAATAACGAAGCATTCTCCTCCATAATGTGCCCATAGTCTTATCTAATGAATACAGTGAAAAGTTGGAGTAAGACGAGTGACAATGAAGGAGATGTGAAGATATCTCTGTGAATATGGCACCTTCCCTTTAAGGAGTAGTGGGGACGTTTTATGTGAGGCTTTTTATAATATGTTTCCATCAGTTGGGCTCTTTTCTGTGACCTATATCGTCACTTTCTTCAACACTCACCTGAATATTTTTTGTTTCGATTCCCAGTGGAATTCATTCGAGAAGATCAGCCTACGTTATTATAAAGAGGCAACGAAAGTCCTCTTCTCGTTCTCCTTCTCCTCTCCATCCCTCCTCCTCCCTCTCCCTGCTTTTTCACGTCACCTCACGAAGGCAACGAAAGTCCTCTTCTCGTTCTCCTTCTCCCTCCATCCCTCCTCCTCCCTCTCCTGCTTTTTCTCGTCACCTCACGGAGGCAACGAAAGTCCTCTTCTCGTTCTCCTCTCTCCTCTCCATCCCTCCTCCTCCCTCTCCCTGCTTTTTCTCGTCACCTCACGGAGGCAACGAAAGTCCTCTTCTCGTCTCTCCTCTCTCCCTCCATCCCTCCTCCTCCTCCTCTCCCTGCTTTTTCTCGTCACCTCACGGAGGCAACGAAAGTCCTCTTCTCGTTCTCCTTCTCCTCTCCATCCCTCCTCCTCCCTCTCCCTGCTTTTTCTCGTCACCTCACGGAGGCAACGAAAGTCCTCTTCTCGTTCTCCTTCTCCTCTCCATCCCTCCTCCTCCCTCTCCCTGCTTTTTCTCGTCACCTCACGGAGGCAACGAAAGTCCCTGCTTTTTCTCGTCACCTCACGGAGGCAACGAAAGTCCTCTTCTCGTTCTCCCTCCATCCCTCCTCCTCCCTCTCCCTGCTTTTTCTCGTCACCTCACGGAGGCAACGAAAGTCCTCTTCTCGTCCTCTCCTGCTTTTTCTCGTCACCTCACGGAGGCAACGAAAGTCCTCTTCTCGTCTCCCTGCTTTTTCTCGTCACCTCACGGAGGCAACGAAAGTCCTCTTCTCGTCCCTGCTTTTTCTCGTCACCTCACGGAGGCAACGAAAGTCCTCTTCTCGTCCTCTCCCTGCTTTTTCTCGTCACCTCACGGAGGCAACGAAATCCTTCTCCTCTCCTCTCCTCCTCCCTGCTTTTTCTCGTCACCTCACGGAGGCAACGAAAGTCCTCTTCTCGTTCTCTCTTCTCTCCCTCCATCCCTCCTCCTCCCTCTCCCTGCTTTTTCTCGTCACCTCACGGAGGCAACGAAAGTCCTCTTCTCGTCCTCTTCTCGTTCTCCTCTCTCCCTCCCATCCCTCCTCCTCCCTCTCCCTGCTTTTTCTCGTCACCTCACGGAGGCAACGAAAGTCCTCTTCTCGTTCTCCTCTCTCCCTCATCCCTCCTCCTCCCTCTCCCTGCTTTTTCTCGTCACCTCACGGAGGCAACGAAAGTCCTCTTCTCGTTCTCCTCTCGTCACCTCCATCCCTCCTCCTCCCTCTCCCTGCTTTTTCTCGTCACCTCACGGAGGCAACGAAAGTCCTCTTCTCGTTCTCTGCTTCTCGTCACCTCACGGAGGCAACGAAAGTCCTCTTCTCGTTCTGCTTTTTCTCGTCACCTCACGGAGGCAACGAAAGTCCTCTTCTCGTTCTCTGCTTTTTCTCGTCACCTCACGGAGGCAACGAAATCCCTCCTCCTCCCTCTCCCTGCTTTTTCTCGTCACCTCACGGAGGCAACGAAAGTCCTCTTCTCGTTCTCCTCTCTCACCTCCATCCCTCCTCCTCCCTCTCCCTGCTTTTTCTCGTCACCTCACGGAGGCAACGAAAGTCCTCTTCTCGTTCTCCTCTCTCCTCCATCCTCCCTGCTTTTTCTCGTCACCTCACGGAGGCAACGAAAGTCCTCTTCTCGCTCCTCCTTCTCTGCTTTTTCTCGTCACCTCACGGAGGCAACGAAAGTCCTCTTCTCGTCCTCTCCCTGCTTTTTCTCGTCACCTCACGGAGGCAACGAAAGTCCTCTTCTCGTCCCTGCTTTTTCTCGTCACCTCACGGAGGCAACGAAAGTCCTCTTCTCGTCCTCCTCCTCTCCCTGCTTTTTCTCGTCACCTCACGGAGGCAACGAAAGTCCTCTTCTCGTCTCCTGCTTTTTCTCGTCACCTATCTCGTCACCTCACGGAGGCAACGAAAGTCCTCTTCTCGTTCTCCTCGTCACCTCACGGAGGCAACGAAAATCCCTCCTCCTCTCTCCTGCTTTTTCTCGTCACCTCACGGAGGCAACGAAAGTCTCGTCACCTCACGGAGGCAACGAAAGTCCTCTTCTCGTTCTCCTTCTCCCCACCATCCCTCCTCCTCCCTCTCCCTGCTTTTTCTCGTCACCTCACGGAGGCAACGAAAGTCCTCTTCTCGATCTCGTCACCTAGTCGTCACCTCACGGAGGCAACGAAAGTCCTCTTCTCGTTCTCCTTCTCCCCCATCCCTCCTCCTCCCTCTCCCTGCTTTTTCTCGTCACCTCACGGAGGCAACGAAAGTCCTCTTCTCGTCCCTCTCCTGCTTTTTCTCGTCACCTCACGGAGGCAACGAAAGTCCTCTTCTCGTTATCACCTCACGGAGGCAACGAAAGTCCTCTTCTCGTTCTCCTTCTCCCTCCATCGTCACCTCACGGAGGAGCTCATTCTCTACTTCCTTTATAGAAGATATGATTTTAGAAGTTTAACTTCTAAGAATTCGCTATCGTTTTCCATGTTCTTATTGAATTATTCCTTCATAACCTTCTCTATAAAATTGCAACTTTTTTGTCGTTATCGATCCGGCGAATGCAATGCGGCCTCTGAATTGCTTCCCATTATGATATTCTTTGTAGTTTTGCTGTCGAAATCTTATCTCTCTGCATTCACTATAGGAACGAATTGTTTTTTCCAAGGCTGAGGAGAATAGAAATGTAATGAGGAGATTCAGGATGATGTTGATGGTTGAAGTCTGTAATGATAAACTGGCGATATATAATCTCTAAGGGAGGTTCAGGTACTCTGTGCATCGGGAAAAGCGGGTCAACGGAAGGTGTTTTGCTTCCTGAGGAAGTTCCGGGAATTCCAGTGGTGTGGTTGTTTCAGGTGGGGGGAGGAGGAGAAGTGAGAAAAACGTTTCGCTGTGTGTTTACCCTTATTTTTATGTTTCAGTCTATGAGCTGTAATAGATCGTAAAACCTAAGGACTACATAGGTGCAGTTTTTAGGCTTTTTTCATGTGGAAGTTGATTTGAATCCAATTTGTATTTTTTTTTTCGAGGAAGGAGGAAGCCAAAAAGTGGGATGTGGGGTGGAGGGGGGACCCATCCTTCTTGCTCCCTCTGGAGGGAGGGACCCATCCTTCTTGCTCCGTCTGGAGGGAGGGACCCATCCTTCTTGCTCCCTCTGGAGGGAGGGACCCATCCTTCTTGCTCCCTCTGGAGGGAGGGACCCATCCTTCTTGCTCCCTCTGGAGGGAGGGACCCATCCTTCTTGCTCCCTCATGCAGACGTTTTTATTCTTTTTTTTCCACTCCCGCTGTTAGATATCCATGCCACTTACTGTTCAGTGCAGTCTAAAAGGCGGAGCGTTTTCATGTGTAAGAGATTTATGATTTATTTCGATTGAAACTAAGCTCACTGTAAACTTTTTGAATAGTCACTGGATTTAGGCCCCAAGGCCCAAGAGTATCGGGGTCTGCTATCGCTGAGGTATCCGATGGAGCACGGCATT
The DNA here is from genome assembly GCA_037576465.1 of Parascaris univalens. Taxonomy (NCBI): domain Eukaryota; kingdom Metazoa; phylum Nematoda; class Chromadorea; order Rhabditida; family Ascarididae; genus Parascaris; species Parascaris univalens. The sequence goes on along the minus strand of CM075173.1, from coordinate 231,838,460 downwards.
GTGACCGATTGGAACGATATGGAGCGTGTTTGGCAGTACATTTACAGCAAGGATCAGCTTCAGGTTTGTTAACTTTTACTTGTTGTGAATCGTTTTGCTCCAATCTTGCGTCATGACTGGATCGCTATGTAGGAATGCCTGATTCCTAAAATAGACCCACGGGCTGGTTTACTAGGACTTCGAAGAGAGAAAATGTTCTTTTCTGAAGATTTTGATGATATCTGTCAGTAATGCTTAGTGTTTCACATCTGTGGAGGTGATACAAGTTCTGCTGTGTTCCATACCTGTTTTTTTTGTTTATCTGTTGGAGTCCTGGGCTTTATTGAAAAAAAAAGGAATATCCTTTCTTCAAGTATTGGCCGGAGGGGTCAAATGGTGGTTATTATAGCCTTTTAAAAGTTCGCCGACACCATTTAAAATACGGAAGCAAAGGCCTTCTCGTTAATGTTGTTCTATTAGGATGAATTCGAGGAGAAATGTGGAATAAAGCAGAGCGTCGGTTGAAAGTATGAAACGAAATTTTGAGATGAGTTCGGAACGTGTTCTATAGAGTGGAGCCATGCTGTTGGCTTGTACTGCAGCATGATCTTGTGCTCGAGTTTCGTTTAATTTTTTTGCCCTGATGAGGATATGACGTTGTTTATAGTTTTATATATGTTTTTTCATCCATTATTTATTTGTTTATTCGCATATCTGTTTGTTTGTTTACTTGTTTATTTTAACATGTCGAAGTGGGAAAGCGTGCAAAGTTATATACGCATGGAGGGAAGAACGAGAAATATGTTTTCAAGGCTACACTTAAGGCGAATAGATATTTAGTACGTAAGAACAGCAGTATTACATAAGTCAACTTAACCGCTCAACCGCAGCTTAAAAGTTGGCCGGGTGGATGAATTAACGTTATCGGCAAGAAACAGATTCCAAACTCGTCGTACGTGGTTTGCCTAGAACTTTATGCTGCAGTATGTTTTGGTGAGCTAAAACTGCTTTGAATGTCGATTTTGGAAGGTGGGGGAGAGGGGAGTCGTACTGAAATTTGTCTGATAGCGGAATATCGGAGAAGCCGCAACAAGAGGTATCCAGAGAAGCTTTTTTGTGGCGTAGCGACCAGAAGATGATGACAGGTCGTGTTTAAGCGCCGATATCTTTTTCGCGCTTACCTTCTCAAGGAAGATGTGCGAAGGAAAGTTGATTTCCCTTTCATTTTGTCTGAGTTTTCCTCTCAACTGGAACTGATTACCTCTCAAACCCTTTATACTCTTCTACTGTGCTCAGTGTAAAGCCCATAAACGGTTATCGTATAGTGAAGCGCAGCGCCATAAAATTCCGCCGAAATGCGGTGGTGCTTCAGTGATAACTATCCAGCATAGGTATCGTTAATGTTTTTCGAAAAATTGATTGGATTCCAGTGTTGGTCACCTTTGGCACTACCATCCAAAAAGGCAAAAATTAATTTGCTCTGACATGTAGCAGAACACCAGAGGTATTCAGATATTCGCGGAGGAACATCCTGTGCTGTTAACCGAGGCGCCGCTTAACCCACTACGTAATCGAGAGAAATCAGCGGAGATCTTCTTCGAGACGTTCAATGTACCTGCATTGCATATTCAAATGCAGGCGGTGCTTTCTTTGTATTCAACGGGTCGGACGACTGGCGTTGTATTGGATTCGGGCGATGGAGTTACGCATATTGTACCAATTTTTGAGGGATTTGCTATACAACACGGGTATCATTTTATTGTACTTGTGAATAAATAGGATCAATATATAGGTAAAAACGATGGAATTTGTTGGGTTTTTTGCCTCAGATGGAGTACCGGGTTTCTGGCAGGTAATTGATAATTAGTAAAGGAATTTTATGAGTTTTTCCTATATATATACACTCAGACGTGTGGAACGTTTAGGTTCCATTCGGTTGGTCTTTCGTATGTTTCATATGCTGATCGAATTTACAGATTAAAGCTTAATTCAGTGTGTTTTTTTGTCTATATTGCACATATATGTTCAATTTTGAGTTTTCAGGTGAGGTTCTGACTTCTTCACTGATCTTCATTTGCAGTGGAAGTGCAGAGCGGGTGGTGTCTGGTGAAAAAGGATTATGTATTATGTATCTGCATCTGTTTGTATGAATGAGTGGTGCGGATTTTATATATCATTATAATAAGTTTTGCACGTTTAGAATAGAGCGAATGGATATTGCTGGTAGAGATGTGACTCGTTATCTCCGTCTTCTTTTACGCAAAGAGGGCGCAGATTTTCATCGCTCGGCCGAATTCGAAATCGTTCGTGAAATCAAAGAAAGATTGTGCTACGTAGCCGCAAATGCTGCAAAAGAGGAAAGCAGTGAAAATGAAAAGGTTCTGTCATATTTAATTTCTTATATTACCACATTTTTATTCCAGTTTATCGAATATTTGTGTCAGACAACGCACTGGACCGGAATGCACGGATCGAACCTCCGTTCAGTTCTTCTTAGATCGGGAAAGGAGTAAGGGGAAAGGGGAGGGTGAAAGTGTTATTACTGTACTAATTTTGCTAAAAAGTTCCCATTTGTTTACTTGATATCTAGAGGTTTACATAGCTTCGTAATGCGTAAATCTGTGGAAGGGATGAGGCAGTAACTCTCTGCTCCACCCTTCTCTTCTCCTTCCAACTTCTTCATTTATTATTTTGCGGCCTCAAGGTAGTTGGTTCAGATGTTGCGAGCGGCAGATTTATAATAAATTGAGTAATAAATTTATAATAATAAACATGGAAATATAACGTTGTTGTCTTAATGTCCTAGTAAACAGTTGTTTAGGTGACAGCAGTAATTTTGGGTTCTCTTCAGGTCTTTTTTGGCGTATTTGCTTTGTATTGCTTTTGCGGGAATCTTCCTCCTCTCGGTGATTTAACTACTGCGTTAAGTAACTCGAAATATTACCCTCTTAGTGCTGTTGTGGAAGATTAAACATTTTGCAACCCGTCTCGAAGGAATCGTAGAGGAACTTTATCGAGATAGTTCGCTGTTGCATGTTGAAAGAGGTAAAGTTTTGTTGTAGGGGGAGAGCTTTGTTTCGATTTTGCAGAAACCTTTGTGCACCTCATTTTGGGCCTAATAATTCCAAGTCGCGCTACGTTGCATGAGGATAACGAATTTATAGAAATCTGTGCAGTTGATGGAGACTTTTTTCAGACATCATATAAGTTGCCAGATGGATCGACGCTTGATGTCGGAGCAGCACGTTTCCGGGCCGCGGAATTGCTCTTCCGTCCAGAACTTATAGGGGAAGAGTGGCCTGGCATTGCTACTGCCTTGGATGCATCGATAAGGGTAAATGAGAACTTTTCATACTTTGTCGTTTTGTAGTCAGTGTGTTGTAGTATCATGCTGATGTTTCTTATTACATTTCCACAGGAGTTATAACTAATTCCACATTATGTTTAATCAGGCTTTATAATTTTTATGTTCAAACGAAGGAATAATAAGCCTCAACCACAGTTTTGTGAAGGGATTAGTAAAAAACGAATGCCTTCTATGGCTCTTCAACGTATTAGGTACGTTTCATCGGTGGTAGTATTACGTTTGTCGAAGTGGTTCACGATGACGCTCTCTTCCATTCACTCCAATCTATCATTTCTTCCTTTAACGAAGGAATATTTATGGTGATGGAAGATCTGGATTGTGTTATGGTAGCGCACCGTGTTTCACAGGATAATGACATAATTTTTAATAATTTTTGAGGTCATATGCGCCGATTTTTAAAGGTAACGGATGCTGCGAGTTAAATTTTTATGAAAAAAAATTGAAAGCTCATTTAAGGTAGTGATATATCGTATCGTTGTAGCATTTATTGCATTGCCACGAGAGGGTGCAAATAATTCTTGCAGAAATGTGATATGGATCTGAGGAAGATTCTCTATAGCAATATCATACTTAGTGGAGGCTCGACAATGTTTGCGGGTTTTGGTGATCGACTATTAGCTGAGGTGAGTCTATGATTTGGCGAAACTAGTTCTGCCTGATGAAACTGGCATCTTTATTGTTTTAGTTTAGTTGGTAATGGATTTGTGATTCAGTATGCGCTTTGTTATTTTTACTTGAAGTAACATCTTCTCGCCTGGTTCGATTGTTATTTATTGTTTTTAGATTTATTACTCTCATCATTCATTGTTGGATAGTGGCGGTGAATTAGTACTGCAGTCAGTGTTTTGGTTTTTTGTTGATGTTGTGCCAGCTGACTAAGAAGAAGCCTTCTTTCTGAAATTTTTTGAAATGCGGATTTTATGTGGGAGAAATTCCGTAGGGTAGTTGATCGTAATGATGTGTAGCTGCTTGTTTAGTAGTAACATAATAATTTAAGCTGTTATTCTTTAATAGGAAAGAATTTTAATAATATTTTTCTTACATTGAAGATTTGTTAGTTGGTGGGGGAGGGGGCAATACTTTCTGAATTGAGCGATAAGCGTTCTCTTGTCATTTTTTGGCCTGTTCTTGCGGCATAGATGGCCTGGTTTTACATTTCATCCAGCAGAAAAGGAAATCCTGTCAACTCTTCAGTTTTCCAGATATGTGCTGCATCTGTCGTAGTGCTTTTCAAAGAGCAGTGCTAGTGACAATGCTAATGGTAAAGAGGCTGAGAGACATAAATTCATTTTGATCTGCTCAACAGCTGTTGAATTGTTTTGAAAAGTTGAAAAATTATTCGGATATTTTTTGAGATTTCTTTGAGACTTTAAAAAGACTTCCGTCAATCGAAAAATGAAGAAAAGAACCACTGTTGTAGTAATATATACCTGCATGTTACTATATGTGTAGCATGAACTAAACGTTTTGATGGGTCAACTCGATCGTAAGGTTCACACCTAAACATTCCGTCTAGAGGCGTTCTGTCAGACTCGATGCATTTCGTTAATTTATTTACTTAATTTGTGGCCATCTTTTTTTCGATTTATTTTGTGCATATTTACAGCGTTATTTCGTTTAGGAAAATTTTATTTTTTAAGTTTTAAACATTCTTCGACGAGCCTTTGATATGGCAGAGGGTGTATGATACGGTTATTTTCTGTCATTAAGGGTGGTTTTTTAGACACGAAAATTGGCTCCAAAGGATGTGAAGATACGAATCTCAGCACCACAAGAGCGTTTATATGGAACTTGGATAGGTGGTTCGATTTTGGCCAGCTTGGACACATTCAAGAAGATGTGGGCGAGCAAGAAGGAATACGAAGACGAGGGTAAAAAGGTTTTGCATAGGAAGACGTTCTAAACGAAACCTTAACTTGATAGCAACGATGTTTGTTGGCAGTCGGCGGAGTCGTTGCTTTGAGATTCGTTTATCAGTGAGGCAATGATTCTTCGAATCGTTCTGCTAATAACGGCGAATTTTGTGTGTTTCTTTGATTATAAAATTCAGAAGCTCTATCTATTTTCGGCGATAGATGCACACATTTTTTCCGATTTTTTTTGTTTGTCCTGAACTTGGTTCCACTGCTCTATCCCAAAAACTCATATGAATGTCGGTTAAAGCGTTTTGAGTATGTGATACCAAGTATGTATCACGTGCTGGAAAATATTAACCTTTTATTTTCATTCTAGTAAAATGCAAATGAAAGATATCTTTTTCCACAGCCTTAGGCAATCCGTATTTTCCTGATCTCTTTCCTCATTTATTCTCGGAGCCTCGGGATATGGACCTGCATGGTTTGTTGCTTATGTCCTGTGCACATCATCGGGTGCTTTCTGTTTAACGATGGGAAGGTCATCTCGATCTTTGGAATTAGTGCACTCATGTGGAAGCTGACGATATTGAGTTCAGATGTTGTTTCGATGCTTGTAGTTTATTACATAATATATGATAATTTCTGCGCTTATTGCACGAAATATTTATTATTCGTGTTGTGTACAACCTTTCGGGATTATACTAGTTATCTGTTTAAGTGACCGCAGTGACCCGATATGACCTGACGTGGATAGCACAGAATTGAATCATCATCGGTTAGATCGCTTCATAGCAGAGGCCATTTAGTGGATGCGTGGAAAACGTAATGCGCGTTCACTTTGACGTTTATAATAGTGAGCGCTAATTATGGAAAAGTTGAAGTGAAATGCAAATATTTCAATATTATATTTATGTAATATTTGATTCTTTGCTACTTTTTAATTGTTCGGATTGATAAACACAACGTTTATGCAACTGTCCACTTTTTTACTTTCCTACATTCTGTTTTTTTTTTCGCTGAAATATGCTTCCTTCTTTTAATCATCAGTATAATGTACACTGATGCATAGTAGTATAGTGAAAGTTCTTTTTGTTCTATTTTCAACCACAATTGGTGATTATGTGTTAGTATGCGAGGGCTACCCGGGAGTAATGTGTGGAAATTCTAGGCGATTGTGAAAGGCTTCTTAGATTTTGGGACTCTCCTCGTCGGGCAATGTAGTGACTCCATCCACTTGCGATTTTAGGGGTCATTCATCTCAGTCATTGTTGGAACTCATTTGATTTAACAGAGTTGAATTGAGGTTGATATTGGGAGTCGCAGCATTAATAGAGGTGAATGAAGAGATTGGACTGCTTCCGGTGGTCATTTACTCATCACTTGATTATTGTCATATTTTGTTGTTGAGACACATGATATACAACTGGTATTCTAAGCGATTTTGGGCATTGAGCATAGAGTTACGCTATTGGCATTTGATGTTTCTTTCGGTTGCTTTGCATTAATTGTAGTATTCGGCAGTGAGGATGGTCAGCGATTATGAGGTACTTGCTGGAAAAAAGTAATCGGGGATGCGCAAGACACCAAAGATGCCTATGAGTTGATGTGTAACTACGAGCTCAGTAAGTAATTTGGAATCTTTTTTTTTCGTAGAGTAGAGGAATTTCACTTCAGTAGGATTTGTTCTCGCCATCTCTGGTTCTCCCCAGGTTTCTGTCATTCCGATGTTGACGTCCTCGAAATCTATATACTAAGAAGTCGCATATTCACACTGTTGCAGGGAAATTAGTTCTAGGACTTTCGTTTGCGATGTTTGCTTTTTTTTCGGATTTCAGCATAGTGAATTTTTCTTAATTTACTTTTCAAATCAGTCGCCTTCGTTTGCGAGATCTCTTCTTAAAATGTATTGAGGTGGGAATTGTTCACTAGCGGTCATTGGTGCGATAGAAATTCCCGGATATATTGAGAGGAAATGATATTATTTGAGGTTTATTCGAGAGAAGGTCACTGATACGTACGTTACATGTTGTCGATACGCAATGAAAATGTTCCTTCATGTTTCCTTCATCTATATTACATGTTATGCGCTTTTTTGGCTATGCTATGAAGAACTGTTTGCCATGCAGTTTATTTGTAATCTCAGCACTTCATGAATAAATGATTCGTTTATACAATTTCACGTATGTTGCCGAGATGTGATCCTTATTAGAGATGAACGTTGACGAAGAAGGCACCTTCGACCGAATGTGGTCTATGCATTTGGTGAATTCCGTTTCTCAGGATTCTAAAGGTTCCTGAAAGGTAACTAGATTTCGAGATTTCCTTGTCCTTAATAGTTTAGTAATTTCAGTTGTTAAGATTTAGTAGTTCTTTTCAAGAGCTTCTTTAACCGTTAGCGTTGGTGAGGTCAGGAATATCCAAAAGCGGATTGTTTTCGGGTGCGACAGTACTTACCATTGGGTTTCTTTTTTACTGCGGTTGCTTTCAACATTGAACATAATATGCATTCACAGATTTGAATCTCAGATTTCGTATAAAAGTGACGCGGAGGATTTTCGTGGAATTGAAACTCCGGGTTTAGGTTCTTTTCTGGAATGCGGGAACAACTTCCTTCTAGGTTATAGAGAAGCGTTCGTTCTTACATTGCTATTTTTTCTCGAGTCTGCAAGGAGGGGTCGAAAAAGCATTCCTTTTTATCAATGTCTGCGAGCATTTGGTGTGGATATTGCAGGAAATTAGATTGTCGCATATTGTGATGTATTCAAAAACCGTTTCAACGAATTGTGCGGATCGTGTGGAGGTCGAGGTCTGAGTGCATTTCGGGGTTAAGGATTCTAGAGTTAACTGCCGCCAAAATAAAGCTAATGTTTATGTTCAGCATGTGCGTAAATCTTTCTAAACAACTGTTAGTGGAAGTAAGGCGAATTATTTGGATAAGTATCGAATCAGAAGCAGCCAAAGTGGCTCAAAAAATGCCGGACTTGAAGTTTTGGATGATAGATTTGAGCCTGACGACTAGACGAGCATCCTTTTCCGTTATGATGTTGAATGGATTGAAGAAGTGGATATAGGTTATGATCTGTTAATCAAGCATTCCTAAAATGGACATCTCAGCTTCAACTTCAATTTGCACTAGGTCAAAATATGAAGAATCTATTTATTATGAATATCACAATTGACTCTCTACGAATCGTAATAAGCCTACACTTCATGATGACGGACTGTGGCCGGTTCTTTCATTTCTTCGCTCTCTCTATTGTTTTGCTGTAGGCTGCATTGAGCTGCATATTGAAATGCGGCATCTCGATTGCTTCTTTTTCTGTTCCAACAATCCCTCCCCCGCTCTCTCTGATCTCTTTCGAGGAAGAAATATCGGATTCCCTATACTGTTTAAATCATAATTGTTCGGAGCATTTGCTATTCTTGGGTAAAGTTTTGCAATGATGCTTGTGCATAGCTGAGAGCACTTACTGAATTGTTTACATACAGAAGTTTGACGTCACGGAATGCAACTGCGTATGTATTTAGGTGTTTGCGAATTCGAGCACTGCACTCATTCGAGGTGCTGATAAAGCGACTAGAAGGGATCTTCGAACATTTCTTCACATTTCGGACCCTCGACGTTTGTGGCCGTATTGTCGATCTCACTCATCCTCTCCTGAAATATGAGCTTGTCGTGTTCGCATAATAATTTCATAAATGTAGTCGAATAGATGAAAATAATTGAAGCTTCCCCTCATTTGCATTGGAAATTATGCATTTCCCAACAACTCACACGATGGCCAACCGACAGTTGAGATGGTTAATTCCGATAAACGTGCTTGAGGCTCTCGTTCATTGGCAGAATGCAGTGGGTCATCCCGTAATGACTGCGAATACATCAGCATATGTAGTCTTGCCAAGAGCTTTTATGTCCCGTCGAAGGACTATCTCCTCCCCTTCTCCTTCCTCCCGTCTATACCCTGCGCACTTGCTTTTTCTCTTTGTTTCTGTCGATCTCGACACGATTCAGTCACACCCACTGGTCAATTTTAGTGGGCATTTTTTCTTTGAATGAGATTTTTCCATGACTCTTCTTCAACAGTGGGATATATGCAACTTATTTGCAGCCCATTGTGTCAGGAATATTTCGCCACAGTTTATGGCTATATTGTCGATTGTTAAGCGCATTATATGCACACAAAGTAGTAGTTGTTTGAAATGGACTTGAGTATGTCCACACTGAATGGATCACGGTGGAGCCTAATTCAAAGAGGTAGTTGAGGTCTGTAAGAACGGTCGAAAAGGGAAACGACTTATAGATATGCCTGTATTTTTTTGCGTTTCCTGACATCATCTTCGACATGTTGATGTGGGGCGAGTGCCTTCTGGTTGAGAGCATTCGACTGTTTATGTGATTCTTGCTCGAAGGCATCCGTCATTTGTTCGACGATTACATTGAAGAATCTTCGCCAAACGTCGGCGATCAATAAGGGTGCATACGTTGATGCGAAGCGCACTTTCTTTTTATCGTCGACATTTGGCTCCTCCTTAAAAGAAATTCGATCTGTCGGTGACTTTCTTGCAATAAAAAGCCGATTCAACTATTTGGGTACCTGCTAAGATTCGCGAATGGCGGCCAGTTCCCATTTATATCCACAAAAAATTCGCTGTCTTTTGTGAATATTTGAAAGGTGCTATCAAATTTTGACTAATAAAGCAACATGTAGTGGCGGATAGAACTGAGTTCGAGTAAAATTGTAAAAGGATGTGAATCCAGGCAAGAACGCTGACAAAATTCCTACCGAAATCAGATCGCTCGATGCCTTTATTCAATATAGATCATAATATGTGTTATAGAAGATGTGAGAGGGGAATCTGGATGGCCTTGTTGAGCTATAAAAGATGTGAATCGCCTGGAGAAAACGCTCATGAATATGCGGAAAAAGAGAAACAAGGCAAAAATACAGGTCAATGGAGAGGAAACGAAGTGCATTGTTTTATCACATCGATATAATCAATCAGTTTTATAGGTTATTAATAAATAATAATTATTCATTATACTAACTGATATATCTCCTTAAAATATAATTTTTATTTGCTATAGATGAGCATCATATATGTCATGGAATTTACTTAATAAAAGAAAATCACATAGAAATTACTTAACTTCGATTTATTGTGGTCTTTCAGGTATTTTCATTTTCGTTTAAGATTTCATAAGTCCGAAGAATCCGGAGGAAAATGTTATGGATCAGTTCTATATGAAATTAATTTTTTTAAACTTGCTGAATCGAAATCTTTCATGGAAATCGCAATTCAACGGCAAAACAAATTTCGAAGTGGTTCCTTACAGCTTTCGAGAAATACCATTTGAAATCACAGATCACTGATTTGTGTAACTTTCTGAATGTGCCATAAAAGTATAATTAATTTTTTTGCTAAGATACTATGGAACTAAACATTAAAAACATTAATAAATACTCTGAGCTCAAGGATGCTTACTGTGTCCTTTACTCTTTTTATTCTACTGATATTCAGAATTATCGTTTAGCGTATAAGTATGACTGTGATTAGAGAATTTTTTACATACAATTTGTGATTTCATTATTTTTTCAACTTATAAGGAAATATTTCCCCTCCGATGAATGGAAATTCAATCGTTTTTCTGAAATGAACATTAGTAGAGTTCGGCTTATATCGTAAAATAACAAAATAATACAATTTCATCGATTAATCAATCGGTCAATCGGTTATGATCACCTCAAATGTTCCGTTAAGTTATGATTGAAAATTAATAGAAACATGAGTATTTTTCAATATATTCTTCATAAAATAAAGTTAATAATACTTTATAGTTTTATTAGGAGTATTCAATGATTGCTTAAATGGCGAATATGTTCCACACTTATTCGAGTTTAAAATATTTTCAACAGAAACGTACCTTTTCGCCGGTTAAGTAGGGAGTAAATTCGGCTATAAATGTATTTGCAACAATCGCAAAATAATTCGTTCCTTTAGCGCTTTGATTCATCTCGAGGAATTGTTGCTTAATATGTGCACGTCCAGTTTTGCGTACTAATTGCCATGCACCCAATAAATTCTCTGTATATCCAAGCATATTTGTGAGCTAAATTTATAATACTATCTATAATACTTTTTAGTAATAAATATAGTTTTGCAAAGATAATGGAATCGTTGGAAATATTGGAAATATTCATTAATTTTTGAGAATTTCATGTTTTACGGGGATAAACAGTTATGAAGCACTAAAAGTTTTCAAATATTTGAAACGGTAACGGATTTGAAATATTAAAAATTCAAAGGCGCGTTTATGCAATTCGATGGATTTTAATGAGTAATTAAATCGAACATTTTCGCTTTTCGCTTCCTTAATATTAATCCACTAAGAACCATCAATGAATCGAGCTTGATCCATGTCAAGGTTTATCTTACACTTTCTGGATCTGAAGGACGTGAAGTACGAGCTAATCGCAAGAATCCAAGATGTAAATGGATTCGAAAGACTGATCGCCACAAGACATGTTCAAAATGATAGCTAATTAAGCTGTAAAAGCCTAAAATACTTCACTGCATATCTTCCAAAATAGCTTCACAGATTTTCGAAGTGACGAATGTTATCATTTCCATGGATCAACCTCCCATTAAGCAAGGTTTGAAGAGACATAAAAATTCGGGAAATTTAAAGATTAAGAAATTTATCACCGAAGAATTTCGAAGAATATAAAATTAAGAAAAAAAAACTGTTTGTTTTTATGCATCTGAAAATATTTATATTTATATCATATCTGAAGGAAAAAACTTTTTCAGTGAGAGGATTGCTCACTTCACAACATTTCTCATCCTTAATTCTTAAGAATTTCATGACGCTTCGAGTACAGTTTACAGTTACACTGTTAGTGCATCTGTACTTTGGGAGAATCTCTATGCAAGAGGAAACTATACTTAGATAAATGCTTCAATGTGAACCTGATCGATGAGGTCCGTGAAGCGAACGACATGTCCACCAAACTTTGGCATCTTTAGCATTGCTGCCTTGGGTGCTCTTTCAACGCCGAAAACCTGTAGTTTTATTGGATAGGTTTTTCCAATACCGTTTCCTCATTTTTTAATGCTAGAAACCGTCGCTTCTCTTGATTATTTTGATTTTGCCTTTGTTTAGTGGTTATTAGTTAAGTTAGTATGGGAATATTTTTTAGTTTTTTAAACCGCCGAGAAGTTCGCTAATCATTTGCAAGTCGCAAATAATCAGTGATGCGTAAAGCATAAATGATAGCTGAGGATGAAATGAAATCCTTTAATCTGAGATATGTTGGTCTTAGCCATGGATCTACTGGTGCAATTTATATGGTGATCAGTTTATTTCTTATGCAAAAATTCCTTCTCAATAATATTCATAATTCTTTTTCTCACTCTTCGTCATATTTTCAAGCGAATTGAAAAGCACTTCCAAATTATTTCGATATTAGTAAGGAGGAAAAAATTTGCAAAAAATATCACCATAAGAAACCTATTTTTTCAATTTTAGACATAGAAGTACTCACAGAGATAGATGGGCGATGACATGCGCAGAGTAAAAGCACTGAAATCCCCTATTGACTACTTATGGCTGAAACGTTAAGCAGGTTGATCTGTTCTTTGGGCGTATTAATCCATCCAGGACACCGCCGGTCAACATACTTTTCCATTCCCGTTGCTTTTCCACTCCGTCCCATTGTCCTTCCCCTCCTCCTCCACATTTACCATTATATGTCTTATATGAGAAGAATGTTCACAACAAGAAGAGAAGAAAAGTTACTTCGTAATAATAATTTTGCTGGAGATGTTTATCAAAATTGTAACGCAACTTTACGATAGTCGATTTTTAAAAAACAGTTGAACGATAATATTGCTGTCCAACTTTATAAGATTAATGATATGAAATCAACTAACTTTTTTAAGTTCAGGGACAGTATCGTTGACAATATCGACAAATATCATTCCAATCAGTTCTTTTGGATCGGCTAATTTCTGTAATTCCAATATCCTTTTTTAGATTTTCAAAACTTTGAAATTCATTGAATATTTATAAACATTGAATTGATTTCAATGATATTTATTATACTATTACTAGGTATGAATGATACTTTATAAATGAGAAATATTGGATATTATTTTTCCAAAAACAACAGTAGACAGTTGGTTCAAAAAAAAGAAAATTGAACCGACAATTTGATTCGTTTGTCCGTTCGTCACGATTAGCGAGTTAATTTTTCTTGAATGGCGTTGATTTACTCAACTGAAAAGTTTGATAGATTGACCATATATTGGAAATTTTCCGAAAATCCACTACACTACGTTTTCGCTGAAATCAACAAAGAACGTTCGACGAAATGAAGTCATTAAGAAGCTTTCGGTTACACAACTTATTTCGCTAAAAAAGAATGAATTAAAATTCAGTATTTGAATTATTTAATTATAGAAAATTAATAAGTGTAGTTTATTATAAGAAATGATTGAAATGAGAAGAGAAATTCAATTCAAATTCAAAGAGAGATTTTTTCAAGCGAATTCAATCGAATTCAAAAAGAAATTCGAAAGAAACTTTCATTTTCTCACTTAAAAATTAAGATTTAAATTAATATTGCTGATAAAATTTTGCATTTATTTCCGCTTATTTTAATGACAATGAGAACATTTATTGCTGTAATGTAGCGTAAATGAAGAACTATTCGATACTGAATTGGATATCTATCGTTATGCCTCTAAGAATTCACTTCATTTCAAATTATTTCTTAGCGGAAGAAAAAATTATGTTTGTTTTGGAGAACGTATTTATTGGCGAATGTAGCCAGAATTGTTTTCATTAGATTCAATGTTGATAATTGCTCAAAAAGGAGGAATGAAAGAAAGCAATTATAAAATCGCCAACGGAGAACTAATTAATTGAATTATCGAAACGAATAGATTAGCTTGAAGAGTGAAAGCGGACGGCAGTAATTATCAAAACCTCAGTCTACGTTCTCTTCGTCTATATTTTCTACCTTCTCGTCTCTGCTCGCCCACTTTGTTTTAGGCAGTTATTTTATAATGTAGCCATTATTAGTAATTCATTTTTGTACGACAAAGGTAAATCACTTGTTTTCATTTCATTGTTGAATAATTTCCATAGTATAAACAGATCCCAGTTTATTGAGATTTGTTGAGATTTCCTCACTTAGCTAAGAGGATTAGATAAAATGAAAGGAGAGAGAAATTTTCAAACTCCTTTAAAACAGCATTCATTGAAAATTTGAAAAATTCATTGAAAGGAAAATTGGCAGAAGCTCGCGAAAGAGGACATTATTGATAGACATTCTTGCGAATATATCGTCATCGATAATCACTTATGTAACCAAAATTACGGCGCGAGGAGAGTAACATCGGCGAAAACTCCTTGGTCACATCTCGCGACATAGGCCGTACTGCATTGGTTCTAAATTTTTGCAAAAACAAATTCAAAAATATAGGTGGCACCGGGTGAACTTCGGTCTCGTAAAGTTTTTCCCAGAAAAGGGATATCCGAAAAGGAGGGTTTGCACTGTTCGCGTTCCGACGACGATTCGTACACCGCAGAAGCAACAGCATTTATGAATTCTTGCGATATTATTACATAGTCATTTAGCATCTCAAGTTAGCAAAACTATCAGTGATGTCAACTTCATAGAATCATCTTATAACATCATCAAAGATGATGGAGCTAATAAATCGCGAAATCTTAGATGTGGTCTATTGCCGCAGATAAACGCCGGAGGTTTGAAAACAGTTGCCTTATTAACGCTTTGATTAAGACGCCTAAGGACTTCTGAAAAGAGTAAAAGGAGCACATTAAAGCTTGCTCCTGATCAAGGGTTCGAGAAGAGGGAATCCTTCCCACCTTCAGTGAGATTAACCTGCGGATGTATTTGTAACATTTCACTCGCTGCTTATTTTTGGTAAACCAACATGTTTCACTATCAAGCGAATGCCCACCGCTCTACTATTTAGACATGTGACTGCAAAATGTTTTTTCCGAAGACGTATTCGATGGACGATCCCAGCATTGAGGCGATATCATGTGAGAACGATGAGATAGGATCAATAATGAATGCGAATTTTTTACCGCTCTCGTATTCTCCCCAATAATATATTTCCAGTGATTTCCTTTCTTATTTTGTGTACTGTATAAATGGAGCCTTCCATCACTACTCCAAACTTCCGTATATTTGGCCCATGCGCAATTATATTTTGTTAGGTGGATTAGATTTATGACATCCACAAGAATACGTTTAGATATCAAAATCTATGCCAACTAATTTCATTTTATAAGATTGGGATTGTGCGAAAGTGAGTGGAAGCTGATGGATTTACAATTTGCCTTTTTGACATATGTCACCTTCGAGTGAAACTGCCTCTTTGAAAAAAGTTGTGCTCAGTTATACGATAATATGTATGACTGGTTTTTTTATTCATTATCAGCAAGTACCACGAGATTTTATGGTAATTAGTTTCAACGATTTTACTCACAATTTGCGGCAAATATTATATCCACTGAATTTCATTAGATATTTCAATAACTGATTTTATCTTAAAACTTAAAAAAAAAAATTTATACCTGCACTTGATTATATTAATCACTAAAACCCTTCTTAGTGATGTATTATCATGTCACCCTACTAAATTACTGGATTAGCGCGTTTCATTGACGTACACTCCAATTGAAAAAGAACTGAAATAAGGTTATTATGTCATCCTATCCGTGATTAGCAAAGTTACCATTAAAAGTAAGTGAAAAAAAATCTTCCGACAAGTCAAACCTGGAAAGTTTCACGAAGACAGACGCGTTCCTTTTTCGTGAATGTTTGCTCGAAAGGATTTTCAGAATCGGAACCAACCCATGAGCCAATCGCCTTTTTCCTCTTTTTTGGTGAACATAGCGCAGATCCCATAATACGGTTTATACTCGCCACGTACTACACTCATTCCATCCTAATTATTATAATTTCTTTCGTTGAATGCTCCGCTTAGATTTGTTTTCGTTTTCTTTGTTCTTCTTTGCAATAAATTTATCCGCTAAGTGTTGCGTTCACATCAATATTATATTAAATCTGAAAATAAACTTGCTAAAATTAATTGCTTTTTGATATGAAACTCTTTTGGTTTTTATAGCTTTCGCCCGAATATTGCAATCATCTTCGACGATAGCTTCTCATGTTACCTCTGGTTGAGGATTATTACATTTCACCCAAACGTCTCGTAAATATGAAAGAGTTCAAAATAAATTTTGTAAAAATATACGTTCCCCGTATTTATTATATTTTCATATTTCCTTCTTCGGAGCAAATTTCAGACCCATCCTAAATACGATTAAATGCTTGAATTTGAATTCTTCATGGGATATATAGTGGATAGCTTCCGGATTAAAACAACTAATAACTTTTCAATGAGACTATAATCTTTTAATACGGAATTTTATGGGTGAGGTTTTTTATTGCTCAAATGCAAATTCAAATAAAATCCATATTCTTTGATCATAGATAATTTAGACACCACAGAAGTGCCTCAACACTCTCGCAAATTCTAACGAAAGACAGCCAGGTGACTGCATTTACGTAGATATTCGAAGCGTATAATTTTCATTCCGCATTGCATAATTTTGCTGACTGCTGAAATTTTGGCGTCACCGACAATTTGCTCTCATACAATGGCCTCGATAGAGCATTAAATACTCGGAATAGAAATGAAACCAATGAAGGCGAATCTCTTTCGAAGGGAATTTTAGTCAATCATTGAAGGAAATTTAGAATTGGTACTTCCACTGTTTGCAGATTGTTCATGAATTTGGATACAATATTATAATGACCCCCACAATTTAAAAAGAAAAAAAACCCACGAAAATGGCAAACGTACAAGAAATGTGGCAGTTGCTTATGAATGAAACAAATATTAATGAAGAATAAATCAATGTAAAGAATGTGAATAAAATGTTCCGCCGATCGTTAAGCCACCTTAGAATAAAGAAATTCTTTCCTCAAATGAGCAGATTCAAAATTGCGTTAAAATTTCACAGAAATTATTGAATCTTCTTAATTTTCCAACAGAAAATATTAGGGGAATTTTTATTTTATCTCTCTATATGTCTATAAATTATTTCTTCATAAATGAACAGAGAGAGATAAATGGATCGCGAAAAAAGATGGATATGAATGGATATCTATGGATATGAATAGCATCGACTAATCGGATATGAGCAACGAGGAGAACAAAATGACTAAACGATTTCATTGACTAAGCCCAGTAGGCGTTACCATGGTTGCTGCGAGTAGACGCTTTTCGTTGTTTCCTTTCTATATCCTTATCACTCTTTTAAAGTTATTTTCATAAAATTTTGCTGAAGAGAAACAAATACTTAAATAGCGTAAACGCTATAAGAGGATTTTTGTCGTGGTTTTTGATCATACGACACATCGTATAAGGAAGGAACTATTAGTGAATGCTTAAAAAGCACAAAATGAGAGGAGTCTTTCTTTATGATTAAGCGTATTTAATTTTATTATAATAAAATCACTTATTTATTGAACGAGTTTAGTTGCAGCTGTTGGTTTACTTTCGATGTGCTCAACATGGCTAAAAATGAGGAATGGAGTGAGCGATAGAACTGACGATGGGATGTGGGATGAGGATATGAATGGGCTAGAGGGAAGAGGAAAGGAAGGTTAACGACGGCGGAAGGCAACAACAATTTGGGTGGCTTTGAAATTTCCAGATATGTGTGTCATAAGATTGCAAGACGCTAGGGAGGAGAATGCGATGAAGAAACCGACCATCACCCAAATATTATTTTATTTCTTCTTTACATTTTATTGCAAGCACCTTTTGCCTCAATCTTTACTATGGCTTAATTAAAATTAATCGCTAAACTTTATTGCCGGCTGTATGGCGCAATCTTTCGATAGGCATTTGGCACGAGCAAACATCTTAATCGTTTCGTTTATGTCTGCAGTTTCACTATTAAATCTGATATTTTATTTGATTTACCTTTCCCTGTCTAAAAAATTCACCAGCATAATGCGTTGACGTGAAAGAGTATCGGAAATGCTGAGAAAGAAAGTACTTCAAGGCACGTAACAGAGATAAACAGACAGAGAAAATCGAACCCACAAATCGAAACAAAAAACCCACCGTTTCTATCACCTCACACTGCGCTATTTAATATTTTAACGACAACGCAACACCTGCCAATGAGGCCGATCGACGCTAGCTAGTCGTGAATTTGTTAGTGACAAACATCTTCTGATGGATTACTTCAAGCAATTTCATAGCCAAAAATGAGGCCCACCTTCACCCATATACATTTTAATGACGTATAATCCCGTCAACATCAGCGCTGAAAACAAGTTGATTGCGAGTTACCTTCTAAACGAAGAATGATGGGACCTGTTCAGAAAAAGACCTCGAAATTTGAGGAAATAAAGATCTCGACCTATCGACTCGAACATTATGGCTTACTAGGCAAATTTTTCAATTCCAATACCCGCACTGAGATAGAGAAATAAACAGCAAAATGTCCTCATCTCATTCTATCGTTCCAATTCCGAAAAACACGGCCTTAGGGCATTTTCAAGCTTTAGGACACAGAGGCCGCCCAATATTCTCTCTGCAAAATTGCATCGAGTAGAAACACCGTTAGAATTTATCGTCAACGATCTAAAATTTGGCATTCAAACGAAGCCGTCAAGGATCGAAGCAACAATTGCCTGTAGATGTTTCGTCGAGGAAGTTTTATTCGAATAAAATATTCTCAAAATAAACAAACAATCTCAGCGATGAGATAAGAAAACGATTGCACATTAAATGCAAAAATATTCATGCATATATATCCTTCAGCTATCGTCGACGTCATCAAACACAACATTGCAAAAGAGAATTCTTAAGTGCTTAAAACGGGACCTTTGCCAGACATAACGAAAGGCGATTACGCTGATTCTGAAATCTTTCAGAATAAGAGGAGAGAAAAACCTCATGGTGGCTATAAAAACGGCTATCTCAATGTGATTTTTCCGGTAGCAAATTTTAAATAGTGGGATAAATTCTGCGACTATATGCCCTCTATGTGGTAGAAAAATTCCATTAAATAATCATCGAATATGAGCATTTCAGCGAATTTATTTTTACTAAAACTGCCTACGTTAGAAAGCAACACCTTAAGCAGGTACTAATAAGTTGGCGTTCTCTCATAAAAAGTACGCACTATATAAAACATTTTCTTGAAAAAGAGAAAGAACGCAAAAAAAGGAGGAAATGAAGTGCGAAAATTAATATCCACTAAGAAATGAGATCACAGCAATAACTTCAACTCAACAACTAAATTATTCACTAAATGCTAATCAATGCTATCATTTTATATCGAATTCATAACTCGTAAATATCGCGTCACTTTGAGATATCGGGAAACAGTGGATTATATTAGATACAATTACTTTATGGACACCTAAGCAACACTCACTATTACAGCAACACTATAGAGCGATAGAAAAGAACTACTACGAGTGGAAATTAATCTGCAATGAGAACATTTCAATATTATCGACTTACTGATTAAAATTCGATCGAATATTCGAAGAATAAAATCACGCAATATCAATGAATAAGAGAAAATTATGCATCTAACATCAAAGACCATTAATCTATGGAGTTTATTTCATCACAAGTTTTAGTAAACACTTGATGGAATAAAGGCTTATTGCTTTATGATTTCTTGAGAATTTCCCACTAAATAATGTAAGCGAAAGGTTCCCTATGCAAGACATAAATTACAATGAAGTAACAATGGAAACAATGCATGCGAAAAACTGATCAAAAAAAAAATAAACTTCGGATGCCTCGTTTAAAGTTCAAAGTTCAAAGTTCAAAATAAACATCTGATACGATCGATATGCAGTGAAAATCAATTCAATCGAAATATGAGCGTAGTGCAATCACTGCAATTCTCTTCACTAAAGTGGCACAGATCAATTTAGAAGCTGTTTTATCATGTGAATTTCTCATAAACATCACGACCTTCAATCTTTATAGCTCGAGCTTCAACGAGTCTGAAACTCAAACCATCAAATAGTAGTATGTGGTTGTATATCTCTCTGCATATGTAAAAAGGTACAAACAATATGCAAATATACATAAATAAAAGAATCGTATGTTTACAAACAATTTAAAGAGAAGAAACGACACCGATTTCAAAAGCAAATATGTGAAAGTATATGAAAATTAAGGCATGATATGACCGAACAAAATAACCAATGAGAACAATCTTATATTCTTACAGGCAAATTAAAAATGACTGCTTCTACGATGGAGAAAATTCTTTCTATTTTCTTCTTCAAGAAATATTTCACTTTATGAGAGATATCCACAAAATATACAACAAGACTACCCTAAGGATCCTTGAAATTAGAAGTCAGAAATGAGTGCAAAGAGGTGGCCAGTTCTCGATTTCCGATAATGGATGTGAGGGTCTCTGAATCCGCATTAATTACGTCGAGCAAACAGGTCGCCTTCCCACTACTCATCATACGCTTCACATCGCCGCTCCCCATGTTCGGTAATCTCAGAAGCTGTCGATGCAGTACTCCATTCAATCGTTGCGTTGCCACCGATGAAGTACCTTCTGAAGTCGACTGCCCTAAATAAGACTTAAGTAAGCATCAAAGTATAATTTAAAAAAAAATCCATTAAAATACAGCTTAGATAAGCAAGAAAAATTCAATTTCAGCAGAAATTTAACAAGCATCGTATCTTCGCATTCGCTGATTCCTTAGCATAATAAACGAGGGTTAATAAAAGCCAATACAAGCTTCTAAAGCTACTAATTCAACAGTATCTGCAGTTTCACTAGTCGCATGGATAAGCGAGTATACGCATTATATCAGCCAATATAAATTCATCTTATACTTCCAACTATTCAACTTTCTGCTTAATTTCACCAATAATGAATGTTAAATTTCACGCTATTAATTAAAAAGACCTTTACAAAGGATATGGAAGATTAGAGACAATTAAATATCATGCAGCATTACCGGTGGATATAGCGAGTGCCAGTAATATTTCAAAAACGCGTCAGCAAAACTTTCCGCAAAGTGCAAGTGTTACTCGTTTCTCAAACATATATCATCCTACCTAACTCAACAATTTCTTCACATTGCATAGTGCTTTCTAGCATAACGATGAATACATAAGGCAAGATGAATGGAGACCATAATGCTCTTATGGAACTACAGTGATGAAACTGCCATACGAATAGGACAATAAAAAATTAATGTCCCTCATGACTGAAGGATACTCTCGTTTCGTGCAAATCCCCCATTCGCTGAAAACACTTGTCAGACCCACCTATACTGCAGTAATTTCGATCAGACCTCATACTGCACTAACGTAACACACGGCGAAAGTAACGTTACCCTTTGCTGTCGGCACTTACATTCCGTGGCAGGCACCTAACCTGCACATAACAGCTCCTTCCGAAAGCACGATGTTTAGCTGACTGCAGAAGTTTAACCTCCATCCCATAATCCAGTCCTCCCTCCTACAGATTAAAATCTATAACAGAGGGGAACCGACTGACGATGCTGCTTGCTCATTTGAACACAACTTCAATGCGCTCATTGATTCCCTCCTATCCATTATCATCACTCACCTCTTAGCCACCTATATACTGCATTAATGGTAGAAACAAACCTGCCAGCACAGTCCCATAGATGGAGTACTTTTGTCCCACTCAACGCAGCAAACACTGACGACAGATACACCTTTCTGATATCACTTTAAAAAAAAGAAGCACAATTTCTCCTTACGTTTTTATTCCAACCTCTCTTTCTCCCTAATTTTTCTCACTATCTTACATTCGACTCTCTTTTTGAGATATCACTATCTACGCAACTGTTGCGAACATGTGCACAGTCTTCTTTATTCTCTAAATAAAGGAACTTATAATCCTATCGAATAGAAAAATCCCTCACCATCATCTCCACGACTTATTCCTTCGTCATCATCACCGCGTATAGCCACCGCACGATCCACATCCGGATTCTTTTGATTAAGCTAAAATTCTTCAATTTTAGTTAATTTATTTCAGTGATGTCGAGAATGATGCAGTAACGTATATCCTAACAAATTTCGCTTGTCACCGACTGCATCAATGATTACGAAACTGTGTAACAGAGCACGATTGCTACACATTAAAAGAAAGCAGATAAATAGCAGAAGTGTTTGATGAATTTACGCGCTAAAAATCCTCTTAGAAAATCCACGCCGACACAAAAACTCTCGGACGAAGGAGGCCCAAGCTCCCAGAATGTGTAAAAATAAAACAGCCGATCAGAATTCCTGCAACGATCGCGGAACTCTCAGCAAAGCTTCTATGCAAGTCTTATTATACGGGATTCTGCCACTCGACGACTACAAAATCCAAATCCGTCTGTTGAATTATCATATAACATGAGGTGCTATAATAGTTCAATTCCTGTTAAGTTCCTTGTAGAATGTCTAGCGGAGTCCAGAACGATTTTAAATATTCCTGGCTATCATTTGAAGCAAATGAAAAAGAGCTATAAGCGACGGCTTCGCTGTGAAGCCAATGAAAAAAGCGGATGAAACAAGAAGATTAACATAACATTTGTGCTCTCTGTGCCCGAGCCCACCTGATCCATCAGTTTTGTAATCAGTTTAGGAAAGAGGTAAAATAAACAATACGCCTATGGCATTAATATGCAAAAGAACATTTGAACAAAAACATTTTGTTCCCTTTTGCAGAACAACTGTGAAGCTTGTTGATATCGCCATCGAAACTCGGATATGCAAATTTCATAGCACTCACAAAAAAGTATTTTCCAGAATAAGTCAAAGATAATAACCTAACTAACCCCGGTGACACCAA
Source organism: Parascaris univalens (assembly GCA_037576465.1). NCBI lineage: Eukaryota > Metazoa > Nematoda > Chromadorea > Rhabditida > Ascarididae > Parascaris > Parascaris univalens. Next base: position 231,815,332 of record CM075173.1, on the reverse strand, counting down.
ATTTTACTGCCTCGTTTTCTGCTTGCCAGTTATGATCAACGGAGACACAAACAAAAACCGATGCACCGTAACGTTAAAACACAATGCCTCCACAAATCATTTCCGCAAAACCTTTTCAAAAATGAACACACCTTAAATTCGTCAAACATTTCAGCCGAATGTGTCGGATCCATTGTCCAAACAATGCTCATAAGTGGATAGCATCGTATAAGCACCGTCAGTAGTGAGCGCGTCTCCCTGCATCGACGACTCAACTCTCCCTGAAATTGAGCAAATTTGATTAAACACCCGTCGCATTTTACTCCCTTTCCATTCTCTTCCCATCTCGAAACCTCTCTTCCTTTTTATTAACAAGCCATACACTACGGGGAGCTCAACGTAGCTCGATAATCCATTGAGCTCTGATTTCTTTGTTGCTTGCAGAAAATTATGTGGATATGCAATCGCAAATAACATATTTTGATACAACCCTTTCTAGCATCACAAGAGAACCGTGTGGGACACATACACGAGATATGTTTGAAAGTGCTGACATATGAAACATACTCTGAGGTAATTTATGACACTGTAAGATCACCATCGACGCGCATATGCTGGAAAACTTTTATTGTCTCCCTACAATACCATCATCGAAACAATCTTCAACTGCTAGTTGGAGACGTACGGTGAGGTGTACCTGTAAGGTTGGTGACCACTTTGAGCAGTGAATAGCTGGTGACCTCTAAGGTTCCGCAAGTCAAAATGTTAGCGAATAAACGGCTCCGCAATAAACCGTATATATAGGTATTGCCGTAATGGTCATTCTAAATGCCGCGTAATTTGACCTCCGTTCAATGTTGTTCAAAACGGCGATTTATGACATTGATATTTAAATGGAAAGAAAACAACTGAACAAAATGATATCTCAAAAATGAAAAGTGGAAAAAATATTCCACTATAATGCTTTATATTTTGCTTCTCAAAGAATACTACTAATCCAAGAAAAAGATATTGTGAGGGTATTATGAAGAAAAGATAAATGCCTCATTCCTTCAAAACATTAAAAGCTGTTCCATCTGGTTGCAACGGCCTTTTTCAGTTACAATCTGCAGTAAGATCTGAGGGGGACTGAATAAATCCCGAAAAAAAAGGAAAATGAATACAGCACAAGTGAGGACTGGAGGACGAGAACAGGGGAAGGAATGAAATCATTCACGTAACCGGTTAATCCAAGCAAACTTGCTCTCGCATCGAAGATAATGGCATAACGTCATTATCGCAAATCAAAAGGAACTCCAAATAAACCCCTGATTCCTTTTTTCTATTATAATTACACATAATCCGAATCAACAATTTAAAAACAAACCTGGAATGGTCCACCGTTGATTTTACGATAATCATTTTTCGTATTCGCTTCCACTAGTAAAATTGTAGTTTTATAGTTCCTGAGCATCTGAAAGAAACACAATTCAATTTACTGAACTTGAATTAAACTAAATTCTCTAAAATCGACTTAATTCAACTTAAGGAAGTTAAAATTGAATTATTTATCTATTACAATAGGCACATATGTTTATTTTCCATATTTGATATTAATCGCGAGCAGACAACCGAACAAATGGCAAACGAAGCTCCATCGTCTATCAAACACAAATGCACTTGCTAATAGATATATTCACATACTAATATATAAAAAATAAATAAACAAACAGATAAGCAAATAAGCAAATAAACAAATGAATAAATTAAATATTTATAACTTATGAGATAAAAACTTAAGTAAACGGTTGCAGAAATTCTTCTATCTGTCTTACCCCCCTTGGTAACACTGAATTTTTCGTTTCTATTTCATTGCTCACGAATTAGACCACAAAAGCTCTTTTGCCGGAAGCTTTTAAGTAACGCTTATAGTAGATCATAAAACATACATCATGCTGAATGAATGGAAAGCATTCCTTTAGTTAAACCTTCAATGCCACCCATTTGCCATGATTGTTGAATGAATGAAAATGACATACTTATATAAATCATAGATTAGAGCATTATTATTGGTGTTCTAGGCAGCCTCAGGTCCTCCTTTGCTCGGATTTCAATTATTTGAAAGAATTCACCTAAATAAAGGAATATTTGCAAAGGCCATGAGAAACAGTTAAAATTAAGTCTGACAGAAAGACTCTTCGTTTTCTCATTCCCCTCTCTGTCCCACCATCTTCTTCATCGGAGGTGTGTAAATAAAGACTTTAAAAACTGAACTAAGCCTACCTGATCGATTTGTTTAAAAACACGGCCACTGTGAAGTGACTGCGTCAAATCGTCAAGTGACTTCCTCTCGACAGCGATATGCGGTGAAAGGATATAATCGCCGACCTCAAGAGTGGCCGGTACTATATCAGTGCCCCTCTTGTAGAGCACCGTTGGCAATTCACTATTGAACTCTCTCATATCCACCACAACCTTAATGACAAAAAAATCAACAATCCAAGTCGATGACCATCAAATCCAAATAAAGGGAACGCTAGGCTAAATTACCTGGATATATCAAACAAATTTTCATTTGCAGATCGTGCACCGCCCTAAAATGCAATCAAAGTGCATCACCTTGATAGGATTTCTTTCTACTTAATCTTCTTTAATTTTTACACAGTCTAAATTACCTGAACATTTAAATTAATATGCGTAACGTACTCTTCGGTTAATTTCATTAATCCTTTGATTAATAAATCATCAGTATGAATTAATTTCCCATCTTGCGATTCACTCTTCACGTTTTCTTTAATTATTACCAATTTCTTAATCAAATCCGGTCTTCCGTCCTATAATTTCGCACAGTACATAATCGTCACTTAGTTATTACAAATCAGAATTCGATGATATTAACCCGAGGATTTTCTTCACTATCAGGTTCATCCAGTGAGCGACCATCACGTCCAGACTTCGATAACTTCAACTTGGGTGGTGGTTCTCGAGCAGTGTCGTACTCACGTGATGTTAGCAATGTCTGGATGCAATTAATGAAATAATTAGCAACACCAATATGATACCTTCATCTTTAAATTCTATTTTACAAGTACATGGCAAATATCCATAGGACTCAAATTCACTGTTCCCAAACTACCTTATTAGATTTGCCTAATCAATTAAATCTGCACACCCAGCACAACTGCATTACTTCATTATCGGCTCAATCGCTTGGGCAACAAAAACATTTATACGGTCGGTAAAATTACTGTGGCTTCGAGACATCGCAGAAAGCTGAAATGCTGCAGAAGTTGCAAATCACCTCAACAAGAACACTTAAACAATTAAACATTAAATTTCAATTAAACAACAATTAAACATTCCAATTAAACAATCAAGGATCCTCAATATGAATAAATTAAGAGGCATCGCCGAGCATGGTAGATCCAGGCATCCTTCCCCCTCCCCCTCCCACTCCCCTCCTCCTCTCATGAAATTTTCTTTATCTCTTTTGTATTATAGCAATCACAGCAACGAACCCCCTGTTCACGAATAAGCTGCTCAAAAGCGAGTTGTTCCCTTCGAAGCGAACATAAATAGCGTTCCTCCTCGTTTGATTCACGATACATCAGCACGTATATCCGTAGATCATGTTCCGGATTACACGCTTTATACATCTAAAACAACGATTCAAAAAAAATTCAAATTATAGTCCACATATCGCCATACAGGCAAGACGTATTTGAAATTATACAATATATATAAAATATTTTAGTCCAGCAAGTGAAAAAATCCGCGCCTGTCAAGACGCTTACTCATTCAATCCTTTAGTATATCTTCCTAATAATAGAGAAGTGAGAAGGGAAAGGAGAGCACCCATACTAAAAAGTACTCCATTATGGTCGCTAATGCTTAAAACATCAGAAGTGAATTCCGCTCTACGCACAACATCACAAATGAGTAAAAGAAATACATCGTTGATTTGATTACCTCAAGGATTCGAAGTGTCACCAAATCGGAGTGATGCAAAATGATAAAATTTGGTGCGAATGCGTGCAACTGTCTTATGAGATTGTATCGCTCACTAGTGGACATAATGACCAGCAATGGGTCCCCTTCAGTGTCATCACCTTCCTCTCGTCCTTCTGGATGTGGTTCCTCGACGTCGGCATTTGCTCCTTCATTATTTTTTGCTGTCTTATCGTTATCATCAGCCAACTGAAATTATAACTATCCATAATCAGCACTTATAAAATGCAGTTAAGATTGTGAACTTTAAAAGATAATATCATAGACTAGTATCCTCAGTTCACCGTATAACTCTAACCGCTTAGATAAACAATGACCACCGACACTTAAGTATTCAACGAGTCAAATAGAACTTCTCAGAATTCTATTTTCTGATGCCAGACAACATCAAAACTGAACTGCAAACCTAGACATAACATCAAGAGTTATAATAAATTTTGTCGTTCGCTAAACTGCTCCCATCATATTCTCAACATTCCCCAACGACTTCACAAATCTACTTCATTTCGTTATCATATAGTTCGCGAAATAGTTCGTTAAATGTGCAATTAAGTTCGAGCTCATCGTTCTCCTCAACTTTTCAAATATGAAATAAATGAGAAAATAAAAACGGCGCTTTCACAAACCGATTCTTGCGTGTGCTTGTTTATTCAAGTCATCTACTCGACTCAAAACATTCGATATATTATTTCAATAGCGAATTTTAATGCTGCAACTTATTCTCATCATTTTCAACTACGTACATTTCTCCGGAAGTATATCAATCCTTAGAATAATTACCAAATTGCATTCCTTCTTTTTCGTTCATGTTTAGTTCGATAATACGTCAACAACCCCTCCCCCTTCCCGTTCCCTTCAAATATAAACGAAATACCACCACAGAGCTTCTAGGTAACGTTATTTGAACATACTTTAGCAATATCTTCCTACTTTCTTCTATACACATAAACGAATACCGCACGTTCTCTTAAGCCTGCATCCATCATGAAATTCGTATCATATCACCCAATTTGCTTTTCTTAAGCGTCATGACGCTTTTCCCAGTAGCAATAAAATTTTTATATCACAAATTATACCAATACTATAGGTATATTGCCATAAATTCCATCAGAGAGAGAGAGATATACCCAAATTCATCGTTTCTGCACCTCGTTTATCAAAGCATAATCAGAATTCCCACCCAAACATAACTAGAAACTATATTAAAACCGGAATTTCCCCTGACGGTCTCCTCCGTCACCTCTACATTTGACATCCTATTCCGTCTGTTAACTCGAAAATCTTCCCACAGTTATGCACAACAACATTTTATCACTTGAGGACAACTAGCCGTCCATTAAATGACAGTCGCATTCAATTTATGCCGACAAGCTGTCACTTGCGATTTTGAGCGTTTCCTCTCAGCACCCTTTCTAGAGCGAGGCAGAAAGCTAGAGATATATCAATGAGGCTTTATGCACACAACGCACGGTCTAAAAGGGAATGGCAATCAAAGAGAGCGCAAAAGTGCAAAGAAATGCACCCAATAAAGCAGTAGCTGGCTAAGCAGATACGCCTCCAGCCAAACGACAGCCCTCTGCACTTAAGCTTCCTCATCGGCATACATCACTTCCAGCTTCTCATCAGAACCCTTCACGCCTATCGATGAGCGAGCCTCTCCTTCTGTTTACTTCTTCTTTTTCTCTACATGTCCACCTTCTCATAAAGGATGAGATCATTGAGTTCATATTATGTAATTTTTGACTGAATATTATAAAAGAAAAATTTCCATCCCATAAGCAAGAACTATTAGCAGATAACTTCAACGGTAAACTGCTCTCATCATCACGGAACTCTCTCCATCAGCGGTAATGATACAACATTGTTAAGGTCAAACCGTTCTCAATAGTGACATTAGACCAACAAGGTAACAATGTTTCCACAAAGGTAAAAGGTACTTTTTATTGCTTAACAAACTGCGCTTAATAATAAATAATATTAAAAAAGGATTCGAAAAAAACCAAAATTAGTGCGCTTCAAAAATCCATATTCATTGATTCAACAAAATAATTCGATTAGATCCAAGAAATATCGTACAACCAATAGAAGAAGCCCATGTCCGCCTCAAAAAAACAAAATAGAAAAACATTAAACGACTTATTATCCCATTTATAGATAGTTCTAGTGAAGATAATACTTCAAAGAGTTACTCCTGCTCAAAGAAAAACTACTCGATAGAATCCAGCGACAGGGGAACCCCGAAACGACGTTGGAAATTACTTCCAGCAATCGAAAAAATATATCAACCATGTGACTGCATTTTTACATAACACTTTCTCAACTACCTCTTTAAGTATAGTAAATCTATTCCACTATTCCCCTCTTGCAGCCATAACGCCGCTTAGAAAACTGCAATAAATTGTTGCTGTAATGTAAATTCCACTCTCAGAACTATATGAACAAGTAACACTTCAAGTATTCTCGAAAGAAATCCACATAATCAAAAATCAGAACGCTGCAGACGATAAACTTTTCGTTTATTTTTCTACTGATCACTTTGCATTAAACCTAAGCAAGCATAACTTTTTTGCTCTTAACATGCTTACTGATAAGTGATAAGAAACGTTATCAATCGTTAGCAGCAATATCATTTGCTTATGAGAACTTCCTCCACTACTGACATTCCATTTGAAAGATTTACAGAAGTGAGAATTTGATCTCATACAACAAAAAACGAGGAGAATATGGTCGCCGATATAGTGACTGTCAACGGAACATCAACAACTCATATCGATCGTACGAACTCAACTCATTCACAGGTTACTAATCGAATTTTCTCTTTAGCTTAGTGGTGCGCGTGGAACCCATAGAAATGAAATATGGTTGCTTATCTGTCGAATACCGAATACCAGCTATCGTATCGCCTCATCGTATAATCTATAAAACCTACCAAAAAATATAAAGTACCATCCATTTCAAGTAACTAACCTTGGAAATCGCGAGATCTTAATTTATAAAAAAAACCACATGCACATTTCTTTTATTATAATTGTTCGCAAAAAAATGTTTCATTAATCCTCACAGAAATTTTCGATGCATTTCAACATTTCGTGTCTTAACTTCGTCCGTTATGAGAAGTGCAAATTTCTAAGAGATCAAGCCAAAACATCATTTCCACCGACAGTGCCATTTTTAAGTCTAGAAAGAAGATATTTAGAGATTTCCTTTGTGTGAGGCTTTTACTGGCAACGATACCACCCAGATAAACCGGTGTTGCTAAACTCCAGGGTTTATCAATAACTATATCAGGCTATCAAGAGTTGATTCTAGTGACTGCTCTTATGTAGGACTGATGGATGGTACCTTCATGGAACAGATTAGCCGATAACGACGTCAATACACAAAGTCTGTCCACAACAACACTACCATTATACGAAGAACTGCTGTAGTGAACTCCCGCATAAGTTCGAGACGATATCCTCCTAAACGTCGACAAACTGGTTCTGTTGTTGAAAGCCTATGTGTTCATCAACGGCAACAGTAGCCTAACAAAAACAGACGATTCTTTGCGACGTATACTATATCTTGACTAAAAATTGATCCAAATATAGTACCGAAATCACCGTCCAATTCATAACGCAGATCAACAAAGGCTCAGATGTGCAACTTAGTTAAGATAATATAGCAAAGACCCGACCTGCATGAAAAGTTCAACCTTGCAATACCAGCGAAATTTTCGCTTCCTCAAATCCCATCAGGCAAATTGCTCGCTACCTTTTTTTAATATCGTTCGACACCTCTCACTATATTTCAATTGTTTTTTAACGTTGTAATCTGAGCGCAAAAATATATCCAGCTCGTAAATAATTCAATAAGTGATGCGTATTCATTAGCTGTATACAATGCAATTGCTTCCGCTTCAGTTACACGTGAATTCTTCGTGCGCACAAAATGACGGTACATATCTAACATCCGAATTCGAATACCATCGAAATAAAATCGACTATACTCAAGATGGCCGCATACATGTAACACCACAAACACATAACTATACATTCCGCACACAGCTTAAACCACAAAGAACGGGCCTCATGCTCGTCGGATTCGGAGGAAACAACGCATCGACGCTTCTCGGGAGTATTCTTGCCAATAAGCACAACCTCACTTGGAAAACCAGGTAAAAAGTCTTCCTTTCATATCATTATATTAATGCATAGTGTCACTGATCACACGCTGCTATCAAACCCATATAATAATGCGAGAAAATTCAACGAACTCGTAACACAATCTACTTAGGTCTATTAGGCGAAGCACATAGTGATGGTAAGGTAAAGTTCTGCAGACAAGACGAAAATATGCACGGGATATGGATGGCGCGCACTTCTCCGAGAGCTTGCTTTAGCAGATAAGAGAACAAAGGTTGAGGAAAAAAAGGATTTAAAAGTGGTATAAAGAGCCCCCATAGGAGGACAGACAAATAAGATATCGGCTGAACCGCATGCAGTCCATCCTGCCCTCTCGCACTCTTCGTGAACTACCACGAAGTTGAAATGTGAAACTTGCAGACAAGGTGAGCAAAAAGCGAATTACTACGGTTCTATTACGCAATCGACGACTATCCATATCGGATGGGATGGTGAGAAGCAAGTCTATGTGCCATTCAACAAAATTTTACCAATGATCGAACCCAACGATCTCATAGTAGACGGATGGGATATCAATAACGCAAACCTCTACGAGGCGATGAGCAGAGCTAAGGTGTGAATTACCACTCCTGCGGTGCCCGTCCTACTTCGCTGATTGATCTAGCTCATTATTTCCGCCTAAAAGTAAAGCGTACTATAGCATCAACGATGCAGCTGTGGGAAGTATTTCTCTACACAGCTGCGATTATATTTAATCCCGTCTCAAAAGACCACAGCAATGATATAAAGGCATCGATCTCCTAAAAAAGATATCAATGCTCTACCTCCGTTGCAATTGGAATGCGAAGACGATAAAGCACTATATTTCTCGGACATAAAAACACGGCAAACGAGCCTGTATCAAGCATATTTGCTCAACACTATGCCCAATAAGGGTAGTTTAACGGGCATTTTCAATAGGAACACTACCATATCAAGCGTTACGCCAAATTTCGCAATAAATACGGAAGATTTCAAAGAAATCGTCTGGTAAAGCTGAATAAAGGACATTCTTTCCAGGTATTTGAGCCAGAACTTCAAGAAAAATTACGACCGTATATGGAAGGAATTATACCGAAGCCATCAATTTACTATCCAGATTTTATCGCGTCGAATCAGGAGACACGTGCTAATAACATTATTCGAGCATCCAATAAACAACAATACGTCCAACAAATTCGTAACGACATTCGTCACTTTAAGCAGCACAATGAGCTCGGTGAGGAAATTACCACTCTGTCAAGGTTATGCAAGGTAACGGGCTCACATCATTAATGAGAATATTGGTCTCCTTATCAATTCCTTTAGTATAAGGCCTCCACCTACCCCCCCCCCCCTCTCCGATCTCGAAAAGATTCAGGAGAAATAAACAAGACTACTATTAGAGATATAAACTTTACTATACTCCAGGATTGCAATTTCAGAAAAAAATTTCAGAATGTGTTGTGGTTCTTTGGACGGCAAGCACAGAACGATACGTAGATGTACGTGAAGGTCTCAATACAAATGCCGATGAAATACTCTCATCAATCGCTCGGAACGACAATGAGATCTCGCCGTCGAATCTATTCGCCGTTGCAGCAATACTTGAAGGAGCACACTATATTAATGGATCTCCACAAAATACTCTCGTACCTGGCATAATTGACCTCGCAGAACGTGTTCGTTCTTTTCAATTATCTACCGCATTTATATCTGGCATACAGCATCAAAGTAAACTAATTATCAAAGGGCAAACATCCGCGAGAAAACAGTTTGCGCCAAATCGCATCCCCATTGAAAATCTTATTTCACCGTATCATCACTGAGCCTTTCTGGGTAGCTTACTTGTTGCACAGGTATACTTGAAAAGCAAGCTCTAAAAGCTTCTAAGCTGTCATCCTCTGCTCTTTATCTCTCCTCTTCCACCTCCCACAGACTTCGACAACATAGATTCAGCAGCTCCTGATACTAATAAATTGTGGTATCCAACATGCGATCAAAAACATCGTGACACAACGAATTATAATTAAAAAAGTTGCCATTTAAATGATAAGAAGCAATCTTTCAAACCAATGAATTATTTCAAGAAACTCATTTTTCAGCACAAAGTATTTGTTGGTGGCGACGATTTTAAATCTGGTCAAACGAAACTGAAATCAGCTCTTGTTGATTTCCTCGTAAAGAGTGGTCTCAAGCCCGAGAGTATCGTCTCATATAATCACCTCGGCAATAATGACGGTAAAAATCTTAGCGAACAACGTCAATTCAGGTATGAATCTCTCGAAATTGTCATATTTAAGGACGATTTTTAGACTGTCACCTCATATAAATGGCCCGATATGTCGTATTTCGAAAAGATAACTTATTTATGAATAAAGGAAACGATAAGATTTGTAACAATGAAAATAGAACGACACTTACAACCAAGACATTCTACGATTCAACTCATCGCATTTCTTTGTTCCATAAAGGCAATAAACACCAACAACCACTGTAATGTACGATGAACTGAACACTTGAGCCGCAAATTTCAGAAATGCTGATCTCTGAGGATTTTTCACTTCATCAAAAATATACCCAGCGAACATCAATTCTTCGGCAGTTACTTCGTATCAAATAGACAAAACATCATATCCGCTCTAATATAACCAACCTCTTTATCGAATATCACTCACAGAATTCTTTAGAAACGGTCGTAGAAAGCATTGCCTTCAGGGTTTTTACTCAAGCAAATACACCGTTCCTGCAGTATTGCCTGCTTAGCTCAACAAAAATCAATCGATTCCAGATCAAAAGAGATCTCGAAATCATCGGTGGTCGACGATATGGTCGCAGCAAATCAAATACTCTATCCGGAAGGCAATAAACCGGATCACGTAATCGTGATCAAATACGTACCATTCGTTGGTGACAGCAAACGTGCAATGGATGAATATATCTGCTCGATTTTCATGGGGGGACATCAAACATTCGCCATTCATAACACATGTGAAGACTCTCTTCTCGCCGCTCCTCTTATCATCGACCTTACTCTCATCACCGAACTTGCATCACGTATACAGGTTAACATTTACTATTAATTCACTTCCCTACCTGTTTCTACTCCAACCTTCGAACTAATTTAAAAAATCCCCTCACTCTCCTATAAATTACAATTTCAGAAAAAAAAATTCTTTGCCTAAAAAACCTAAAAAAGAAATCATAACGTACTATTATGAAATTCCAGTGCCTCTACCTGCAATCACTACATAATTCACTTAGTTCAACAAATGAAAACACGTCCCGATTTTTCAATAGAGCCTTCTTCGGTAGAATCAAAAGGTCGACATTAAATAATCCCATTTCCGCCTTATATCTCCACAGAGCTACTGCCATCCCTATCAAATTGAAGTGCTTTCAGTACAAAACGACAGCAATGAGCACATACGGCCACATGCACTCTGTTCTTTCGATACTCAGCGTTCTATTGAAAGCACCGGTCGTACCACCCAAAACACCAGTGACAAATGCATTCATGAAGCAACTCAGGTAAATGATCCACTGCGAATTTGGAGACAGAAAGGGGCAGGGTGGCTAATTACCTAAGTTCAGTAGGAAAGGAGGAACAGCGACAAGGAAGTATTTCATTGCAAAAAACAACTCTAATTCATAATCAACTAAAACGAAATATTTCCCTCGTAGATAAAATGTGACGGAAAGAGACTGCGCCCATTAAGCTCGTGTGACATTTCGAATTAGTGAACGAGAAGGAAACATCAAAAATATAACAGTACTATTATTTTCCTCCCCCAGCCTCTCTTTTACTGCGTTAATCTAAAAGCCCTAGAACAATTTTCTTCATGCTATGGATAACTTCCATCAATTCAGTCCTCGCCATACGTTATTTGTGCTATAATTCGTATTCGGCACTATAGGGAAGTATTACATTGCAGTAATTACACTAATTATAAGTACATTCAGTAATGCACTATTTCACCAAAAACTATAAATGTATCACCGTATATGCAGCCTTATTTTTGAAAGTCACAACGTTTTCTTTAGTCGAGCACTAAATGCCTTCCTTTTGCGCATTCGACAACCTCAGAAAGCGCTGCAAACGGCACTTTTCGTTTCTAATAAGATGTCTTGGTTAATAATGAACTGCTAATCGTCAACAAATATTTCAGCTCAATAACAAAACTGCTTTGCGCAGCTGCCGGTATCATAGTCGATAGTGATCTTCAACTTGAATTCTTCACCTATCTTCCATCTGCTAAGGTTTGTCATTTTTCAGTCAGCGAAATATGTAAAACGACTAGGATGCCAGTAGAAAAGACAAGAAACTATTGAAAAAAGGGCAAAGTATTCGAAAGAAAAACATAAGACTCGAAAAAAAAAAGGATGAGAGAGAACGTGATCAGATGAATTTTTTGGTTAAGATGAACAAAAATGAGACCAAGTGCTTCCAAACGGAAAATTAAGACAACTTGAAAGCCACTTAGCAGTTCAATCAGTTCAGCAAATTCACTCAACGAACTAAGACGCCCACTCGTTGCAACTGTATATATATATATACATACATATATAAATATATATATATATATATATATATATATATATATATATATATGCGCAATAATGTGCTTTAGGAGCACAAAACTGAAGCACCGAACGACAAGAACGGTATCTAAATGCTCTAATCATGAGAATCGCCCGAGGAAACAGAACAAATCGATTCAACCCGGTGCCGTTACGTCGAGGAATATTTCATCTGTTGTTTTTAAGCCATCTTTTCTTTCTTTTCTACTTCAGTCTAAAACCTTTTTCCAATAAAAATCTTTTTCCCCTATAAGGTTTCAATCCTAACATGTTTTGAACGAAACAAGCACAGCAGTAACGCCACTGTGAGCTGCTAATGAAGCTCTGTAGAAATGTGGCTATGTTTGCAGAATCCTATCCCGGGATTCTGATTTCTCTCCTTACGCTTTCAATTCCTGTTTTCTAAAAACCTCTCCTTTACCCCCATGTTATAGCATTAGGGGAGAAACAGTGAATTAATATCATACAACCATTTCCGAAGGCGCTTCAACACAGCTTCCTCCAACGTTTATTTGCATCCAAGTACACCGAATTGCGCGTCGAATTGCACATGGCCTCATTTAAGCACCGCCGAGTCTATAGCGCAATGAAACATCCCAACAAGAAACGAGTCTACGACAGAGAGAAAAGCCTGGTTCATTTAGGCCACAATGAATCCCCTCTCCACTGAAATAAATAAAGCGAACATGCCTACCTTAGACTGTTTCTTATAACGTACGATGCCGAACTGTACAAGTCTCGGCTGATCACCTCGCAATTTCTTTTTCTTCATTTCCTCTTCAGCCTGCTTTCGCCGCTTTCGACCTTGACGTGCTGCCAGTTTTTGAATCGCTTGCACGTCGTTAACTATATCGGCACGGGATTCACCCTACAACATAACAAGTCTGCTATGATCATCTGCAACCCTTCGTATCACATAAGAAAAGGTTCGACTTATTCGATCAAAAACATCATTCCATGATGTTTTCACCTATAAGGTCACAAATACGAATCTACCGACCTCCAATGAACCATAATTCAACGGTTATAAACGAATTGGCAGTTTGTTTAGACAGCTATGACGCAGATGCGCACCCTTCACCTTTACCATAGTCAAATTTAATGCGGTGTATTTTCTACTAAAATATTTTTCATAAAAAACGGAACTTCAGAAAAAATGTATTGTAGCCATCTAGAAATTTAAACAGATGCACTCCATGTTCATGAACTGAATTCCTCCCCAGTAAAGAAAATAAGAATACTCGGGAAGTAATGAAAAATGACCTGCCTTTCATTAATGCGCCATGTACGCCACTAAAAACACTTACCTCTACTACTGATGAGAAAGTCGCAGTATAATACTCCTGGAAATTAAATGAATATTTACAGCGAATCAGTTGTAAAATTTACGCTTACCTCAGCAGATGAGCCAAAAAGAGTAATCTGCATAGGATCCCAAAGAGGTTCGGCGGGTGGTTCTTTTGAAGAGCCTTTTGCCGACGGTAAATCGTCGACGATTTGCCTTCGCTGAATCCAACTTAGCTTCCTTCTACCCCATTTAATAAGATTACGCAACTGTCGACAAACTTCGCTACTGTCGGCTAATAGTAAAATGGGTGAACCTGAAATTTCGTTCAACTTTTTACAAGATACATATCTGCATGATTGCTAATTACCTATAAAACAATACAATACGTTTTCGATGACCGATGAAAGCTTTGACCGCAACCGCTACGTATCTGCGAACTCTCGCTTACCCGGCTGGTGCCCTACCAGTGAGCCATCAATGACGTTTTCATTAGTCACCGTTTTAAGAGAAACCCTACTTGGCTTCAACACATAACACTCCTCTTAACTAGTCGCCAAGTGCATATAAAACGTAGCAGAACAAATTCTTTTACGCATACATACTCCCTTAATAACTAGGAAAACCTGCTCATCCTCCCCCAGATATGAGATGAATCCCCCACTTTCGCCTTGAGGTGATCACCACAGAATGTAACACTATATTTGCATTTCAAGGTTTTATTCTGGAAAACTGTTGAGTGCAGCGATAGCGGGCCAACCCACCACATTTCTTTGTGATTGAACAGTGATCTTTCGCCTCTCATAATATTATGCACTTTTGCTGTCTGAACGACTTGTGTGTCACTGTGCAATCCGGAGCCTATTATAAGGCGGACTCCAGTCGTCTCATTCAATTTTTTCGTCGTCTCCTCGACGATTCTGCGGTCTCCTCTGGCCGCCTCCTCTCAGCGTCTCCCGGTTAATGGATACAACAAAAACGATTCATCACTGAATTTTAACCTACGAAAAATAATTTTTCGTCAATTGAACTTTAAATGTGCAATCACCTAATTCACTATCAAGAAAAGATTACACAACTTGATTAATACAAAAATGAGGTATCCAGATCATCAAAAACGAACCTTTCAACGACAAATGATCGTTATCTTTCATAAGAGCACGTATCTCTTCGAGAACATTGCTCAGTGCTGACCATTTCGGCGGTTCTAAATATCTTCCAAACTTTAGCTGACGATTGAAATATATAAAAACAATTAAATTATGTAGAATTGAAATGAAGTGAAATATACAGAAGCAGAAAAATACCAACGGTGGACAGAAAAGGGAGGGTGAACTGAAACTGTAAAGTCGAACCTGAGCAACTAAGACATTCACTTTCTCAGAACTAATAGACTAACACTCAACCTTGAGGTGATCAGTAACAACGAAAGGAGTAATCGAAGCTACATCGTGCCTTTCCACCCATTTACCACAGCATGCAAAATCAATTTATTCTCACTGTTCTACTCATTTGGTAGTTTCAACATTCCCTGAAAAAATAACCTCGACTCCGCAATAATTCATGCAGTGAAGACGATCTACTGACAGTTTACTACCACAGCTAATAAGTAATAGCTGCTGGACACTGAAACAACCTCGAATCCCGCTTCATTTCATAAAAATGAAGTATGATCAGCAGCAAACAGTGAAAATGAACCAAACGTCCCCCAATAACGCCTAAAAAAACTTGCAGAAATAAAGAAGAAAAAAACACTTGAAGTCCTTACGTGCCGTTACATTTTCACGCACAAGAAAAGCTGTTTGACGTCAACTACAGTCAGGAGATTTGAAACGGGAAGGGAAGAAAGATGGAGATGCATTTCATCCCAATCATATTGTGAACGATACTGACTACGGTCGTTGGTCATTTCGCTGGAAGATGTCTATGGTCGAAGTTTATTTCAACGATCACGCTGATTAGTCTTTTCGGTTGATCTGTTGGCTAAGTTGATGGCGAATGTCAAGAATTACAAGATCAAGAGAGAATTAATCATCAAAATGTCAAAAAAATCACATTGGAGAGATGAATGCACGAGATGAAAATATCGTTTTCTCTCGTCCTTTTTAGTCAGCCTTAAAGTTTTTAGCGCTTAAAATAAAAAAAAATCTGAATGACTCACCTAGAAGGGTGTAATCACCATCGAGCTTCACTTTGCACATTGCCTCCGCTTCAGCGAACAGCTTCGATGATGTCTGCGTGAACAGCCAACCACTGTTGTTGGCTACTTGCTGAAACGCCTATCAAAGTAGACATCGCAAAGATCAAACAAAAGCACTACTGAGCAATCGTCCGATCCCATTCATCTCCATCCACCATCGTATAATAAAACATGTTTTTACCACTTTTATTGGTATCAACATCTAACATTGAAATAAAACAATAATGTATGCAAAAATATACTAACGTCTTTGTCGGATCGAAGCACAGAAAGAGTGTGATAGAGAGTCGCCGGTTCGAGTTCCTCTGCCTGTAACAACTTGCACAATCAGCGCTGATGAAGAGTTCAATCGATCTTAAGAACAACCTTGAACGAGAGTAAAATAATAGCGAATTTTTGAGTTTTCAACACAGATATGAATTTTTAGGGTCTTAAAATAGAAGGCTAAGAAAAGGAGCTTTCAAAAAAAATCCTATTAATCAGCGGGCTCAATTAAAGGCGATAAGGTCTTTAGCAAAAACAAGATGAACTATAACCACTCATAACGTCTCTATTTTTGCTGGCATTTGTTACAGACAGACTCTCTGTAGAGAGATATATGAAAGAAGTAAGAGAGATAAATATGTGAAAAAACGCCATAAAGAAAGTAATAAAAGCCATGGCGAATTAGGAGCACAACATTAACAAATAGGCCACATGGACGAGATCATATTTGATAAGCAAAAAGAGGATATTTACTCCTGTCATCTGACTGCTTGGTTATGGCTCTTGAAGAGCCTCGGCATCCTTCCCTAATGAAATTGTTGGCGTATGGATAGAGCTTGTACTGTTCAGTACTTGCTGACGCTTAAGTACAATAATGCGGCACTAATTCCATGCGAGTAAAATACAAATTCAGTAGTTCCGCCAACTACTAAGCGCTCAAATTTCAAGCAATAATCTCGCTGGAAATGAACAACTTAACCACCTCAGACATTCGCCGTCAACTTAGCCAACAGATAAATCAAGCAACGAATCAGCGTGATCGTTGAAATAAACTTTGACCACAGACATCTTTCTAATGAAATGACTAACGACCGTAGTCAGTATCACTCACAATATTAGTAGAATTAAACGCATCTCAAGTTGCTTTCTCTTCCCCTTTCAGGCCGACTGACTATAACTGACCTCACACGCTTCTCTGAGACTTATATGAGACGAAGTCTGCTAAAGCTCGGAGGAAATTTTCTGAAAGGAAGTGACCTCATAAAGAAGTGTGCGTAGGTGTTTCAAATCGGTTAGAAGCCGCTGCTGCTTGTCCGTTATGGAGAACTGTGCCGCTCTGAGTTGCACCTCTATCATCGACGGAATGAGTCCCGCCGACGGGTGCGTACTTTCATCCTCTGCCGACGTCTCAAATAATCGCGAATATAAAATGATCTCATATACACCCTCATATAAAATGATAGGACAGCTGGCAGTGCAACTTAACCAATATCACTGTAACCTCTTTATTCGAGTCATTTCAGCCACTATCTCTCTATGGTATTACAAAGTTTCCACAAACACCTCATTAAGTAAGAAACATATTAAAAGAAGATCGAAACGACAGGCCTTTGAAAAAAAGCATTATTGTAGGGTAATTAAGCATCACATGATGAGCTTGTAAAGCACTAATGATATCCATTTAACATTATCATGTCTCCTGCTTAAACAACAAGGAATGGCGTCACATGCACCTGGATGCTTTTGTATGAATGAATCCTTCAACGCAACAATAAATATCCGTATCTTATATGCAGCCATACTTGTCTTTTCACGGTCTTTTCTCCCCTATCTCTGTTATCACCCCTCCTTTCCCCATACCTCCCCCTTCCATCTGGAAGTTCTTAGAAATTTTCCAATTCAGTTAACGATGCCGCAACTTTTCCAATTTCCGTGTATCAACATTTAAATATATTCTTTTTTCCCCCTTTTCACCAGAATCCTCCAGATAATGGAACAGCACCAAGTCCTCCGATGAAAAATTCATTAAAGAACAACAACACTATAAATGGACGCACCGACTAACATTGCATTGGTACTCAACTATAATATTAACTTTAGAATCCCATGCGATCTACGCATACGGCAGGGAGAGGCAGGAATGCGAAGATGAAATTTTCCCAGTTTCCTCGAAAATACTCCCAAATTTCAAGTTTCATTTCCACTAAAAGGATGCCGTTCTTGACAACAAATTCATCCAGTATCTACTGAAAGGTTAGTTAGCAATAACATCTTTTTACTATGACATATATCTCTCTTATCTATCAAATGAATAAAATCGACGAACTGAAATACTAACATCAAGAACGGAAGCGCACTGTTTCAGCTCCTTGACACATGTCCTGATGATATCAACTAAAGCGGATTGTACCTTACGCATCGGATGTGGCAACTCACAAGTTACCTCGACAAGCTTTGGCTGTAAGCATTCGTACGATAATGTGCCCAATTATCTGTTAACATATTTACCTACGTATATATCTACTTCAGTTATCTATGTACCTGGCAATATAGAATTCACCTAAAAACCAGACTGCCTGCAATTAATTAAATATTTCTGATAATGTAACAACCAACATCTAATAGCCATCTCATGAGAAACTGATTTCCTCCAGAAAAATAAGTGAAATTATGTATATTTTGAAAACAAAACTAGGTTCTGACGAGCTGGATTAAGACTTCAGCTGCTTGTGCAGATAAGACTTTCTAATATTGCATTGGACGGGAGAAGAATGACTGCTGGTCTTTCACTATAACCATGCCATCACAAAACAGTTGAGGCAGACCATATGCACTTTGAAAACAAAAAAAATCAATCAAATAAAATGTTTCGATCACCAGAGGCGGGTTGCATTGAAATTAAAGATGCCAGGCAACTTGAGCAGCTTTCAGGCATCTGTGACTGTTTCGGGTTAGGCTTTCAAATCGGTCACTCATGCCACTCACGTTCATCCCTAATGGCTCATCTCACTCCAGCTCACCTCTAGTGAGAGGTTAGAGGAGCAGTATAGATATTTCTTACAGGGTAGAGGTCAAGCACACGTTTCACGTCCACGTCGAATCTTGGCACGAGACGTACTCTCCGTATGTAAAGTCTATTGACGAGACGTTGCAGTGATCCCATTGAATTCAATGCACTCGGTTGATCACTGCAACAATAAAATTCTAACATCCTCCGTAATAAGTTAGAACTTCACGGCAATTTTTAACTTTCTACACCACTATACATGCGAGATATGAGATTTCCAACTAAAGAAATATGCAAAAATTCGCACATTTGAATACGGCTTTCCTCATAAATATTCATATTTTAGAGCTACCTGAATCATATGCAAATTATTTGATTGATATGCCATCACAGACGATCAAAGTCATAGATGATTTCACATAATCTAAACGCTTTTCAAATGTCAATGTGTTCTTCTTCAGCGTTAGCATTAACTTTGAAAAATGCTCCAGCAATGAAAAAAAAAGAAAAATTCTTTGGAATTCTCTCCGCTTCTTTCCGAAAATTTTGGCATTTTAGAGATTTTCATTGAAAGCATCTCCACAATAGTGTTATAATCTGTAAGTCCTGCATGTATGTGTATTTCTGTTAGCCGAATGTTTCGAATCAGCATCACATATGCGTAACAATGAAACTTATCTAGCAATCCCTTTCGATCATACCAAATATCTATGTGCATCCGTTACGATCCGCCAAATTCAGTATGACCCACACCCACAACAAATGCGCCGAGAAATCTGCACATTACAGCAAATGCCGCAATATTTATATGCTGTACATGCAAATTCTCAAGCAGATGTGTAATTGTGCTACTGAAATCTATGTCTACCTCGCAAATAAACAGAAAGTGTAGTTAACGCAACATAAATGATTGGATGCAAACAAAAAACAATTTTTCGTTCAGAATTTGTATAACCGGTCGGTCGCAATAAACCAACCATAGCGAACATTATTCCACAATAACCGGTCGGTCGCAATAAACCAACCATAGCGAACATTATTCCACAATAACCGGTCGGTCGCAATAAACCAATCATAGCGAACATTATTCCACAATAACCGGTCGGTCGCAGTGAACCAACCATGACGAATATTATTCCACAATTTTTTCAACAATAAAGAGACAGTGTCAGTTTGCATACTTACAAAACTCATAAGGTAACTAACCTCAAGATGCGAAAATCCATGCATTTTCTTTTAATGAAAAGAAAAATTCAAAGAAGGAATCAACGACCATAAAAATTAAAAAATATATACATCAACAACGGAAAAAAACGTACGTAAAAGCCTTAACAAAGCCATCGGATTTCTTCTCTCTATATAGGCGAAGAATAAAAGACTCTTGAAAGTTCGATAATAATCTGAAAACCTGATTTTTGCCCCTTGCATTAGAGTTCATTTTCGCAACAAACATCAAGTAATGATACGAAAATGAAACGTCTGAATGAATATTTGTATAATTAAGCAAAGTCCAAAAAGGCCACACGTAAACTTTACTATCGAAGTCTGAAATTCTTGGACAACAATCTACTTTCCCCTAATCTCAGATGTAATATTCACGCCACAGAGCGTAAGCAACTCAGAGGAAACGCGGTGCCACTATTAGGACAACCTTAGGGTGACATTATTTTTCTGTTGTTTCAAACTAATAGGCATTTTAAGCACATCTAAAAAAATACAATAAACATTAAGTAAACTGTTTTGTAACTTAAGGAAATGCTGAAAGTGATGGAATGAAAATGGAGAAAAAGCCAACGCACAATCGAGGAAAAATACACAACGAGTATGCATATCACTGGCAATATGCAGATGGTGAACGGGAAAGGAGAGGGAAAACCCATGACCCGCCTGCAACAACGCCTTAGAATGCTTAGAATCATTCTTAACGACGATCGGATCGTCAGTGACTTTCTTGAACACAATTTTCCGATGCTATAAATGCTATAAATATTTTTGAGAGTGAAAAAATTTGAGCTTGACCTCTGGACCTCTCATCTCTTCCTGATCTCTTTGAATCAAAAAATTCTAGATAGTGGACAAAACATATTTTGAAATCAGCAGGATTTATACGGTTTAGTGGTGATCTGAGTACTTCATAGGTTGGCCGACCTGAGTAAGCCTATATCCATGCGCAATACCACCCCTTGTATAAATCTAAGCAAGTTGTTAGTGGGGAACTACAAGCTGCAGCCATGAGCTCAAATACTGAAAACATTAGTCACTACATCCTGAACATAAGATTATCATCCTCAAGTAATTTCCACGAACATACATTGACGCATAAACGCGCAACATTTACGAAGTTTTTGAAATAATCCATCGCAAAATGAAAACTAAGGTCAAACTTTCAATTTCACTTAAGCTATTCAATTCAAACAACAATATATGATGGATCAAAAAAAACTTCGAGAGCAACCTCAAGTAGTTCGAGCTCAAATGCAACGCATAACAAAGGATAACTTACTGATGTGCTCGACAAACAACAATCCCAGCGACATTTTTGAATGGAACTCGACCTTGAAGGAGATCAACCATCAAAATGCGCGACGTTATGAAATGCACGCCACCTTCCATATACAGTGTCTCTCTACAAATGCATTTTTTTCCCACCAATACAACAACTGAAACAACTAAGAGCACTATGCTGAGCTCTAGTTTGATTCCTCTTCTACTAAATTCTCCTCTCTATTTCTTTATACCGATTCCATCTAGTACTTCAAGCATCATTTACCTGACTGCCTTTGATTCAATTAAACGACAGATGCGCCATTTTTGCATAAGAAACCTTGAATAACGAGAGATTTACATCAAAGGCAAATGACATGACATTCCACTAAAAATTCAGCGAAAAAGATGCATAAAGTGCAGCATTTCTGGCCAAATATATTCTTATATTGCGATCTGTTCGACTCAAAAAAATGTTTACATGTCCACTTCTCAATCCCGGCACTGAAATTATTTCCCGGAAGCCTTTTTCCATAAATTATCATTCTTCTCATTTATGTCTCTTTAAGACTGCCAATATTTCTGCACCTCCGTTTACTACTTAAACTTAGATAATTCCTATACGAAGGCCAATCTTTTTCACCTGCTCTCACCACTAACAGGTAAATCAACCTCTGATCTCAAAGAATTACTATACTCGACGTTCAATTAGTAACACCAATTACTTTTGTTTCTCAGGTAAAACATTAACTAAAAAAACGTTGAAGAGATGAGAATTACTATTGGATTCCATGTAAACAGTGGCTGCGAACGAAAATGAAAAAAATTCTTGAAAAAATCGCAACCTATTTTCAAGTATTCTATCTCGATTCTTTGATGAATTAGATGAAAATCCCCCCCCCCCCCTCCTCTTTGAATTGCTATAGAAATATCAACGTTCAACAAACTACTGCTTCGAAGTATCTTAAAATATAAAAAAGATGGAAAAAATTCCCAATAAAAACGTACCGATCCTTAATCGATACATCAGCGTTGATCACTTTTGGGGGACATTTCACAATTGGATCACGTAATCTTGAGAGAAAATATGCCTGAAGATTATTCGAGCAAATTCGTTTTTTCATATAGATACGTCGTTTTTAATGGTTAAAGAATTAATGTTGATTAGAAATGCACTGATCGGGTTTTGAGGCTAAATATTGCAATAGTCGTTCTATGAAAACGATTAGTGACTCAAAATCTACAACGTCGAAGGTTTCATTGTGAGTCAAATAAGTCAGGTGATATAATTCAAATCTTTATTATAAAATAAAAAAACATGCGCATTATAAGATAGATTTATTCGAAAGGTGCAAAAGGAAAAATCGCATTTGCACCTATCTGTTGAGCTTCCAAAGCATCTTATTGAAAGTATGACTCGTATTCGAGAATAACTTCTCGCCTCTAAAGATACTCAATAATGGTTTCCCTCTCATGAAGGAAGAATTCTTCCACGATGACTTCATTAGCACAATATGAAAAGGACTATGCTTACATGCGATCAGGTTTTCTTTTCAATGAAATAACTGTTAATAGGTCCATTTTTTAATGAAACTTACAAATTACATAAGTACATTGAAAGATATTAAATAGCGTAAAAATAATCGGAGAGAGCATTCATTAAATTTCGTTGAGTATTTCCACGAATAATTCAACAATATCAATAATTTGTGAAAAATACGGATACCTCATCATATTGAGTCGTATTTATAACGAAAACAAGGATTTTCGGATCCGAATATAGATGAAAATGATGCAACATTAAACGTTCCAAACCTAATCCTCTGCAAAAAAAAAAAGTGAACTC
Source organism: Parascaris univalens (assembly GCA_037576465.1). Taxonomy (NCBI): domain Eukaryota; kingdom Metazoa; phylum Nematoda; class Chromadorea; order Rhabditida; family Ascarididae; genus Parascaris; species Parascaris univalens. The sequence continues at coordinate 231,791,836 of CM075173.1, read as the reverse complement.
ATTTCTCATTTAATTATCGAAATATTATATTATACAATTATACACTTTTCATAATTAATATATTTTCTTATTTAGTTTATATTATTCAAATTTTTATGCAATTATGGAAAATTTATGCAAATAGGGTAGCGATCGTTACTTCATCTCAGCGAACGAGGAACTGCCCAACGGCGAAATGGAGAACAACAAGACAAGACTTATCCCAGTAAGCTGGAGAACTAAAGAGCTTGAGAACGTGGTATGTCATATCAAAGCTTGAGAACATGGTATGTCATATCAAAGCTTGAGAACTAAAGAGCTTCTTGTTTAGGACAACTCTAAATTCTGATGAAATACGCCATTCATATGATTTACTCAAATTTCGATATGCTAATAAAGAACTGAAAGAATAAACTAATAACTGCAATGAAACATTTGTGGAAAATTATTACATTGGAATGAAAAAAAAAATAAAAATAAATGAATATTTGAATTTTTAAGGTACGTCAAATTTGAAGAAATACCTTGCAAGTACAAAAAGCACATCATCGGAGAATGTATCCAACATGATATTCTTTTCAAATTCAAGTAGTTCCACTTTGTTTAGATCCTCATCGTTTTTGATATCCGAAGTGATCCCTTCATCACCATCTTCATCCGATGAGAACAGTTCCACTTTGATCCTACTTGGCGACAGCATATCCACTCTATAATCGTAGAATTCCAATTCTGGTAACAATAACTTACTACATTAGAGGTACTTACTCGTGATAATTACAGGTAATATTCACCTGCAAGTTGCCATGAATTCGAAAAGTACCACGTGATGATATGACGATACGCAACAAATAATTCAAACAACTACGCAAATGCTGAATTAATAGAGGAGAATGGAGGTGAAAATTTGCACAACCTGTTCGGTACCGTGGAACCTTTAAATATCATCCAACTATTTCTCATACACCAAAAATTTCAGGTGAAGTCTCCGGCAATAGAATCGTTGAAAGTCGCAGTTGCAGCTTCGTCATAACCACCCACAAGCATATGTCCAGGACTCATCCAGCCTCACTGGTCGTCAATGAAGTCCAGTAAAACTTAAGACTCAGTTTGTCCCATGGACCACCAAATGACAGGACAATACGCTATGAGCTAAATAAAAATTCTTTAACACAAATGTTGGAGAATGAAGATATGACTTCTAGAGAAAGCGCAAACCTTACTCTTGCACTAACTCAAATGGTCGTGGTATACTTAGCCACAAGCGCATACGCGCGAGAGAGACGTAGAGAGAGACCGCACGCGTTCTCAACCAAAGATACAGTCCTCACCGCTCGCTACTGAAATCATTGCAATAAATATGAAAATATTAAAGAAATGGATTGCAGCAGATTTGAAAGAGCACCAAAAGCTCACTCAGCTTCATTAATAACCGGAAATCAGAAGAAAGAACTCTTCTATAACTGAGATGCAATCGACTAAAATTTACTGCATCGAAATACATGAGAAATTGCGAGTGACATAATTTTATATTATACAGATGACGCAGAGCAGAAATCACCCATCGAATTATCTGCTGAGATCACTCATTTGCAGATTTATTGCTCACCGATATTCTATTTCTTGTTGGATAAGCCGTTGTCAGTGATTACCCGACTACATTTGATGCTTTAATGAAAGCAACCTTCTATTGAGGTAGGGTCAGAGGTGGAGAGGCTTTCGACGTGATTAAAATCACTCATAGAAACTTCGGACATCACCTAAACTGTCTATTTCAGGATATACGTACCGACAACAGATCCACCAATTCCTTATCAATGCGCTGTTTACACGTTAAAAGTACTCGAGTGATATAAGCGTTTGCATGACGAGTTCAAGCTAATAGCAATACGTGCAGCCTGAGGTCAATCTTCGGGCTACATTTCGATGCGTACATCCTCTTCAGCGATTTTTTCAATGGTCGCAATTTCTTTGGTGCGTTTTTGCGATCACATTCAACACACTGATGTGAGGAGTTTTTTCTCCTTCTTCTTTATAATCTTTTCTAAATTTCTTTCATTCTCTTTATGTTATTTATTTCTTCCTTAAATTGCATCTCTTTGAATTAAATTTATTTTGTGGACTTTTTCATGAATATTTCTCAACGTTAATTATTGCTTATTTCCTCCTTTCGAATCGCAACGGCATCCTTGAGAATTCGGAGTATTCCTTGAGAGTTCGGATGCCTAAAAATAATCTCAGGATTGAGACTCAACTACACCATTCATATCCAATCCTATCAATAACAAATTATATAGTCAACTAATAAAATATATAGCAAAAATGCAATGTTTAAAATGCAAATGGAATTTAAGTTGTTTTTTCTCATAGAATAAATAAGAATTTCCGCTCTGCGCTTCATATTGTCGGGAGAATTTCGAACACTCAACTGAAATGAGTAGTTTCGAGCCTTTAACCTTTGACCTTTTGACCTTTTGACCCCAAGAGACTTCAACTGTGAGTAATTCCGACTTATGCAATGCTGCTCATCAGATTCGTATTTCAAATACTCATTTTTTAACAGTGAATTTCTATTTATCGCCGTCTCAAATCGCAACAACAAATGAACATTTATGGATAGAGAAGCAATTACTGATTTTATGATTGCTGCTCTTTGACTTTACGTAAAGAAAGCAGCAAGAGTTATTGGCTGTCTCATAAGTATGGGGGAATTTTACGAAGGAGAAAAAATAAATAAAGTAGAAATCATTGCAAGAAAACGTTTCTTGACCTTTTGGGGACATTCATTTTGACCTTTTGACCTTTTGACGTGGGAGTGCAGCTGAGATGTCGTCAGACTCTGCACAGCAGAAAGCGGAAAAAAAATTTGCTGTAATTAAAATGCAGTAGCGGAAGTTTTTTCAATAAATTGGCATAAAAGCGAGAATCCGTTATTGCCTGCTAAAAATGACGTCTTTTTCATTCATTCAGCAGAGCGGATTAATTTACTAAAGAAGAATCGTCATTAGATATGATGTTGTTCAATAACTTGCAGAGATTATTATCGCAGCAGAGATTATTTATATTCGTTTACTTTTCTTTATTCTTACCTGATCTCCGCTTCCTCTCCCTATCTGTCCTTATCTGCGTTCATTCGAAGATGCAAGTAAAGCATTCTTGCGATTCAGTATATTTTGGTAGTATCCAGTGATTTGATAACATTTCAAAGAACCGATCAGGAAAAACGGACTGCAGTGAAGTGGAATGGTGCGATCCGCACGGCAGATTCAAGAGAGGTCGAAGTGGGACGACGCCATGCAAAATAAATCAATGCCGCCTTCTTTATTAACCACACAGTTCTCATGTTGCCAATATATGCATTAGGCCGACAATTATATGCATAAGCCGATATACATATATGCATTCAGCAGATATATATACGCATTAAGTCGATATATGCATTCTCACATTCTCAATTCAGGACAATCCAGTGTCTGCAGCCTCGGATAAAAACACTCATCGGAATCGTCGTCGGTGTTTCTTCATAAAAATTCACTCACATATGCGCTCTTATTAATTTCCATGTTTTTGTTCCGATATTATTATCCTGAAGTTGGAATATTTTTACCATCAGATTATGCTTTCTCATTCTTATCGAAAAACTTGAACGTACTCGAAGAACGAATTTGAGAAATTGGTAAGTTTCGATTACTGCTGTAAATATAAATCAGAAATCAATAACTCTTGCTTATATCCAACAATTCCGAGAACTTCCTCTTGAGCTCTAATCAATGATCAGCGACCAAAGAAGGGAAAAACTGCTAATCATAACAGACAAAGAAATTGGAAGAAACTGTGCATAGAACTTGAAGATTCCAAATGGAAAAAGAAGGATTTGAATGTCTGATTACTGCATTTATGTGATCAAAAATGGATTTGTTAAAGAATTAATTTCGATGGAAACTGGATAAAATCATGACGAAACAAGATGAGAGAATACGCTCAGGTATATTTCTAGGATCATCATCAACTCGATTGATACAACCAATACGATTAACCTATGGATTACTATAATAAGATCTCTCCCCATCTGGAAAGCAAATAAAATTATCTATAGTGCTCTCGTCTCGAATTGCTTACGGGATTTGAATACTGCGACAAGCAGTTACTTATGATACGTCAGAATCAATGAATTCCATGTATTATATGAACATTCACAATTATGTCTTTTTTGTTTTCTACACTTAAACTGAGACAATATCGTTGCGTTTTGACTGCAGTTTCTACTTGAGATATGGTTCACTATTTGCAGTTGAATTCTTGCGGAAGGAATTCATCGTTGAGCACTGATTCCGAGAATCGGTCTTGCTACTGTTCGCTAGGCTAGTTTATGACGCTTTAATTTTCTCGCTTGAGACAAGCACTTCATTGATGTCTCGCTCAGCGAGTAGTTGTGACTTTGGACATTTGCGCCAATGAATACTTGAAAGTCAACTCATTTTGCACATAAATTAGGCGCATGCAATTCTTTGAATATTAGGTTGTCTTGTGAAATGGTGAAGCACATCCACTGCCTTGCTGACTTCACGGATTGCTTCGTTTTCGTATAATTCAGAAAGTTTCCCACTATATTGGGGTGAGGCGAATTTTACATTTACCTGCAATTTCTTCATATTTCAACCAATCCAACCGTTAAAACCGGAAATTTTTTTCTGAGAACAAATGCAAATATAGCTAACTTAACGTTACAATGATACTGCTAAAATCCCATATATAGTAGTGTGGTACTTAAATCAGTCTAAACTGTTCCCACACTGAATAATGAATGCAAAGAACAAATTGCTCCTTAACGATCTTATCAAGATTCATTTACATTGTTGAACGCGCTATTATCACTAGTGATATATTGAATATGTATAATTTAGCGAAAGAATTTAATAATATCACTTATTCCTAAACTTACCAAATCTCTTCCGATGAGATATTTGTGGATCGCATTTGTGCACATCTCACTGATATCCTCGATCGAAAGTTTTCGATAACGTGATAACAACTGAAAATGATAAGAGTGCTCTTCTCTATATAACTTTACTGTCTTAAAAAAATATCTCAGCATAGTTCAATGATATGCTTTAAACACTATTTGAGATGCTTCATATGTAAGTCTGACGCATTTTATGTGTTAAAATGCTATTCGATGTCAAAAAGATTTTTCGCATAATGATATCCAATATATGACTCCACCAGATTAAGCAGCTATACGACTTTATACATGGTTGACTTTTATTGCAATCGAACCCAGGAAAGATTTGTGGTTATAACAAAAATGGTCGATTCCGTCTAATTAAAGTCCGTCTCAATAATACTGCCTACACAAATAGTTGAACGAAAACATTAATTTTTACCTTTAATATTTTCGTCAACCAGCTCAAGGTACACTTAGAGTTAAGGAAGGCGAAATACGGGGTGAGGAAAGTTTTCTGAGATAAACAATTAAAAATACGGTTGACGATGAAGATTAATTATCCAAGGCAGCGGCACCCTGTCAAAATTCAATATTCTAACAGATCCCAACATATTTCTAAGATATACTCCGCTCTGGATTTTCTCTCCCGACCTCTACGTCGAAAAAACCACGAAGTTAGGACCTTAACTGGAATAATTTCAAAGTCATACTTCGTAAATTCTGGTGCAGTTCAGATGAATACTTGCCATAGTATCACCCACTTAACCGCATAGACAAAATGAGAGTTCATGAGGCAGATTTTGCTTTTAAGCTTCTACTATTTGAGTAGAATTTCGCGTTAGAGATGCTCGAAGCGAGAGGGCAAAACCCTACCAGGACTTAAGGTTCAAGCTCAATTTTTGCCTCTCGTTCAACTGTTCAATCAATTAAAGCGTCTCTAAGTTCTATATGTGTGTCTTATGAAAAAGCTGGACGATGATGATGCTCTTAGCGTTATCGTAAAATAACAGTCGAACCATCATCAGTCAAAATAATTCTGCTATATAACAAATAGATCATTCGAAGAAATCGATTTCATCGAGAGCAAACGTCGATATGGCCTTTTATTGTCGCCGAACTTAGGAATCTCGAGCTTAATTTGCAGCTTTATAGATGAATATGGATCTCTGGCTTGGAGACTTTATCTCAGATATACGAATGCCTTCTACACTAACAACTTTCGTGGATTACTGGCGGAAAATATACAGGTGAAAGCACAAAAAAGCATTCCGCTTGTGAATAAGCACACTGCGCAGTAAACTGTGAAAGAATATAAGTAAGTAGTAAGTTGTAACATGTAAAATAGCAGAAACACGGAAAATATATTACGAAAATTCGAATAGAAAAGTGATATTTCATTTGTCTTTAATGGAAGGAAATAAAATAGCTGTTCAAACCTTCATGATGTATTTCTCATCATAAGCTGATTCGTCAAATGGTTCCAATAGAATTAGAGGTGCATCCGCTTTTAATACCATCTGAATAAATTCACCTCTCATAAAAAATCCAAAGTTCTTCATTCTTTCTCATGAGAATTTTTTGAATTCAATACTTTTCTTCTCTCATCTGAATCCCTAAAAACGCTATAATGAATCAGAATGTGCGATATTTTTGGTTTTTCTGCTGCATTACTAACATTATATAGTACTAACAACTGCACGGGAAGTGATTTTTGCCGGCAATGGTGATCGATGAAAGCAAAATTCGAAGAGTTGAGTGTTTAAAAGCTCTTCCATAGGGAACCCATATTAATTACAGCATACGGCATCTCCGCTCTCTCAAACTGTAAAAGAAAGGGGAGAATGAAGGTTAGAAAACTATTACTGTGAAGTTCCAACATATTCAGTTTTTTTTTCGATAGGCGATGAAAAACTTGCCCCTTTACGGGAACGAACCTTTGATCTTCCACTCGTGGGGCAAGCGCTTCATGATGTAGCATTTACCCAGCTGGAAAGATGACGGGCTCATTCCCGACGATGGGCAAAGTTATGACTTATCAATAAAGAATGCCTATCACCATAATCTATGTCTAGAAAATAATCACTGGGAATACATGACTCTAATCTGCTAAGTTTACGTTGTGATTACTAAAAAATTAGGATTAGAAAATAGACTACATGAAATTTCTCCAAATTTCCTAAACGATATGGAAGTAATTCAAAAATATTTCTTGCAAAAAGATTACATTTCTTAAAGAATTTTCTTTCAAATTATGTTTAAGTTACCCGGCAAAATCCGATAGAGTGGAGGCTGCATACTCAGTGAGTCAGCAGCCGATCTACATGGAACGATGCCTGAGATTTCGAGCTTCAAATTTCGAATCTCAGGTTACGGGTATTTCTATCAGTTTTCTCAAAAAATCTCCATAAAAATATGATATGAACGAATTTCATACGAAGAGCTTATCGATGGTACTTTCATCGACATCGGTGAAAAATTCAGTGGCGATAAAAATGTCGAAGAGACCACCACGTTCTCTCCAATAATTGAGCGACGATTCAAGTGTAGCATTCCATCCAACTCGAACTCGTTGATCCTTGAGGCGATTTGCTTTCGTTAGTGATGTCCGATAGAAAAATTCATTTGTCTCCACATTCCATACAACATTACAACGTAGCGTCTTAATGAATCACATCAAGCATTAATAAAATTGAAGTAAAAAATAACTCTAAAAAAGTAAAGAAGTAATAAATTCAAATGAGGAAACACTTTATGAAACTTTACCTTCAATCATTTCACTTGAAATCTATAGAAATTCTGAGTTGGTCGGATGGAATTTTTTGCAGTAGTATTTTTGCCAATACTGAGTAACTGATAATCCAATAAAGCAATGCCTCGTTGAGGGATTTCAAATGCCTTAAACTATTCCTGCATTCTAGTCTTTAGTTTACTAACTTGCTAAAGAAGTAATATTTCCTTTATTTTCATTTATTTTTCGCTCTATTTATTTTATAGTTTATTTTCTTTAACCTATTCAATATTCGTGAAAGGAAAGACAGATTTATGTCGCTAAAGTCCCTAAATAATGGGATCCTTTCAAGAGGCAGAAATAAATCCTCAATTTGCATGGATAGATTTACTTATCCACATGAATATATGAACTCTACTGTTGATGACTGACTCAACTTACACTATTATAATAAAATAGTTCCAATTCACTCAATGAAATATACAAAGAGAAATATCAGAGATTTCAAAAAACAAATCCCTATGAAACGAAATGAGGAGGGAAATTGTATTACTGTTATACTAAAAAATGATTTCATGTATCCTATGTCGTGAAGGTAATTCTCAGAGAGGAGAAACGTTTCCAAAAAGTGCAATTATACCTCAGAAATACGATGAGCATTTATATGTAAATGATAGGCGAATTTGCGAGGATTATAGGCCAATACAGAGGGCGCACTTCCAATCGTTTCTTTCATTAACGCATATCCAAACACCTTGAAATTACTCATCTTCATCCTGCTGAATATCGCATACACCTGTCTTCACCTAACTATTTCAAAGTGAGTGTCCACTTCTTTAAATTGAATGGAATTTAAACGTTGGGCTGTTCTATCAACTGAAATTACCTTAAAATCATTTCGATTTTATAAATCAGCCGTACATTCATCGATCCCGTTTTTCCGTCATCCCTCAAAGTTTTCACGTAAATGGAGGTCACTGAATCGTTTCTGATGAATTTTCCACCTAATGTTTCCACATGAAACAGCAGGAAATTAGAATGCGACGATTACTTATCGATTCTATGTTTCAAATCGTCAACTAGACGACTGGCTCAGATGATTTATAGATCACTACTCGAGAAATATCCCAAGGCGATTGGATTTCGACAGGCAATAAATGCTTTCCTCAAAAATTAAATGAAATACTAAACTGTGGATAAGAACATGGTTTATTACCCTAATGCCTCTATGACGAGTCAAATAATTATAATTAGGTGATAATCACCAGTAGAAAATTTCCATTTAGTTTTATTACTATACTATTTTGCTCATGCTATTGTTACATAAGATTTAATTTGCCTTTCTTTTATCTTTTCAAATCTTCATAATGTATGTGTTGCTTCCCCTCCTCTATCCTTCATCCTTTGGCTGAATTTCAGTTCTCATATTACCCACTTTTCTTTTTTCTTTCTAATCGCGTTATAAACATTTGTTATTTCACGAGTGTAGAATTAACGTTCAGATATCTACAACCATCAAAAATGAATTCCATCATAACTGCATAAACGAGTGGGCAAAAACACCTCATCAGTCCAGCAGTAGGATTCGTCGTCGAGGTAACGATCCCATTTTTGTTGCTCCACTTTCCATAGTGTACTAAAATATCCGAGAAGGTGCTCGATAGACATTACCTCATCATCGTCGCATCGAACCTTTTGCGTTAGCCAATGAACTTGACGCCAATTATTTTGCACCTAAAATAGTCCTTTCGCTTCATTATCATTTTCATATAACCAAAATGTACTTTCATTAATCGTACTTTATAGCAGCGTCCATACTTGCTACTTGATGGATACTTTTCCTCACTAATTTTATTAGAGATGATGAGAGTTTGTAAGATTTCAACCGCTTGCATTCAACGACTTCGACAAATCATCACACTTTGAGCCTTTTGCTCTTAATGCGGAACTGTTATAGTAATAACAGAATATCTAAACGGTTGATACTGATTCATTATGTAAATAATTGAGCCCGTTTACAGGCAGACATGTTATTGCTAACTTATTGTTTTAATGATTGATCTAGTCTAGAAGGAGTAATAGACCGAAGTCGACAGGCAATAGAAGACCGACAGGCAGCTTATATTTAGACATTTTCCTGCTGAATGATTATATATGGTCGCTCTCGGATCAAGCACCGATTCATAATTCAAAAGGTCGTTTTGCAAGGAAAGAAGAGGGCTATTACTTTAGGATATATCCGTCAAAAACATATTTCATCGAAAATAAAACTTAAAGAAGGCTTATGTAAATAAAAGTGGTGCTATTATTGCTAAGAATTTAGTGATATAATTTGCTCCATCTGAAGCATAGTCTCTTTCATACGAAGGCATAACTGATTCAAGCTGGATGCAGAATGGCTTGTCTTATAAAATGATTAGAACTATTAAAGAGATCTTAAATGTAAAATATATTGCAGTAAATTTCAAAATTTTCAAATGTGCGCCGTCAAGTTATCCGGATAAATTCTTGGCGAAATTTGATGAAATTGTTTTTTGCATCGAATGCTATGAGAAATTTAAATTTCAGCAAAACTGGCTGAATAAGCAAATACGGATGAATCTAATGCTTATTGCTGTTATCAAAGGATGGAAATATTCGAGGAGAGGTAAATGCTTACGATGATATAAGTGGGCACCGAACAAGCCCAATGCACTTCGAAGCGAAATAATGTGCCATCTGATTCACGATAGCGGATACTCCTTAGCAATTTGATATACTCAGAGGATAATCGATAGCTGGTTGGATTTATCTCTGCACTGTTGTGCATCGTTCCTCCAACTCGTACTTCAAATACACATAATAAGATCTTTAAATATGCACCTTTAAATACCTTCACCCTATTTTATTCATTTATTCTCAGGAAGGATCTTTCTAAAAAATTCTGGAAGGGTCAGAACTATGGATATTAACAGTGAAACGGAAGGATTATGCGAGATGACGATATATCCTGAACGTATGTGTAGAAGTAATGAGTTGCATGAAAACTGGCAACGATAGCACTGAGGAACGAAATTCGAATACATCTTGCATTAAGCACATGATCAGATCTATAAAGTTATCATTGCCGCTGGCAAGCAGTAGGCTTGATGAAGACCTTTGTTATTCTATCACCTGGTTTGGTAAGCACAGTAATGCCATCTTAACAATACTAGAGGACCATCCTCGTACCCAGCAGACGAGCTACTAATTGCACCCCGCTGCAATAATGTTCGCCTTCAAAGATTTGACGTTCATTTATCCGCTGTGGTAATTCACAGTAATGCAATTTACTACTGAACTGCCATCAAAAAGAAATACCTTACAAACATAGCAGAAAAATAGTGAACACGAACCGGTTGATGGATGGCTGCATGACTCTCGAAGGTGCAAATAGCCATTAGGACGAAGCCATCGGAGTGCGTTGTGAAGAAAGCAAATAACTTCCTCATCGCTGAGGTACATCATAAGCCAGTTCGTGAACACAAGGTCTACACTAAAAATTTAGGGCTATCGGAACTAAGAAGATCTAAATATCGCTGAATCGAAACGTTATTTCGACTTTATTCCTCTTCAACCTATCAAAGAATATTAGTTATAGCTAAAGGCAATTTCGATGCGCACCGAAACATTGCACCATCAGAGGATTCTGAAGCGGCAGAAGAGATTACAAATGAATACGGTTTAGTTGTATACTTGTGAAGGACAATAAAGACAAAAAATCGAAAAACATAGGGCACCTACCTATTTGGTTCCAGTTGTAGATGAACCGCATCGCCAACCTCATAAGAGATATTTGAGAAATGCGAATTTCGTTCTTTATTTTTTGCCATGAAAGTTTCGATAAAATCGCATGACAGTACATGACGTGCGTCATGTGCGAAAATTGTCGTGAAACGTCTAAAATTATGAACACCTCAACTTGACATGGGACTTATGCGCCGGAACACCTGAGGTCACTAACGAAATAGCAATTTGTCAGAATCCATTTAAATAGATCAGATGTTTAGCCAACCAGTCTCAATTTTCAAGAGCGATTATTTTTGCACAAAGAGTCATCTCGCTCTTACTGGATCATTTTTGAGATCGCTAGTATCAATGAAGGTGAATCGAGAAATACATGAGAATGCGGAAATTCTTACCCAATACCGGCGCCGATATCGACTATATCCTTGTCATGTAGATCGGGTAGTGAAGAAATAATATTTGCACGATCATCGGCTTCAAATTCATCGGCACTTTTATTCAACATCATTACTGTGTTATCACAACGATGCGAGAATTTCGACCAGAAATTTTTGAAAGAGGAGCGTCGAATTGCTTCGGTCATTGCTCACCTTTTAATCGCTGCAATTGAATTTCTTTATGAATTAAATCTGTAAGCAAAGAGATCTTTTCTTCTCCTTTCTTCTGAAATAATCTGCTCTATCATTAGTGTTTCCAAGTTAAGTACAACTTTATTAAAAGTATATCTACATGTCAGTTTTTGTCTTCTTCGATATAAATGAATTAGTTCACTGTTATAAATTACAGCTGCGTTAATTTAAAACGTAATTCACATCCTATGAAAACGACATTGAAACGATACACTCCATTTGAATCATTTGTGCGAATGAGCACTCGCCAAAACAGCTGCAAAAAATATATCCCACAATATGAGCACTGAGTGGATATATACTTTCTCCAATGCATTCACTGTCACATCAACGGTGCTAACGAAAGTAATGCGACAAATTGCATGCATTGGCTGATGGATATGATTAATAAGGAAGAGGAGATAATCAGTAATAAAAAAGAAAAGAAGTATGTATTTCAAGTACTTGATGAAGTTATATAACGAGAATATACTGCAGAAGATGAAAACAATAACGGCGATATTTTATTGGCAAATGGATGCTTACTGTAACTAATACTAGGTAAACGAGTAAGCTGATAAAATGAAGTGTGAAAATTTTGTTTACTTTTATCCTGGGACGAATATCCACAAAAGAGAAATTGATAGTTCGATGCAACTGTTGAATTTAACAATTAAAGTAATTTTACTTGCTGTCGATTATAGTAGTTGTAATTGTAGTAAGTGGCAAAAACACTAATTTCGCCAGTTATTAAATGAATAAATGATTTTAAATGGATATTTGAGCACAAAAAAGCAGTCAATATGCTCGGCACCACACCATTCAACGGACATTCAGCCATGAGTTTTTTCGGGATCCCATAACCTCTATATAATGAGGAGTGTCCAATATTCAAATATTGCATGCATATCGATGTCGACAATTGAGATGATTTTCTGAACGCTGAATGACAGACTATGGCATTTGATAGGGGAAGTTACTGCAGCGCAAAAGTCATTCTAGACGTGTTGGAAATGATCCAGGGTCACGGACAGTTGCGCCTACGACAAATGTATCTCATTTAGCACACGCCTAATCTAAGCTTTAATTTTTTGACTTATTGAGGAACGGCGCGAATGTCGTGGCGCTTCGCGTTAGTCGACACAGTTTACAACATGGAATATAGTTCAATCAATAAGCGCTATTATGCAGCTAGCTGCAATTTTGTGGGAAAAAGTCCCATCATCGCTTATTTTTTCGATTCAGTTTGTGGCTATATGAGTAAAAATCACTGAGATGATATCATTCACAGAGAATGGAATTTGGTGCAGAGATAAAAAATGAAGAATTTACGTGGATAGTTATTTGTTCCCGAAATTCCCTCCTCCCTCCCTTGAGTACTCATCATAGCTATCGTTGTTACTCCATGCCATTAATTCAGGCTTGAATTAACCTTAACTTTTCTTGAATTTAATCGGGAAAAAGATAGAGGTGTGTTGAGAATTAAGTTATTATATTCACTTTAATGGTAAAGTTTGCTATATGCGGATTTCTATGAAATTACAAGAGAAACCTATCGAAGACATTTCAAAAGTAATCGAAATTTAATCTCTCAGCGGGACGATACGAATCATCAAAACAAACATCAATCATCGGCGGCCGCTGTCACCTTTTATCTCTCCTCTCGATGCACATTCTTTTTCCGCGATTTCTTTCACGATACGATCAAATCTTAAGTGCTGTTTACTTTCATTGTTGTGAAATTAACTGCGAAAGTAACGTCTACACTACACCTTTCGTTTTTAGTAATTCTGAGGATATTTTATAGAAATTATTTCCGCCTTTAGATAATCGTCGCTTTGTTTTACGTCAACGAGAATGAATCATTTCCCAAATAATGCAGAAAATTTTATGCGAATTTTCTAAACTTTCAGTTGTTTCTTCTATTCATTTTCTTTTCACCGATTTCGATAAGTTTGAAGGAGTTCTTTGATGAACATTTCGTTGATATTCAGTGAGAAAAAGGAAAGAAATGCTAGAAATATGCTCTAATGGCTATAGTTTAACCATTAAAAACAAGCGTATTGCTATAAAAGGTGGAGAGCGTTCAGTTGGCTACTTCAGCTGTCAATAAGCAGTTTCTTTCAGCTGTTATTAGTGCTCAGCATTAATATACGGCTATTTGTAGAACGTTTATCTAAGCACTAGTGGAAATGCTTTCTCAAATGCCTATCTGCAAGGATGGAATACTACCCGGCAGTATAATTCTATGGCCTCAAAGCTTTTTGAAAATTTGAGAATATTTCCCCTCCAGAATAGTTCAGAAAAAAATTCCAGAAAAATAATTTAGCGAACTGGGAAAAAATCCATCCCAAAGGTTTATTCCGAGACCGTTAAAAAATCGACTTAGGAAGTCGGTTGCCTTAACTTCTCATCCTCATAGATAAATTGCATATAGATTCGAAGAAAAAAATGGAGCTGTCATTATCCAAATCTGTTGTGATTATTGACTGAAAAATCATCCCGCTCTCATCGATCGCACTGTTTTATGATATCCTAATTTCGTTTCCTTAAGCTTTCATATTCGAATCACCTCAAACGCGAACTCAACGTCTGAAACTTCTTTTGTATGAAAGCAACTTCCGAATCATATTTTCTCCATCAAGTTAAATGGATTTTGCAAAAGCAATGCCAATTCTATTGTATTAGCGATGCGCCCTCTTAATAAATTACGTAGCCGTTCACTTTGTCTTGCAGATAACAAAAAATAGCTCCATTTTTCGACTGCTGTTGGAAATTTCACAGCCTCATAGGATTACTGAGACGGTCGGTGGTAAAATCCCATAAATCGTCTATTCTAGATGCGGGAGAACTGCGATATTTTGATGCTCGTGCAATGAACGAATGCTAAATGCCTTCAACTATTCATCATTATATTTCGATATGAATGTAAGCGTATATTGTGCTCTACGAGTCTGTATTCGTTTATCGCACGTTGTCGCTCTAATAGTTTAGATCGGAAAACTGCTGAAGTTTTCGTCTATTCTATTTTAGAAGTATCCGATACGGCATGTAAGCCGCTTCAGCTAGAACACTTCACATGATTCATTAACATAAAGAGTTACGTTTCTATGAGTGAAAGAAAAACGACTTATATGCTTCGATAAGTCGAAATATAAAGGTATTACTCCCAATATTTCTTCGTTTTTTTTTTCTATTAATCAGCTGTCAATGAAGCGGTAATGCGAAAAGTGCAAGTCGTGCCAATCCCTCTTACACGACAACACTTAAGTGCTCGTACCAGCCATTAAAATGAGACGAAAGATTGCAAAAAGCACATATTATGCCAGTATCTCATAAATAATGCCTACTTTATTTCGTTTCCATATCAAACAATTTGTGTAAAATTAAGTTATCAATCATATATTGTTGACGAATAAAGTCTGACTGCACTAAGAACAACATAATTGGGAGCAGTTGATTTTCGTACCAATAATTAACTCCTGTTTACCTTTCTAATTATTCACTTCTGTTAAGCTTCCCATTTATTAAAAAAATAAAACATATTATAATAAAATATGTGTAACCAATCGTTTAACCAATAAATGAACGTCACACTTATCTATCATAAAGATGATAGCAGCATATAAAACAATGAGGTCGAATTGTTCGCTTACGCACATTATTGGTCAAGAACATTTGTGACTTTAATTGTAATCTAACAGTAATGATGACTATATGTAGGGCGGTGTTTGGCCCATAGAATCCTTATCAGTTTATTATAGTTTTTTGTGGTACTCTTTAGAAATAAACTCTACCTCGAAATAACTATCACAGATATGAAATGAAGCTCTCATAATTTGTAGATATTAAGAAAAGAATGAAATTGAATTCATCTTTCATAAATTATTCAGTCTCGCCTCCTATTCCGCATACTTTATGGCAGTGTTCAATGAAGACAAGACCGACTGAAATCAATTGATGATCACTTTGAGATAGTGATGTCAATAAAATATCGTATCGAAAAGAAATAAACCACTTACAGTTATCTTTCCACTACGATCATCAGTGATGCTATACATCGAGCAAAGTACCATCGTGTAGTTATTTCAAAGAAGCATAAACAGTATCAATAAAAAAATTCAAAGCTTAGAGAGTAATTACTTTCTCATCATATTATTTAACAAGCGTATTTCCACATTTACACATCGCACTTGCTCATTTGACTGAAAAACTCGTAAAAAACGTTGAAGAGAAACATAGGCGAGTGAAGAAAAAGGTGCACCTAGGTATAACAGGTTCTGACAGGTCGTATCAGACAACGTGTTCGAGGTTTCTTTCGCCCACAGCTATTTATGGCAGGGAATTTTGATAACGTGGCGTGATGTTGATAGGTGAATGATGCAATCTTTTGAAAAGCACCATCAGCCAGCATATTTTCGATTTGTGGATGGCGACATCCTGAGAGAATGTGCAATTGGGTATGTCAACGAATAAGCGCAAATATCGCTGTGGTGGGTAACTAAACTATCACGCAGGTAAATAATGAGATGGGCGATCAGGTAAATAATCAAATGAATAATCAGCAACATCAATAAACTTCTACCCAGAATAATAATTGAGATATAGTTCGAGTCAGACAACCATGAGGTGAGTTAAAGGTAACAGTACCTTAAATGGAACGTAAACTTTCCCTAGTGCCTATTCCACAATAAATGCAAGATTTGGTACTTGCGAAACATCAATCAAATGAATTCAATGAACTTCTCATATTTCAATTTCATTGAGGAGTATAAATAATATTTGCATTTCATCGTCGCTCTCATGGAAAAAATCCATGTAAATGAAAACTGGGAGTTTGGTCTATCGCAAAATTTGCAGGGAACAAAACGAGAATAGACTTACCCAGCTGAAAGTTCGCGACTTGTATGAGCGTTATAATGATAATTCCATGAAGAATTTTTTTACGAACATTGCAACTGGAATTTCTTTTATTGAACGAAGGGAAATCCATTTTTTTGGCAAAAAATATTACTTTATTCATCGATTATTGAGATGTTCAAATGCAATGTTCTACTTGGGATTTTCCTCTAATATTCATAGACATCAAGCGAATCGCCAATATGGCAAAAAAACCTTTCATTCGAATAATGGCCAAAACGCCAATGTTGGCCAAAAAGACATATAGATATAGTTAAAACAGAGTGGCAACATTCTTTGCGCTATCATATGTGAACTTATATTTCTTTTGTTCTCCGTATATTTTAATCAACTTAGAACAATCGCAAATGGCTTCCTCATTTGTTGTTCAAATTATCCTAATAATATTCATTCTACAAAGAAATTGTGATTGAAATAATGCAAAAATTAAAATAATAAACTGAAATAATAATAAATGAAACATCATATATCGTCCATATTACCCGGACTAGGGCAAAATTATAGACTGAGATCTACGATAGGCCGTTAAGCAACGTGATTCTGACTTGATAATAACGACAAATGCTATTCACATGGAAAATACACATTTCAACGCATACGGCGACTAATATTTATGCGTCAACGTTTCGCTACTCAAAAGGATCGCTCGCAAATATATACGTATATGTGATATGCTAGTTCTTCTGATAGTATAGGCATTGCACAATTAAGCACAGGTTACATAAGGTGCTGTAAAAAAATGTCCCTATCAAATTTGCTGTCATAATTCGATGATAAAAATCTTTTCATCAGCATTTAGCCTTCTCCATCGGTAATATCGAATAACCTTTCAGTATAAAAAAAATGAAAAATTATTGAAGCGCCTTACATATTTCACCGAGAAAATGCCATCATAGCATGGAAGATGAATTTACGCATAGCGAAGACCCAGTATGCGAGATCAAATACCAGTAAAACAGGTTTTGTAGGGTTCTCAACGGTGGATTGGATCGGTTATATATTTTAGGTGATATACACCGTACGGCTTAAACGATGTCCCAGTTCATTCCCCGTAGGCGTCGCAGCGAAAGCTCACATTATCGTACATCACCTGTGCAGCAATATTTAATTTCCGCAGCGATTTCTACGGCTCCCAAGAACGATTTGAACGGCGACGGGTAAAAGGGTGGAAGGAAGATTGTCAATAGGGGAACTCTCGACTGAAAATGGCGAATGAAAAAGACTGACTCTGACGGGCTGACGCCCGACTTATGTGGGCCACAGACATCGTTTGGGTCTGCACAAGAACATATAAGTCGATCAATGGGATTATGTGAAGAACAACGAACGAGAATCGACTATGGGAATAAAACTGATAACTGCAATGTTAGGCCACAAGTTGATTTCTTGGACTGGCTCTTCAGCGCTATACCTAGGTAGAAGATTGAAGTAGGACATTTCTGAGCGACTGGATCAGATCACGCCCAACATTCACTAAATGCTTTCTACACAACACTTTAATTACGCCACCTCTTTTAGTCCGTATTTGGTCATTGATATTTGACCAAAACTGCGCAGCAAAAGGTATTTTGAAATCGAAACAGTGCAAGAGCATTTAATTTAAACAGCACAAAAATTCCAACACAAATGAACTTCAATATCCTCTCAGATATTTTGTTTCATTCGTTCGAATGTTTCTTTCGAAATCCTTCTATCCTTCCCTAGTCACTTGTTTCAAAAAAACAAGTTACGACTAGGAAAGCACGCCAGAAACATTGCACTATACGCACTGTTGTAATGAGCTTGAATAAACCGATTTTATAACTTACCGACAAATAATAAAACATGCGCGCTGATGCTTTTCACTTCCGGAACTCCTCTAGAAGCCACTTCCAGATATCCTCCAGAAAAGATTGCTTTCCTTTATCGACCCGACCAACGATCTCTTCGTGATTGTTATAAAATGACAAAAATCTCCGGTACCCTTAAAAAACCCTTGAAATTGGTAGATGAGTCTGAAAGACAGTGTAATGGACTAAGTTGAAACTAGCAATGAAGTTGAGGCTGGAAACCAGTTGAAATAAACACACAAAAGATACACGACGACAAAAAACTGGAACTGTACTGCAACGACTGTTCACTTCCAGAAATTATTCAATTGAACGTGGCTCAAGAATTTCCGGATTTCTTCCCCGGTAGGGCACCAGCTGGGGATTGTACAGCACGTTACTTGACGGAACCGGCCTTCCGGGAAGTATTACCGGACATTTTTTTAAGACGACGCCTTTAAAGAACATGCCGGCTTCCCAAGTCTCACTTTCACGCATCCACAACGACTTCGACTTCGTTTACTGTCTCCAGCTGTAAATAAACAACAACAGAAAAAAAAAACCAATGAATTGGTGCCACACATTTTGAGATCTATATAATTTGGAAGACCATAATATATGTCTCCACAGTTCGCGACCTTGATCCAATTTTCCTGATGAGTTCGCATCACATCGAAATGCCTCACTTTGTCCGGGAGAACAAAAATCGCACTAAAAACCAAGCAATGAATGCCATTCAAGTCGGTGAACAGGGCATAATCCTCTACGAACAAGAGTGGGCTCAATACGTCGAATCCCGGTCCGTTTAAGCGACCAACTTTGTCCTCAACCACGAACAAATTTAAGCCGCCTCAACTAAGGCCAAAGGTTAGACCTGCTCTGACCTAGTATAAACCTAACGAAGTAAAATATTCACAAGACAACATTCAACGACCTCATCATAGAGAATACGAAGCAAAATTTTATCGTTTTCATAGTTTAGTCATAACACATTTCAATGTCACAGTAAAGGGCTAAAAGGCATTATCATATAAAAAACACAAAGCGGTGGAAATTCCGATGACACAACACCAACAGATGATTAGGCGAGACAACATCAGCACATAACAAAGAAGGACAAAATCTGAAGCAATTATTTTTATCTGCAGATATAATATTAGAGAGGAAGTCTATTTATGCTGCCAATAATTTCATCGAATTATACTCCGTAATAGCAAAACTTACTTATACGACTGCATTAATCGCGTTAAAGATACACGTTTATACGTCAGAAGAAACATCCCGCTCGAACCCAATCCATCGAGAAAGCGCAATACATCTCCGAGTTATACGACCATACTCGTTATGTTCACTAAAGAATTTTCAAAAAATGACCACTGAGAGCAATTCTCGTCTATAAAATAACTATCAGAGATCGCATATAACGCTATCAAGAAACGAACAAATAATAAACAAAATACTCAGAGAGACCTCAATGGAATGCCTACCGAGTAATCTCAGCTCGAGCTCAAACTCAACAACTCTAAACCATCTATGTTATCCGTCAAACCCTCGTTAGTACCATAAACAGTACGAATAGTAGCCTCCTGAAGAAAATCAAATTAGATGATAATAATACCAATTATATAAGAGAATAGCGTATATAGGAACACAAATAGGATCACTAAAAACACAGATTATGCGTCGATTCAATAAATATACCTTTCAGACATCAACAGAAAGGAATTTTCGAGCACCACTTAAATACACAACAAGATAAATCAACGTAAATAAACAACACAGTTCATATCGGTTAACTGAGTGACTCAAAAATCAACAACAATATATGAATACTCTATTCGGAAAAAGGAAAGAATCACAAATAAAGCGATGCAGTGAAGACGATATCTCGTTTCAGCTTGGTGCGCGCTTGTTCGAATTTCTCCTCCGTGCTCATATTACCCATTGCCTTCGCGGCGTTTTTCATTTCACGTAATAATTCCTCCAATCGACGCAAACAACGTATTATTGAACCTATAATTAAAATCAGACCTCAATTCAGAACACTTTTCATAACTCAAATGCCTTTCTCTGACTGAACCAACTAAAATACGAAAGTCGATAAAACGTTCGCAAATCAACCACTGTAAATAGGTGAAAGGAGAGCACTCAGACAGAAGTGACGAGAATTAGCTAACATATTTGGGGCTTAATATACACCATAAATTGTACGATAACACACCGATAATCAACTTCATCGACTCCAAAAGCAATTCTACGTTATTCAGCTATTCCCGTAATTTGCATACATCTTACTTACGATAGCAACTGCATTTTATTCGGTAAAACAGGGAACAATAAGCGGGCAAATAAGCTTACAAATGAACGCACTGATGAGCAGTGATGGTCATGACACTGGTTAGTTTCGCGATTGGAAATACGAACGCGTACCTCTCAAACCTTTTATTTATTTTAAAAAACCGAGGAATGCATTGGTGGTAGCGAGATCTACTGATGAGGACTGAAACGTGATGACTGATGGCAACTTTTAACATAGCTTCAAGGCCAGCTACACCGCATCGGTGAATTAGCAGGTATACTCGTATGCGATTGTTATAATGCTCGAAAATCGAGAAAATGTTCTTGCAAAGGTGCTAACTCTCATTACACAGCATTCAAATAATGCGCGAATCCTCCAATAGCTATCCAAACTAATATCAAGACTGCTCAGAGTTTACCTTCCACGTTGCCTGGAATTTCTAAACGTGCTAGCCCTAAACATCAAACGGCCCAAGTGACAACCTTCAAAAATATCAGTCTTCTTGAGAATATCAGAGAACGCTGCTCCAGAGCACCACTCGTGCACAACGTCCATCATATGTGGTTTAAATGATCCCACATATTTGTCCTCGTCGATATCCAATTTCGATTCTTTCGTTATCTTCGCTATCCTTCTAGCATAATCCTGGAAACCCGCCCGTTAAAAACCGAAAAACGCTACCTCTTCTCCAAAAACAAGAGATGAAAGGTGATAGAATCAAGCTCAGCGCAGTTTCCCAATTACTAGGTGACTAATTTCCTGTCGATTCTTTACTCTCTCTCTCTTGGCTACGATTATGGAGGTGCCCTCCTAATCTTTAAATACCCCAACCGTAATAGACGCCAAGTTTGTGCACAGCGACAGAAAAAAAAAAACAAAATTCTCTATAGTTGGACATCATCACAGAGCATCACAGAAAATGCAACACTTACTGCGGCCATCTAAACAAGAAGTTGAAAGAGGCAAAAACAAAGCAAATCAAGTAAAACCACAGTAAACCTGCATCGAGCGAAGGACACCAGAAAGACTTTCGGCGACTTTAGTCGCGTTAGCCTTCTCTTCAAAAACGAAGCACGATAGGAGTGCGGCCATCTGCTCTGGCGACAGCGTTGTGAACTGTCCACCAAACATCATCTCTGTGAGCAACAGCTCATCTGCAGCGCTTATTTCACATGCTACGCGACCCTGCAATATCGGTCGAATACTCGCTGTTCAATCATATCGCTGGTAAACCTCCACAAAACAATCATTTTAGAGAAGAACCAACTGCACGATTGGGAATTCTTCGCATCTTCGAATAGGCTACTACGTAGTCAAGAAGCATGACAATCCGTGCTAGGAGGTCTTCAACACTTCCATGGAGTTCACCCAAACAACAATCCAAGTTACAAAGAGTCAAACTGCACAAGCGCTCTGCCGCAGTTTCTAGACTTAAAGCATTCAGCGTGCACTAGCCTTGCAAGTGATAACGTCGCTTTCGTCACAGTATTGCAACCTTCGAAGCACTCTCTTCCTACACTTGAGCTCATCCAGCTGCAATAAGCTCTGTGCTTTCTTCAACTCTGCTTTTACCACCTTCAACTCGGCCTCAAGCTCGAGTTTCTCCTCGTACCTCCCATAAAGCTGTTTGAAATTCGCGTCTTTCCTGAAATCCATGTATGTAATTATAAATCTAGGGAATCATGAAAACATGACATTCCACACTCATACAAATATAACATCAATATTTTTACTTGTACACTTAACTCGAACGCTATTCGTGCGAAAGCATTCCGACCTCAGATACAACCATCCCACTCCCAACGTCAAGGTCAAACTGCAAGCCAAACCGAAACTGAAATGCCAACCGTATTGGGTGTGAACTGTTTCGTTTCTCTAAGGCTTCTAATTTCGCGATATTCGCCTCTAGGATCGGATCCTTTATCTTCATATCGTTGAGGGGGTCCAACGATGGCAGATTCGAGTTGAACCTTCGTAGTACTTCCTTAACGCAAAGAATTATACTTAAATATAACTTCTCCAGAAAATGTCCCATCCATTTCGTTCACTCATAAATATAACAAAATTCATGCAATATGCACACTTTCCACATTAGAATTTCTTTGCAAAACATCTTCCTTTCGAATAATGCTCTCATCGTAGCGCCAATTATTGAATTTTAAAGGGCTCAAAACACGCGTCCTTTGCTTCTCACCCTTCTACTTTGTGTCATTCTCATAACCGCTATTTTATCAGAAACGATAATGCTATGGAAATAGAAAAATACCTTGACGGTCTTGCCTACGCTCTGCTTCGCATCTCGACTTCGTATATCTTGTGGCAATTTAATCCTCACAGCACTCATTTCCATTACACAATCCAGCATCATTGGAACTACCTGAAAACAATCACTGCGCCTTAATGGGATTTTTACGACAACAACTTTCATAATCAACACCGGCCGCCTCTTCCACAGCCGTAATGTACTGCCAAACGCCTTAAGTGCTGGTTTTTGGAGGATGGGGACCGAGTCGAGGCTCCAAACGACTATACCTTGTTGGCAAAGCGTCATAAACCAAGAGATCACCGTCGACTTCTAGCCCACCAAACCATTCACTTCCCGAAAATTCAAGGAATTGTCATCCTATCAAATTACAACTTTAAAAGATAGCAATATCAACTCCGATGAACCGGCATAACCAAAAGGCATACAATGTACTCTTCGCTTCAACAAATGGAGGTCTCAACATGATGACCCACAACGGTGCTGCCCGATCAGTTTGCTGATCTTCAACATGTTAAATAGACTGACTCTCTTAACGCTAAAAAACACTTCTTATTCTCCTCTTTTACTTATGAGTATCTTTGACCGCTTGTATGCTACTCCAGAAATTCAGCTAGGTGCTTCCTTCACTGGCTGTTCACAAATGGGTGGAGGAGAGATGGTAGAAAGGGGTAAGCGAGCGGAGAGGGAAGGGAGAGATGGAGGGCAGTGCTATCACCCACATTTATATTTAAGATACTCGTTCATTCACAGACCCTGTCGAACAATTGTTCCGCTTGTTGCTTTTCTTCTATTTTTACCCCTCCCCCCTCATTTTCAAGCCATTTGACTGCGAGTTAAAACAAAGTCGGATTGCGACATCGACTGCTCTTAACTCTCCCCTTGCACCCCCTCTTCCCCCACTCCTATGTAACTGAAAAATGTTAGCAGCGATAAATTCATTTAAAAACAACGATCACGTAAAACTATATCGCAGCAGTCAACTATCGTTAGAAACAACCGACAAACTCCAGGCTGCGTCGGCAACTGCAATATAAAAAGCTGAGAAAAATATAGAAAAAGTCTCATCCTATACCCACCGACGAGGATATAACTAGTAACACCAGTAACTTCTTTTGAAAGCAATTTGTTCATACTAAGAAGCTAATAAGTATCTACATCCCCCTAGTTTCAACCGCCTACTACTGCAGTATAAGAGAGCAGGAAAAAATCCAACCTCTACAACGCCTGTATCACCAGTACTGGGTGGTTGAAGATGCGCCACACTTGAGAGATCCTTAGCACTCTCGCTCGAAAGCAACATTGCTACGTCAAGAATATACAACAGTGAGCCGCCCATCGGATTCATCGGATCTGGCTTTTTATGGAAATTCAAAATGGGAGCCCATCCAAAATCCTTCGTTCCAGCGACTACCTAAAGCGAACGAACACCTCTCAATCGCAATTAATACCGCTTTTGCTTCAGAGACTAAATAAACAGCAGCTGAATGAAAGCAACATTTTTGTCGATAACGACATTCTTTATATATCGATATATACGCCGACCAATAGGAAGAATGAGGCTTTTCATATCACAGTGTTCGACCTTTCAACCATAATCACAGCAAAATATCATGAACTTGGATCAGCTGCCCAACTTTCCAGCCCAAACCGCCTTCATAAAAAAACGTTCGCCATCTTCCAGCTTAGTTCCATGACAAGAAATGTTCGTGAAGTATGTGCCTGTGAGAACAAAAAACAAAGAGAGGAAAACTAACGTGCACAAGTCTGCCAGCTTGTAGGAAAGGCACTACGAATGACGGCTTCATTACCGTCTGTCTGATAGACTCTTTAATCGCAGCGATCTGCTTCTGGAGCTGATAATAACCGGCGATTTCTAGCTCCCTATTTACTACAAATTGCTTCAACTCCTCCTCCTTTTTCTGCACATCTGAAATATATTAAAGAAATTCCGGTTGGATATCTTAACAGTCCTACAAAACTCCAGCTGTTCCTTTTGAGGAATCTACCCACAAATCTATTTCATAACCCATTCTGCCCTCTAGTACCTCACCGAACTAAAAAAATCGCGTCCACACTCAATGCAACCCTGAATTTCATCACCTTAAATAGATCATAGGATAAACTAATTCTGAAATAACATCAAACCTGACTAATCCTAACTAAAGCAATTGCTGAATAAAGTATACAGCATACTGTTGTTCCCCTGAGAATTACCCAAAACAAAGACGTTAATTTCACTTCCACTCACCAACAAATCCTCTGTGCACTACTATTATCATAAATACCGATCAACTTCCCTCAAATACTATTCACTTTTTATATTTAGATAATAAATCTCTTAGATATTTTCTCTCATATCGAACTAATTTTCGCTTCTCCCTTCTTTCGAATAAGTGAAGTAATGCCGATAATGAAGTGTTCTACAAGTAACCCCTCCCTCTCTCCCAAATCATATCGAGTCAAAACTGCTCATAAAACAACGGTGTAATACCCAACAACCTTAACAATTTGGCAATCTCTACAAATAATTAATCTCCGATTCGTTTTTTATACCACCATAAATTTTCCTCTTTCCTTTTTAAGGATGTTGAAGCAAACATTGTATTCGATTTAATCAACTACCGTACCTCAAAGTATCAAAAAGACATCGCCATAGAGTACTTACCAAACTTCACTTTCTTAATTTTTCCCGTTTCTCTAAGTGAACATTAACCTGCCTTCATAACTTCTACAGATATGAGAACGCTTACTTCAAAAATTTTCACATCAAAAAAATACTTTCATAAAGTCGAGGTAGCGCATCGTAGTTCTGGAACTGATAAAATGAATTCTCAAGCATGAATTCCGGATTGATTCCTTCGACACGCAGTAAGTTCAACACCATATTGTATGTCAGCCGGAACTGTGAATTCAATGGATCTGCGGCACCTAAAAACAAATCAATCATTCACAAGCGTCATGCCAAGAAGCAAATCTCCAAACCCGAACATAAATTGCCAAGCTTAAGTTGAATAAGTCGATGTGCTCTGAAATTATGGACCTAAACAATACTTCACCAACTTTGCAAAACTCTTTTAGATTTCAACTGTGCCTACTATATCTCTAATTGAACTGTAATGCAACTTCGGTAAGATATTTTATCACAATTAACAATTTGAAAGCATCAAGAAACATTCTCAAACGCGGTGAGTTGAGGTCAAACGACGACACAAACAACGATTCAAGAATAGAAGTGTGAAGAACTAAAAGTGAAAAACTAAATACCCTCAAACACCATAACTTCGGCTCATCCTCCCTCTCCGCCCGCACGACATAAGATTAAAATTTATCGAGTGAGGGTGCAATCCAAAGAACCTCAAAATAATTTCTGATTCGTTTCCTAACAAAAGATTATAGCGCATTTTTGAGAACTTCCTTGAAATCAAACGGCTCCTCAAATTGAACGCACCTTTGATGATTTGTTTAGCAACATCCTGCCCCATCTGTTGGTCGACCATAAGAATGACCAATCCTCGTTCATCCTTTCCTCTACGACCTGCTCGTCCACTCATTTGGATATATTCTCCAGACGTAATCCACCTCAAAAAAAGGTCAGCGAACTACCAATCACCTCTAGAAAAGAAGGCATGAACTGTCTACTGCTATCTCCAATCAGCGATCGATATCACTCATTCGGAAGAGTAACACATTACCGAGCAGAATCTATCACTACACAATGAATTAAAGTCTCTGCAAGCAACAAAAACCTCACTTACCTATAATCTTTCCCGTCGAATTTCCTCGCAGACGTAAACAGAACGGTACGCGCCGGCATGTTCAGACCCATAGCAAACGTCTCTGTTGCAAACAGAGTCTAAAAATTTCGAATTCAAATATTACCTTCTGTAAATTAGCAAACGTAATTATATATCGGTCTTAGCACTCTAAACTTACAGGCAGCATTATCGAATTATCACAGCCTTCTTGTGCAAATATGATATGGCTATAAAACATATAAAAATGGAAATAACATCAGCCTATGGTGTTGAGATTCCATTAAACGCGGTATTATACCGTTAAGATGAGCAATGAACTCTTATTTCTCTACTACTCCTTCCATGATCGCAGCAACAGAAATGCGTCTTTCAAATGACATCATCAATCAAAACAACGCTACAAAGCTAATTCCAATATTTTAATAACAGTGTTCTCCATTATATATCAGTTCCGTTAACAAGGCAATCGAAACTTCAAAAAAAGTAACTTCTTAACACTGGAAAATGAGGGACTACTGATGCTGGATCCTTTTTTTATGTGAGAGGAAGTTACTCATATCCTCTCCATCTTCGACGAGGCAGATCATCGTAAAAACCTACAATGGTCTTTTCTTATCAGATCTTATCAAATCAATCAAAATCATGACCTATGCACATCAAACCAAGAAGTTAGTGCTAGATAAAAACAACTTAATAAGTTGCAATACATACAGTAATAAGTCCCTCTCCAAACAGTATTTCGATCAACTCCTTGACTATCGGCAACAAGCCCGAGTGATGGATACCGATCCCGCGTAGGAGATAAGGCAACACCTGGCCTATCTGCGGTAATTTCCGATCTTCATCCGACAGCAAACTGATCGCATTCGTATATATCTCTTTGATCATTTTCTTTGCCTTATCTAAAATACCACATCAGTATCTTACCAGCTGCGCAATAAGCTTTCGCTATTTACCTAAATTGGACAGGCCCCCAAGCCTACTTATATCGAGGACGTATAGGGAAGGAGGGCAAAATTCAAAAAGGCCAAACTGTACATCTGGATTCCTTCCTTAAGCAATAACCCTTTGCGAACTGCTATCACAACTATTATAGGGCATTCAGTTCTGATTGCATTCCACAGGCTAGTCCTTCCGCCCCTTGATGAACTTGGTTTCCGTAACAGTAACTAACCGAAATAATTCAGCTGCAGCCAGGTGTTTTTGATGGACAAGTGAAGTCTACATGTAGCCAGATAAAGCTTTGTCACTGCCGATCAAAACAGTTTCAAAGGCCAATCTCAGCAACAACAGGGCGTCCACGCCGGCTAAAGAAGATTTTTTACGTTTCCTTCTTTGCAAGATTTTATAGTTTCTCCCATTTGACGGTTCTCTGCTACTGTTGGAAGTGGGACACCACAAAGAAGAGCCCAAACACCTCTAAAACAGCTCAATGGTACATAATTCACGCTTTTCGTCTAATATTCATATTTGTTGATTACGGCATACTACATCGGAAATGATTACCATCAATATCATTCTCAAAAACAACTGAAACAGAACTAAAAATGCAAGAAACAGCGAACATTAACATTCTCAAAATGAAATTAAAAAATCGAATTAAATGTAACAAAGAGGACTGAGTGACCATCATTGAAATCGACATCTTTCAGTTGAGTGGCATATGCCTCACATTCCTTACGACTAAATGAGAAGATAATACACGGCACCATATCACGTTCTTTTATCGTTCGAATGATCTTCATTACCTCTGATGCACCTGCAACTCAACACTCATAATCCCTATTTACGCGCCCATCATTTATTTAGATATTCCCAAATGGGAAAACATCGCAAAGATACCCACCCATTTCCTTTTTCAAACTTGTCTTTAACCCTCGACTTTATCAGAAACAACACCATTCCTGCTATCAGCAGTGATAATTATCACCGAAATCTTTACAATCCTCTCGAAGAAATTAGCAATCGTTCGCGTGTAATTCGCCACAAAAGTAGGAGTATAAATTCAACGATTAGTGACAACGCTTTCAGGCTGCCGCAAATGATTTAGATGATAGTGAAGTGATAAATTCAGCGGCGGAAACGGCGACTTTAATTCGAAATCTCCAATCACGCATCCGATACGAAAATCACATTTGCAAAATCCGGAAAACTTATAGATCAAAGAACGCCCCAATATCGACGGTCCAAACAGAGTCTTCATGACCCCTTCCCTTCCCATTCCCAACGTGACCGCATCGAAATGAACCTGCTCTCTTTGCTTTTAAAAGCTATCTGCCGTCCATTAAACACACGCACGCCTACTGCAGTTAACAAAACATAAATAAAACCAGCCTATGCCGAAATGCAGCAAACATTAAAGGTCATTAAAGGTAAACAATACGTTAAAAATATGAGCATGAACGTCGATAATATGCCGCCGTCACTTGAAGTAGTGCTGACAAGAATGCAAACAAACGGCAAGAAAATCACTGCAAATCAAACCAACTCACTTGAATACCCAAATCAAACGCATACCTGACGTGCCACCACGCTTTCCCCTCGTTATACCGCCTCTGCCCTCATCACCCACTGATCGTAAAACGCTCATCGCCTCTTTGAATTTGTCTTCACGAAACTTCCCCTGAAAAAATTTCCATAAATATCAATAATTCAACGTTTCTGACTCAAAGAACAAAACTTGACTGCTAGAAGAGAACTGAACAATTCAAATAAATGAATACGTAGTATCCACTGAACGCTGGGAAAACGAGAGGGTCGAATTTCCACAAATGCATTTAATGAAAACTTCTCACTCAATAACGTAATTAGAATTGCTAAAAAATGAATATAAGTTAGACTGAAATACTCAGAATGAAATAATTCTTATCTAATAGCACATAGAGAACTTCCTCTTAGCAGATAATAAATGACCTATCTAAACTTGCTACCTTTACACCATAAGTGGTAGAAAGTTTCCCGATGAAAGTATATATGCAGACGACATTATGTGATTCACACTCAACTCTAGCCACGAACTTCAACCTCTTGAGCAAACATCAAAAAATTAGACGAAATCGAGCTTGTAGAGCAAACCTGAACGTTGACAACCTCATAAAGACCGGCACCACCAGCTGGATAAACAAAATGCTGTAACGGCGTTGGCCGATAGTCGGTGCAAACCACGTGCACTGGCTGCTTATGCAAAAATACCACCCAATCTGAAAGCAAATATAACGATAATTCATACATGAAACCTACCTCGCCACCTCGAAAAAAAAAAGACAAAATGTGAAAGTAGCGCGGATCAAATTTCACTGACAAATTCAGGCGTCAAGCAACAATCAAATATATTCCGCTCATCTACCTCAAAATTCGTTCACTTCTGGGTCAAGTCCGTTTCGCCCCATGCAATACAGCTAGATCATATTAAACCGGTGGGAAGGTCGAACAGAATCTCTCTCAAACCTGTACTTGATAATGAGGCTTTAATGTGCTTGAGGGCTATGGAATGAAATGCATAACGTCTGTGCTAAATTCTTATCGTTTACGTATAAATCAATAAAGATATCTATTGCTTTTCTCTCTCTGGTATACCAGATAATGTCTTATACAATTTCTTCCCCACTCCTGTCGCACACCCCGCAAAAATTATTCATCTTCAATTAGCGAATACTCTATCATACCCCTTATCTAATGACGTCGACGCTAGGCAGGTGAGGGGATAAAGATACTGCCAGGACAGAATCAAAAAAACCTAACCGGCGAATTGTCTTGCATTCGGAATAGTCGCAGAAAGGAAGACGTAATGAACGTTATCGGGCAAGAGGATTATTGTCTCCTCCCATACTACACCTCGTTCTGCAAATTACGTCACTCAATTAAGGGCGAATTTCAGCTTGGCAAAACGATCACCGACCGATAACAAGCACTCAATGAGACCATGTAATTTATATAAATACATCAGTGTAGCACCTATTAAACCAATAATTTCAAACATGAAAGAATATATCTCCTTTAATACTTGATCCAGAGTTACGGCATAATTCCAAAATCAGCCACAAGACTGCCGAGACTCGATAAGCACCAACTTAACGGCAAAGCAAACGAGGTAAGAGAGCTACCCACTTTTAATTACATATTTCTAATGAAACATCGCGTTCTATCATTTAAAACTAACTGGAGTGCTATTTGATTCCCTCCCCTTGGTTATTAGAAATCATGGTGCAGGCTTTAGTTACATATCAATTCTGCCTAATTTCAAGGATTCCCTTCAGAGCTAACTATTTATCCTTCTGTTTCACCTACTTAGCTTACAGATCCCCTCCTCCAATAATTCAATACATAATTCACAGGAAGCATTAATGCTATAACAGAATTTCCAAACTTTTCTAATTTTATCTTTCAAATTACCTATTACAATGCCATCACATATCGCGAAAGTCAGAGAAAACGTCGAAAAGCATCAAGCCTACCTTTATCACGCATATAATGAATCTCATCGAAGATAACCCATCCCACTTCGCGCATAATTTCCGACCCTTTATATAACATTGAACGCAGGATTTCGGTTGTCATAACCAAACATGATGCATCCGGATTCAGCGTCACATCACCGGTCATCAAACCGACATCCTTTAAATATATCGACAAGGTTAAAGATTCCTTCTGAACTTACTCAAGTTAAACTTGACATTAAACTAACAAAGATCAGATGGATAGGTCGTTAGAGTTAAACTCGTCTTACGGCAATTCACCGACCGAATGTTCTAAAAATATCGTCAACAAATAAGCGCAATGTGAAACTGCCAGTGAGGTCCACAGTGATGTGGCAATTCCGCTGAGCGTCACTATTAGCAGCGGCATTTAATCGCATACTCGCAAGCCCTCCCCCCACTCCAACTTTCGGACACTTCTGTCGACGATAACCTTCCATCGTTAGCTTATAGATCACTAATAAGCTTTAAAAAAATACATGCTCTCAGCATTAAGGACAGCTGGATATAACGTCTCAGTGCAAAAATATGCAAACATCAACACGAAATGCGGGGTTCACTTGTTGGACAGAAAAGGTTCACAGCTATAGAAAAATCCGACGACCAAAACAATGCACTTAGCGGAATAAAACATTCTGCTTTCTCTCTACTTTTATTTTTTTACTCAATACTCTCTAAATATCTTAACTTCTTCTGAGGGACAAAAGGAATAAGTGAGCTTCCCAACTCAAGTCGACTTCCCTTCAAGTAAGTTTCCATTAGGCAGCAATTTTCTATTCGCCGAATTTGATCAACATAATTTGCAGAATTTCAAGCACACATCAACTTGTTTTTTAAACAACAGACGAGCAGAAACATGGGGAAAAGAGCGGATGATGAGTGGAATATAAATAGCATTCAATATGAATTGCAGAATTCTTCTTCACACTTAAACGGTGTTTATATTCCACTTGAAAACGCTTCCCATAATCAATGTATCTCCCTTTCAGAATGAACTCACAAACGAACCGAGAATTCCTCTCCAAGCTCGCGATACTTCTGGTTCGATAATGCTTTGATTGGTGACGTATAGATAACACGTTGCTTATCACCAAGTGCCATCGCTATGGCGTATCTGAAAACATTCTTCCAAAAAATATCGCTACCAAAATGTAATAAGCACTAACGACTGCTAATAAATATCTCACAGATACCATCACATAACCGCCATATAAGTGAAGTAAGCTGAGCAATGAAAAATTCACTATCGTAAGAAAACGACTAAACATCGCAACGCACTCAAGAGGCCGGAAGTGGTAAAGCGCCGTAATACTACACCGTTCCCCTCTTATCCTCTTCATAAGAGGAAAATCTCAGTGCGGATTTCGGATCCTTTATTTCGTTCGCGGAGACCCGCTCCTTCGAGCTCCTCCCTCCCCTATCGACCTACTTAAGAAATTGGCGAAGTGCATTCTAAGCAATCGAGTCAAGGCGACTTACAATGCAACGACGGTTTTGCCAGCTGAAGTGTGTGCCGAGACCAGCACAGACTGGAGGTTATCGATGCAGGTGATAGCCTCTTTCTGGAAAGCATCCAACTGGAACGGATATAACTTTGCTGGCTCTGTTGTTCGTGGTTTCAATGGGACGAACTCCATATTTACTGGTATGATAACCTTAAATAGGCATTTTCATGTTGCCAAAAAAAAATTAAGTGCATATGCTCTCTGTAAAACATTAAAAACACATGTCCATTCCCGACCTAAAACCTATTATAATGGCAAATGATAATCACAACAACTGAAACCAAAACGTCCTCAAAATTGGGTGCATAAACCACTTTCACATAGGCACTTCAAAAAATCAGAATAAATTTCCTAGAAATGAAACGAGACAAGAACGACCATTCAGTCTATGTAAGCCACTACATTTGTTTGCCCGAAATGTTAACTGGAAGACAAGGTGCCGTGTCTTTCCTTTCACTGCTGGAAAGATCCCGGTACACCTTTTCGAAATCCCTAAGACCGCTTTTCTTTCTTTATTCACAAGTGCTCTCCATCAGGAGTACAGGACGGAATGCCATCTCTGAAGACCAGGACGCACCTTGGGAAAAATCGCATTCCACTCATTCTTATCCTCCTCTCCAAATAAGGAGAATAAATGAGAGTATAAGTTGCTCAGGTTTAACCTGACAATAGGCTTATTTGCACTCAACCTATTTGTTTTATTGTTGCCATTAAAAAGATTATCCCTTTATACATGAAATCAGAACTACTTCATGACCATGTCGACAATAACTTTTTTTTAAGAAAATAGGTCCCCATGAAAACAGAAATTCATTCCTACTATCCTATATTTTACTACCTTCTTAACTGCATACCACTTGCACGGTTCCATTATTCAGTGCCTACTTAGGCAGTACGGATAAGGACCTACTGACTCCAAAAAATTGGTGGGAGGTTCGATGCGATTCTCGTGGATATTGGATGCTTTCTTCTAACTACCTGCAGTTATCATTCTTTACAAATTGCGCTTTTATTCTTATTCAAGTACCTTCATTCTATGCAAATATAGCTTCAAGGTCCTAAGTCAGTTGAAAGTTGCAATGTTCGTTTGCCCATTTAAGCCGTTTGCTTTGATGAACAAATATGAGAGGAATTCGTGAAGACCCCCAAATTGCATCTCTCGCAACAAAAAACTTCGAAGCGTCACAAAAAACGAAATGTCATTTGTCAGTATCAATTAACATTTAGTGACTGCAAATAATTGAGGGAAAATTCTCCAACAAAATAATAAATCATTAAGTTTAGCTGCTGGGATCGGGCTTCTGCAGAAAGAATTACGCAACGCCGACGGCAAATGAATAACGCTCATCTTTATATGCGTATAGGAATTCTTTATCCACAGTCTCCTCCTTATCCCTCACCTCATTCCCTTGCCCTCCTCTATCGAAAAGGATACAGTCGCCATATAAGCATTATATTCTACATCCTTCACTGCATGAAGAATGTAAACGTTAACAGCGAATTCATCAAAGTTTCACGAACAGGACGAATAACATTACATCTGCCCAACAGAAAGAACACAAAACGCAGTGCTCGAATCTTAGTGAAATAAAGTTCATATGGTGCTCCTGCTCTTAGAGACAAACACCTCAGGTGTGAAACCGGTCAACGACTTCGGATTTTCAACCATCCAAATAAAAATATGAACATCGGTGGCTACAGCACTCAAAACACTAAAGCAACAAACTTCATGCGAGCAGTTGCCTTCTGTCACTAACGTGTGAATACTGTTTCTTGGATGTGCCCGGATACCTGAACCGATGCCATCTTCGTCTTCTTCCAATTTCTTTCTCAAAATAACTGCAAAAATTATTTCGATGACAGAAAACCAGAGTATAGTTTGCACTCAAAGTCCCCTCTAACGAATCCTAATAAAGTCTCCATATGGGTGATGAAAATCTTGCAACAATGCAATCACCTACTATGACACAGTCAATAAAAAAATTCGCCTCACTTTCGAAGATTACGCAAAACTTTCCCACGGGAAAATTTTCCACTCAGTCCCTAGTAATTTCCTGTTAACCTTTCCCTTCTTTCACTTTTTAATAAAAATTCTACGCCCATCTAGACAGCACAACGAACGGCGTGATAAGTACTCCATCGAAGGTACATTCTTAGCTTATTCAACACCTTTGTTGGACAGCATTAATTTATATAAGTGGAGGTACCAAATTCAGAACCAACCTACGTGAAATGAAAAGAAAATTAAACCTCAAACGTTTGAAACGACAAAAGGAATTGAAAGCCTCGGTCTCCATTGTTCATCGTCACCACTCCAATTTATTCGTTTCAAAAGAAGTCAAGATATTTGAAGATCCGATCAATTTCCGGTAAGAAAAGCATATCCGATCCTATGCAGTCAAAATCTCCGGCATTGTACTAATGATGAGCTGATTTTCAAGATACGGT
The DNA here is from genome assembly GCA_037576465.1 of Parascaris univalens. Taxonomy (NCBI): domain Eukaryota; kingdom Metazoa; phylum Nematoda; class Chromadorea; order Rhabditida; family Ascarididae; genus Parascaris; species Parascaris univalens. The sequence continues at coordinate 231,756,338 of CM075173.1, read as the reverse complement.
GCAGTTTTCTTCCAATTTCATAATATTGAGTGTTGATAGGACTCCATAAACTTCCAGTAGTTCATATCATGACGAATATTTGTCATATTTTAGCGGGATGAATAAGTTATCCTCAATGCATTCAGATCCACAAAAATTGGTCACATGAAAGATGAAGTCAAATATGCGACGAGTTCATCAACGCCAATAATGGCACAACATCAAGCACACCGCATCTCCAATCAAGCTCTTTAGTTCAAAGCCACCTCCTTTTACCCGTAGCAACAGCAAGGAGTAAACAATTGGACAGGAGGGTGAGGAGGGGGTGGGCGGGCCGCCGAAAATAAGCAACTGAGTAGTGAATAGGGAGGGGGAGAGGAGACGGGTAGGTGGATGCCTAGCAGAATGCATCAGTGACTCGTCCCTCCTCCCATTTCAAGCACTTCACATGTCCGTACGTCTTTCATACCTTTAACGCCTTTTACATCACCTTCTGTCTTATAAAACTGCCCTCCTTCTTTCGTGGATTACCTCTTAAGCCGCATCATGTCCCCATAATCCGAAGTTTCATAATTAGTGGCCAACCTTTCGTAAAAATATCGATCACGGGGAAAAATCAATCGTTTCCGGTAATCTCAACAACTAGGACACTGTAATCACAAAGCTCCCATAAGCGCATAGCAATATTCATAAAATTTACAAACATCCGAAAACAGAACTTAAAGACTAACCATCATCGTCTGCACTATCTGCAGGCCTCTTCAAATTGACCACGTCAGACTCTCCTGCGGCCATTCGAGCAAGGAAAACATCTGCATTATTACGACACTCTTCTTGACGTCTGCGCTCAATCTAAACGAACTACAATTTTAATTTACGTTTCAGCCATCCTTTAATCTGAGCGAAATGACTAAACCTCCCAGGTCCAGAGATCACTGCCAAGGGAACGATCGGTACAAATAGTAACCATCCATTTCTGAGTGATAAATCATCCGCCATATCGCCGGTCCCTGGGACGAATACCTTGCTATTTGGTGCACTTTCAATCATTTCGCCGGTCCTTCTCCAAGTCTTTGCATAAATCAGTTTTCCAGGTCTCGGACACCATTTGAATCACATGACCAGAGGTTCCCATGTACATCCCATGAAATGCCGGCTCCATCCAAACTGTCCCTCAGCAGATGTAAGGAGGCATGCTCTAAATGCGCATTGGTTCACTGAGCGAACGGTAAAAGGATATAAACCTTCACTTCCCTTTCCCTATAAAAAAACTTTTCAGCGCAATCCGGTGACTGAGATCAACTAAGGACACTGAAGGCAGCTTAGCAATCTTGGGATAACATAACCGAAAAACATCTGAATAATCATCGAATAAACGGGTAGGGCATATCCCAAGCTTCCAGTTCCTTGAACGCTGACTGCATACTTCGCGTTTTCCCATTCCTTTAGTGCATTTGAATGACTCAATGAAAAGTGGACCACCACTGAAAATTGTGGCGTACCAGACCAAGCAATATGTAATGTTCTAAATCACCATGCTAATAGCGGCATTAATACTACGATCTTTAAGTCAAGAAAAGTTGGCAGAAGAGAATCGGAGCCCGAAAATTACATCACTCCGATGGGGTTAGGATGGAGAGGAGAAAGGACCGAGATGAAATTTTATTCCACTAAAGCGAGCTGAAAAGAAATTCAAGAGTGAAAATTACATAACTGCAGCATTTTGTATCCTTTATTTTTGCAATTAAATCATTTCATCTTTATCATTCAATTCAACTAGGCATCTTATCATCTAATACTAGTGATCGGATCAAATTCTACAAGATATACGACGTCGATATATCTCTTGATTGCAGCAAACCTTTCGCATAACGTCCTCATTGGAACGACTTGCGCCAACTTCGGAAGCTCCTTCCCTAACGTCATCTTCGAAGGCTCCGAAAAGATCCTCGTCCATCTTCACCAAAACCAACTCCACCTTGAACTGCCGATATATTTAGTGAGCAATCCACGAACGTACAATTCCACAATCCAAATCCAAGCACATCGCGAAATGAATACCACACTAGAAGCGAAGTTGGAAAATCGTCGTTCGTCAAGATAGAAATTATCTCGCGAAATTACCAAACGAAATTAGATGATACCTTCGAATTGTCGCTGTTCAAGTAGGTGAAGTGTTCGTTTAGTCCGTTATAATCGAAAAGCTACGGCTCATGATGGAGGCTTTTTGCTTCTTCCTATTTAGATTGCTATTTCTATGCGGGAGGTTCACGAACACCGCAAGCTGGAAGTATGTCTCCTATTGTCCTAGCAAAACGACCTGCTCTGCTTGTTGCCCATTTGATAATTCCTCTCGGGCAAGTTTCAAAATAAACGCTGAAACATAGAACGAGTCGCCCATCTGAATTGATAGGAAAAAGCAGTGTGTCTCTGATTGAACGCCAAACTACCATATCCTCCACATATCACTTCAGATTATCCACTTCTCTATCAGCTATCACCCGCAGACCTTCTCCGACATGCGATTCCTTGTCCACGAGTATAACAACTTGAAGAAGAAGCTGACTCAAAGAAAGACGATGGCCGCACGTTGCAGATCACGAGCAGACGAGACCGAGCGACCACAGAGCGGGCAATGAACGAAGAGTCCTCAAGTACCCGATACATACAACAATGCTCTACTATCACGATCGTTATATCAGCTGTTATCATTGGAAGTGATAAGAAGTGGATAAGAGGATAGCCAGCGCGATATTAATTCTTTCAGTGCGAATCATACATCAAGATAGAGCTCTCCTCATGATGCAAAAATAAACAAAGAAAAGATAAGAAAAAAGCATCCAAACAAATTCTCTCTGCCGTTGCAAACAAAAAATTATGAAATTCTCATTTCGCTCGCTACCGTAATCAAACGCCCATCTTCTTGGCTCGGAGCCAAATTTGTTATACGCATAAACACTTATATAGACCTTGTTTCTGTTAGTTGGTATGGGGAATCGAAAGGTTTGCTTTTATTACCTGGTGGGAGACTTGGGCAGGTAAAGGTGAACTAGGATAGGTAAAGGTAAACTTGGGCAGGTGAAGGTAGACTGGACAAGAAAATTCAATAAGTTGAAATGCACATATACGGTTAACTTCTTACCTTATCGGGTATCTTTCTTGGGGCAACAAATGGATGCAAATATTCCGACATCGCTGAATTTACAGTCAGCAATCAAGTTTTATACGTTCTTCGTTTGAGATATCTCCATTCTCACTGCATTTAAACGGTCACTGAGAGAATTCGCCTTGCATAGATTGCACGATTCCGCCATTTCCATGGAAGCAAGCTTCCGTAAGGAAAATATATCTCTTTTGCTCTTTTTCAGGATATATTCATTCCTGATATTTTTCAGGAAATTCGTTAAAATTACTCTAGCGCCGGAAGTAATTGTCTTCGTGCCACTCGATTAATAAGATATTGTTTTTGCATAAATAATCTCGACAATTGGAGTATGGGGATAACCGTCGTAAGATTTCTGTAGGATTGCATTAAACGTATTTGTTTGAGAGCCGTGCTTAGAGCTTTCACATACGACATGGTATCGAACGCCCCCGAACTGGAACCGGAGAATGGTGAGGTTATATCTGTGCATCTGTCATGAGTCGTAAGAAGAGGGAACGTGGCGAATTCTCTCTCTGATTACAGATTGCCTATATACCTGTAAAAACTTTAATATGCAGGTATGTGTGATATATCTTTCATGCCTTATATGCCCTCAGTGATAAGCTGATAAATGAAATGTTTCGTTATCATCAGCGATAATGGCTCGAATGCCGATGTACTCCTCTCAAAATCTGAACCTCCTCGATACTGACAGCTGCCCGCAACTGCACCTTTATCTACCGATAGCTGATAAATGAAATGTTTCGTTATCATCAGCGATAATGGCTCGAATGCCGGTGTACTCCTCTCAAAGTCTGAACCTCCTCGATATTGACAGCTGCCCGTAACTACAAATTTATCTACAGTTAATAAACAATCGCGCAAATGGGTTAATGAAAAACTGATTCAACGAAGCAAAGAATTCTGTGGATTGTTTCAATATGAGTGAAATTCTGCTGGTGGGAAACAACTGAGTGCCAATAAAAAACGAAAAATCCCCCGCCGTGAGAGTGCATAAATGGTGTAACAGTCTTGTAGATTTGAAATTTCGCGGCCACTTATATAGAGATATTGAAATTCGAAATAAATTGCTTTAATAGCTCCAAAGAACTCAACGCTAAATAAAGAAAAACAATTTCTTTTGCATAGTTACTTTGATCCTTTCAATAACGAACAAATCGCAGGATATATTTTGAAAATTTCTTTAAAAATAAGCACGTAGACGTCAATGATTCGCAACTAAGCGTCCATTGCATGTGGTTAATTCGTCATCACGGCCAAAAATTCACATCACCGTGTCGCGTAAATCCAGATATTTTCTTCGAGATCTAGTTAGCGTCGTGGATCACCTAATTTGGCATCTGCCGTCTTCTCGGCATATATCATCAAAAAATCTCCCATATTCGATTACTTCTAACGTTCTTCAAGTATATTACAGTTATGAATATCTGCGTGTAGTCATTTCGTTATTTAATGGAAAATCTCTATACACCGAGCGGATCATTTGATTACTACATCGATCGATAGGTGTAGAAACTTGACTGGTTGCTCAGCCCAAGTATCACACTCAAGGACAATGAAGCTCATCGAAATATACGAAATAAATGTGGATTATCGGCAGAGACGGTGTATGGAAGGTAATTTTATTCGTATAACTCCTTTCAGATTTACTTAACATTTGAAAAAAAAGATTTCTTTTGATGAAATAGTCGAAGATTTGTCATTTTTAAGCACATTTGAACGTGAACTTTCTGACAAATCAACCCGCCGGTCTCTTTTCGCTTCCGATTATCTCATTCCGACGAGCGAATAAACATAAAATGCGCATAGCACCAATGAAAGCCTCGATCTATTGAAGTGCTCTTGAATGTATTCAATGGTTTTTTTTTTTTAAGATAATACAACAAATGCAAAGAGAAATAAAGTGAAAAGTATCATTTGACGTGGAAAAAAAACACAAAAAACGTGAAAATACTCAAAAATATTCAGAAAGCATTTAAATAAAGCAGAAATATTTCAGATATAATCCTAAAGAACGGTGGATTCCGATCGTTTTTTTTAGAGATTCCCAATGGAATTTTCGATTTCAAGATAAATATTCCATTGTTAAGGAGAAGAGCGCCATATAAACCATACGAATTGAAAAAGAAAGTTTAGCCGAAAATTATTTCATTTAAGGAATTCATCGCACATTATTATTCATAATTTCAGAAATATCGAATATAATAATTTTATTATACACTAATATTAATTTAATCCTATAAATCATATTTTCGACACTCAACTCAGATTTTAAACAATAACAAACCGGCTTATCTCGAAACCCCTTCAAATGTTGGATGGATAAATGAGAGAGGGAGGCGGCATCGAAAGTGGGAAGGTAAATCTGCTACAATTAAAAGCGTTATAATTTAGCCGATAGGGCGAGACCGATACGAAAAGAGTAAGATAAAACCTTTCAAACGAAAAAATGACCCCTCTTATTCGGCTGCATTTCATTTTCTCTTCATAACCCGCAATAAAAACTACTCGCATAAGCAGGCAAAATTTGACCTATCCGTTTTCCTCATGTTTCTTCTTTATCAGTGCTTCATCTGATCACTATGTGATCGCGTTATCACTACATTACTCTCAACCGCTCTATGGGCTCCTATCGCTGATAAATGCACTTAATAGTGGAGCGAAAAAAAAAAAAAAACACAAAAGAAAGCAAGGTGAATAAGATTCTTCCATCCAGGTAAATGAGGACTCTTTAATTAAATTCGATAAAATTCAAATGGATAAAGTAAGCCGTAAAAGAGGGATCAGATTACACGATAGAACTCCAATCTTTACGGGGAAAAATATGAAAATATAGCACCTTTAATATAAACTATTGCAGTAACCGACAACACTTAAAGATTCGATCACACTTTAAACCACAAAAAAAGAAAACTTCCGACAGTGTTTCACAAAATCTTATATAGTAATGCCAAAACGAAGTAAGTCTTTAGTGCAAGA
>CM075173.1:231737714-231745214 GCA_037576465.1 Parascaris univalens | reverse complement strand
TTCAATTCAATTCAATTTTAAATTCAATTCAATTCAATTCATTCAATTCAATTCAATTCAATTCAATTCAATTTCAATTCAATTATTTTCAATATTCAATTCAATTCAATTCATTTCAATTCAATTCAAATCATTCAATTTCATTCAATTCAATTCATTTCAGTTCATTCAATTTCATTCAATTCAATTCAATTCAATTCAATTCAATTCAATTCAATTCAATTCAATTCAATAATTAAATTCAATTCATTTCAATTCAATATCAATTCAATTCATTCAATTCAATTCAATTCAATTCAATAATAATTCAAATTCAATTCAATTCAATTCAATTCAATTCAATTCATATTAATTCAATTCAATTCATTTCAATTCAATTCAATTCAATTCAATTCAATTCAATTCAATTCAAAATTCATTCAATTCAATTTCATTTCATATCAATTCAATTCAATTCAATTCAATTCATTCAATTCAATTCAATTTCAATTCAATTCAATTCAATTCATTCAATTCAATTCATTCAATTCAATTCAATTCAATTCAATTCATTTCATTTCATTCAATTCAATTCATTATTCAATTCAATTCAATTCATTTCAATTCAATTCAATTCAATTCAATTCAATTCAATTCAATTTTCAATTCATTCAATTCAATTTCATTCATTCAATTCAATTCAATTCAATTCAATTCATATTCAATTCATTCAATTCAATTCAATTCATTCAATTCAATTCAATTCAATTCAATTTCATTTCATTCAATTCAATTCAATTCAATTTTCAATTCAATTCAATTCAATTCATTCATTCAATAATTCATTTTATATTCAATTCAATTCATTCAATTCAAATCAATTCAATTCAATTCAATTCATCATTCATTCAAATTCAATTCAATTCAATTCAATTCAATTCAATTCAATTCATTCAATTCAATTCAATTCAATTCAATTCAATTCAATTCAATTCATTCAATTTCAATTCAATTCAATTCAATTCAATTTCATTTCAAATTCATTCATTCATTCAATTTCAATTCAATTCAATTCAATTAATTCAATTCATTCAATCAATTCAATTCAATTCAATCAATTCAATTCAATTCATTCAATTGTATTCATTCAATTCAATTCAATTCAATTCAATTCAATTCAATTCAATTCAATTTTGATTTTAATTCAATTCATTTCAATTCATTCAATTCAATTTTATTTCAATCAATTCAATTCATTTCAATTCAATTTTTATTCAATTCAATTATTTCAATCATTCAATTCATTCATTTCAATTCATTTTATTCAATTCAATTCAATTCAATTCAATTCAATAATTCAATTCATTCATTTCAATTTCATTCAATTATAATTCAATTCATTCATTCAATTTAATTAATTGTTCAATTCAATTCATTTAATTCAATTCAATTCAATTCAATTCAATTTAATTCAATTCAAATCAAATAATGATTGTAATTCAATTTTATCAATTCATTTCAATTCAATTTAATTCAATTCATTTATTCAATTCAATTCAAATTCAATTCAATTCAATTCAATTCATTTGATTCAAATTCATATTAATTCATTTGATTCAATTCAATTCAATGTCAATTCAATTCAATTCAATTCAATTTAATTCAATTCAATTCAATTCATATAATTCAATTCAATTCATTTCATTTATTTCATTCAATTCAATTCAATTCAATTCAATTCAAATTCAATTTAATTCAATTCAATTTAATTTAATTCATTTCAATTCATAGTCAATTCAATTCAATTTAATTCAATAATTCAATTCCATTCATTCAATTCAATTCAATTCAATTCAATTCAATTTAATTCAATTCAATTCAATTATTGGAATTATTGGAAAGGATTGGAATTCATTCAATTCAATTAATTCAATTCATTGTATTCAATTCAATTCATATGATTTCATTCAATGATATTATTCATTCAATTGTATTTTATTCAATTTGATTTAATTCAATTAATTTATTGGTAAATGATTCAATTCAATTTGATTCAATTGTATTCAATTGTATTGGATTCAATTCAATTCAATTCAATTCAATTCAATTCAATTATTCAATTCAATGTATTATTCATTCAAAGTCATTTATTTTAATTCATTTCATTTTAATTCAATTCAATTTTATTTTATTTTATTTGAATTCAATTCATATTCTTTCATGTATTTTATTTCAATTATTTTTATTTATTTTCAATTAAATTCATTTTAATTCAATTCATTTCAATGTAATTCATTCAATATTCATTTCAATTCAATTCATGATTCAATTCAATTCATTTCAATTCAATTCAATTTGAATTCAATTTATTCAATTCAATTCAATTCAATTATTTTCAATTCAATTCAATTCAATTCAAAATTCATTCAATTCAATTCATAATTCATTTCATTTCATTCACATTGTCATTTCAATTCCAGTATTTCAATGTCAATTAAATTCAATTCAATTCATTCAATTCAATTCATTTACTTCAATTTGCATAATTCAATTCATTTCAAATCAATTCAATTATTATTCATTCAATCAATTCATTTCATTCAATTCAATTCAATTCATTCAATTCAATTCAATAATTCAATTCAACATTTTAATTCAATTGTCAAATTCAATTCAATTCAATTCAATCAATTCAATTCAATTCAATTCAATTCAATTCAATTCAATTTAATATTCATTCAATTCAATTTTAAATTCATTTCATGTCAATTCAATTCAATTCAATTCAATTCAATTAATTCAATTCAATTCATTCAATTCAATTCAATTCAATTCAATTTCAATTCAATTCAATTCTATTCAATTCATTTCAATTCTATGATTCACATTCAATAATTAATTCAATCAATTCAATTCAATTCAATTCATTCAATTCAATTCAATTCATTCAATTCAATTCAATTCAATTCAATTCAATTCAATTCAATTCAATTCAATTCAATTCAATTCAATTCAATTCAATTCAATTCAATTCAATTCAATTCATTCAATTCAATTTCAACATTTCACAATTCAATTTCAATTCAATTCAATTCAATTCAATTCAATTATTCAATTCATTTCAATTCAAATTCAATTCATTCAATTCAATTTCAATTCAATTCAATGTCAATTCAATAATCAAACAATTCAATTCAATTCAATTTTCATTTAAATTCAATTCATTTCAATTCAATTCAATTCATTTCAATTCAATTCAATCAATTCAATTCAATTTCAATTCAATTCAATTCATTTCATTCAATGAAAATTCAATTCAATTCAATTCATTTAAATTCAATTCAATTCAATTCAATTCAATTCAATTCAATTCAATTCAATTCAATTCAATTCAATTCAATTTCCATTCAATTCAATTCAATTCAATTCAATTCAATTCAATTCAATTCAATTCAATTCAATTTATTCATATTCAATTCAATTCATTCATTCATTCATTCAATTCAATTCATTCAATTCATTTTCAATTCATTCAATATTCAATTCATTTCATTTCAATTCAATTCAATTCAATTCAATTCAATTCAATTCAATTCAATTCAATTCAATTCAATTCAATTCAATTCAATTCAATTCAATTCAATTCAATTCAATTCATTCAATTCAATTCAATTCAATTCAATTCAATTCAATTCAATTCAATTCAATTCAATTCAATTCAATTCAATTTCAATTCAATTCAATTCAATTCAATTCAATTCAATTCAATTCAATTCAATTCAATTCAATTCAATTCAATTCAATTCAATTCAATTCAAATTCAATTCAATTCAATTCCAATTCAATTCAATTCAATTCATTTCAATTCAATTCAATTCAATTCAATCAATTAATTCAATTCAATTCAAGTCAATTCAATTCAATTCAATTCAATTCAATTCAATTCAATTCAATTCAATTCAATTCAATTCAATTCAATTCAATTCAATTCAATTCAATTCAATTCAATTCAATTCAAAATTCAATTCAATTCAATTCAATTCAATTCAATCAATTCAATTCAATTCAATTCAATTCAATTCAATTCAATTCATTCATTCAAATTCAATTCAATTCAATTCAATTCAATTCAATCAATTCAATTCAATAATCATTTCAATTCAATTCAATTCAATCAATTCATTCACACATTCAATTCAATTCAATTCAATTCAAATTCAATTCAATTCAATTCATTCATTTCAATTCAATTCATTTCAATTCAATTAATTCAATCAATTCAATTCAATTCAATTCAATTCAATTCAATTCAATTCAATTCAATTCAATTCAATTCAATTCAATTCAATTCAATTCAATTCAATTTCAATTCAATTCAATTCAATTCAATTCATTCAATTCAATTCAATTCATTTCAAGTAATTCAATTCAATTCATTCAATTCAATTCATTTCAATCATTTCAATTCAATCAATTCAATTCAATTCAATTCAATTCAATTCAATTCAATTCAATTCAATTCAATTCAATTCAATTCAATTCAATTCAATTCAATTCAATTCATTCAATTCATTTCAATTCAATTCAATTCAATTCAATTTCAATTCAATTCAATCAATTCAATTCAATTCAATTCAATTCAATAAAATTCAATTCAATTTCAATTCAATTCAATTCAATCAATTCAATTCAATTCAATTCAATTCAATTCAATTCAATTCAATTCAATTCAATTCAATTCAATTCAATTCAATTCAATTCAATTCAATTCAATTCAATTCAATTCAATTTCAATTCAATTCAATTCAATTCAATTCAATTCAATTCAATTCAATTCAGCAATTCAATTCAATTCAATTCAATTCAATTCAATTCAATTCAATTCAATTCAATTTCAATTCAATTCAATTCAATTCAATTCAATTCAATTCAATTCAATTCATTTCAATTCAATCAATTCAATTCAATCAATCAATTCAATTCAATTCAATTCAATTCAATCAATTCTTCAATTCAATTCAATTCAATTCAATTCAATTCAATTCAAAATTCAATTCAATTCAATTCAATTCAATTCAATCAATTCAATTCAATTCAATTCAATTCAATTCAATTCAATTCAATTCAATTCAATTCAATTCAATTCAATTCAATTCAATTCAATTCAATTCAATTCAATTCAATTCAATTCATTCAATTCATTCAATTCAATTCAATTCATTCATTTCAATTCAATTTCCAATTCAATTCAATTCAATTCAATTCAATTCAATTACATTCAATTTTCAATTCATTTCAATTTCAATTCAATTCATTTCAATTCAATTCAATTCAATTCAATTCAATTCAATTCAATTCAATTCAATTCAATTCAATCAATTCATTCAATTCAATTCAATTCAATTCAATTCAATTCAATTCAATTCAATTCAATTCAATTCAATTCAATTCAATTCAATTCAATTCAATTCAATTCAATTCAATTCAATTCAATCCAATTCAATTCAATCAATTCAATTCAATTCAATTCAATTCAATTCAATTCAATTCAATTCAATTCAATTCAATTCAATTCAAATCAATTCAATTCAATTCAATTCAATTTCAATTCAATTCAATTCAATTCAATTCAATTCAATTCAATTCAATTCAATTCAATTCAATTCAATTCAATTCAATTCAATTCAATTCAATTCCAATTCAATTCAATTCAAAATTCAATTCAATTCAATTCAATTCAATTCAATTCAATTCAATTCAATTCAATTCAATTCAATCAATTCAATTCAATTCAATTCAATTCAATTCAATTCAATTCAATTCATCAGTCAATCAATTCAATTCAATTCAATTCATCAATTCATTCAATTCAATTCAATTCAATTCAATTCATTTCATTCAATTCAATTCAATTCAATTCAATCAATTCAATTCAATTCAATTCAATTCAATTCAATTCAATTCAATTCAATTCAATACAATTCAATTCAATTCAATTCAATCAATTCAATTCAATTCAATTCAATTCAATTCATTCAATTCAATTCAATTCAATTCAATTCAATTCAATTCAATTCAATTCAATTCAATTCAATTCAATTCAATTCATTAATTCAATTCAATTCAATTCAATTCCAATTCAATTCAATTCAATTCAATTCATTCAATTCAATTCAATTCAATTCAATTCAATTCAATTCAATTCAATTCAATTCAATTCAATTCAATTCTATTCAATTAATTCAATTCAATTCAATTCAATTCAATTCAATTCAATTCAATCAATCAATTCAATTCAATTCAATTCATTCAATTCAATTCAATTCAATCAATTCAATCAATTCAATTCAATTCAATTCAATTCAATTCAATTCAATTCAATTCAATTCATTCAATTCAATTCAATTCAATTTCAATTCAATTCAATCAATTCAATTCAATTCAATTCCAATTCAATCAATTCAATTCAATTCAATTCAATTCAATTCAATTCAATTCAATTCAATCAATTCAATTCAATTCAATTCAATTCAATTCAATTCAATTCAATTCAATTCAATTCAATTCAATTCAATTCAATTCAATTCAATTCAATCAATTCAATTCATTCAATTCAATTCCAATCAATTCAATTCAATTCAATTCAATTCAATTCAATTCAATTCAATTCAATTCAATTCAATTCAATCAATTTCAATTCAATTCAATTCAATTCAATTCATTTCAATTCAATTCACATTCAATTCAATTCAATTCAATTCAATTCAATTCAATTCAATTCAATTCAATTCAATTCAATTCAATTCAATCAATTCAATTCAATTCAATTCAATTCAATTCAATTCAATTCAATTCAATTCAATTCAATTCAATCAATTCAATTCAATTCAATTCATTTCAATCAATTCAATTCAATTCAATTCCAATCAATTCAATTCAATTCAATTCAATTCAATTCAATTCAATTCAATTCAATTCAATTCAATTCAATTCAATCCAATTCAATTCCAATCAATTCAATCAATTCCAATTCAATTCAATTCAATTCATTCAATTCAATTCCATTCAATTCAATTCAATTCATTCAATTCAATTCAATTCAATTCAAATCAATCAATTCAATTCAATTCAATTCAATTCAATTCAATTCAATTCAATTCAATTCAATTCAATTCAATTCAAATTCAATCAATTCAATTCAAATTCAATCAATTCATTCAATTCAATTCAATTCATATTCAATTCATTCAATTCAATTTCAATTCAATTCAATTCAATTCAATCAATTCAATTCAATTCAATTCAATTCAATTCCAACTCAATTCAATTCAATTCAATTCAATTCAATTCATTCAATTCCCATTCAATCAATTCAATTCAATTCAATCAAATTCAATTCAATTCAATTCAATTCATTCAATTCAATTCAATTCAATTCAATTCATTCAATTCAATTCAATTCAATTCATTCAATTCAATTCATTCAATTCAATTCAATTCAATTCATTCAATTCAATTCAA